>OY986439.1:44731981-45331981 GCA_963920525.1 Dichetophora obliterata
AGAACAAGTTCTCTTTTTGTATTGCAAACATAGAGTTGCACAAAGGTTTTCTTCTAACTTTACTTATTTCTATTAAAAAATTTTCTAGATAAACTCCGAATCAAATTTTGAAGAAGTTTATTAAAATTAACTTTTTTCTTTTGATTACTCTGATGCCAATCCAAATAAGGGTAAATAATAATTAATTAAAATTTTAATTTTTCTACATAACTAATTAGTTTGATTATGTAGATTGGCACCTAGTTCATGGTTCATAAAAATTTCTCGCAAGATATATTTTCATATCGTTTATTTGAGACGCAATGGACAGAAGATCGTGTCAGCTAAACGTGGAGAGCAGTAATTACTCGACAACCAACGTTATAACCTCGATGTTCTGACCACGCGTGTGAAGAAAAAAAAAACTAAAAGTTAAAAAGACACTTAAACAGAAACAAAAAGTGAAGTTATCATTAAATCATTCTAATTATTAAAATCTTGGTAAAATGCTATTAAATTAAATAGAAGAAAAAAAGCAAAATACTTAAAGATGAGAAAAAAACTAAGTTAAGGTAAAGAATAAAAGTATAAAATTATGTGCATAAAATCGCGGTAAAGAGAAAAAAAAACACAGTGCAGTTTATTGCAACAAAAAGAAAACAACAAAATGTTGCTTCTAAAATCGGTATACATAGCCGATAATTAAGTGATTCAGGCTTATAGCGTGAGATTTTCAGATTTTCTTCGAATTAAATGTTTCTTTAAAAAAATAACTAAAATAAAGTTTAAAAATTAAATTTAATGGATAACTTAAGGTAGAACATTTTCATAGTTTTCATTAATTTGTCGAGTGAAATAAGAAAAAAAACTGAAAATCTGACAAAGTAAAATAATTTATGTCATGCAACAAAAAAAGAAACCGAAAAGAAAAAAAAATCGCAAGTTGGTCACGATCAGGGTAATAAAGAGCGTTAGCAACATGTTGCGGTGCCAAAAATTGAGGCAGGTCAGTTCTTGCTAGCAATAAAAATTAACCAACTTAGATTCCACAGCGAACGCGAGAAAGATCTTTCGTCGTGGGAGCTGCTAAACAACAACAACAACGCAAGTAAGTCTTTGTCACTTGTATGTATGTATGTACCAATTTTAGTTTTTAATTGGATCAAGGTTTTTCGTAACTTAACTAATGGCCTTGATCTTGAACTTCAACTTGCATTTTTTTTTGTCAATTCTTTTGCATTAACCCTTTACTGGGCACAAAATAATGTAATAACCTAAAAATGAGCTGTATTATTTTGCGATTTTCTTTGTTTTTAATTAATTTAAATTATTTCTATACATTTGTACACTATTTTTAATGACATTAATAATTTTTTTTATTAATCTAATATTTTTTTCTTTTCTCTAAAATTCATTGGCTTAACATAGATGTTTTTTTAAATACTTGTGTAATCTTATTGTTAGCCAACATATTATAGTTTAACTGAAAAAAAATAATCAATGGAGTTAATTATAGAAAACTTTGTAGCCACAAACTGAACTTGTTAATTAAATAAAAAAAAAAAAAAATGAAATTCTAACTTAATCATATTTTGGTTTCAACGCATGGCAGCAGTAGCCTGATTTGGTTCGTGGGGTCAGAATGAAAATTCTTTTGGTAAATTATCTGACCATGGCTGGGAGGGCGGAGATTTGGTGTTGGTTCATCTTTACACCAAACGTTAATTTTTTTTAAACCCGCTTTTCGAAATGCAATGAGCTAGATTTTCTAATGTTGTCCTTTTGGTTTCTATCAGTCCTCTCTTTTTCCTGTTCCTCGAGCACGCGTAAATTAAAATAATAATTCAAAAACTAATGGGTCGAAATATCAGATAGAGGGAAGAACCCAACCCAATTGCCGACGAGCAAAGCCGTGAGTCGATGCGTGCTAACCTTCTAAGCTGAGAAAAAAAAAAAAAAAAACAAAAAAAAAAGTCTTCATTCCAAAAGATAAAATGATCATTAAAACTAGATAACTCATTATAGAAAAAAAACGTTATATGTTACAAGAGCGTGATCATTGTTCTTGTAATAGTGCAAAAAAAGTATAAAAAGCTGATGGCTTTAGTTTTTTTCTTCTTTTTTTTTATTAAATTATGATTTGGCGTCAATCTATGTATGCATAAAAATAAATTTAATTAGGATTTTATTAGACAATTTTTTTAAAGAGAAAATATAAAATTTACCCGTATAGGAAGTGACGCCAGGAAATAAAAGATTTCTGGATAAATGTATTTTAGGAGCATAAAATTATTTATTTGAGAAAATTGCCAATCCTATTTAGTTACATATTTAGTTAAATAGTGAAGACTTTATCTACAAAACAAAATTATTCAAACTATGTTTTAGTTTCAAGTTTATTCTTTATTATTATTTTTGTAATTTAAATTTATTCTTTACTAGCTGAAACCCGGTGCGTTGCTTCCACTCTCCCTATTCAAACGCCCATAAAATGTTATCAGTTAAACAGCATGTCTAAATTGAGGTCAAATACTGAATTCTGAGACTGTGCGACCTATATCCACAAAGCTATTCGATATAACAAATTTGGGTTGTATAGGAAGTGCCACTCTCTCTTCATCACCGCTAATAGAATGTAATCAATTAAACTGGATGTCTACATGGAGGTCGAATACCGAATTCCAAAACTGTGCGACATATAACTCCAAAACTATTCGATAGCACAAATTTTGATTGTATGGGAGGTGCCACTCTCCTTTTCCCTACGCCCATAAAATTTTAGCAATGAAACTGCATGAGTACATTGAGGTCGAATACTGAATTTTTAGGCTGAGTTACCTATAACTCCAAATCTATTCGATATCGCAAATTTGGGTTAAATTGGAGGTGTCACGCCCCCCCGACAAACTCTAAAAAATTTTATCAGTAAATCTGCAAGCGTAAATTTTGGTCGAATACTGAGTTCCGACGCTGTGCGACCTTGAACTACAAAGCTATTCGATATCACAAATTTTCGTTGTATGGGAGGTGCCACTCCCCCTTGATCAACGCTCATAAAATGTAATCAATGAAACTGCATGTGTACATTGAGGTCCAATACTGAATTCCAAAGCTGTGAGACCTATAACCCCAATGCTATTTGATATCTCTAATATGGGTTAAATAGGAGGTTTCACGCCCCCTTGTCGTACGCCCATAAAATGTAATTAATGAAACTGCATGTATAAATTGGGGCCGAATACTGAATTCTGACGCTGATATTCAATATCGCAAATTTACGTTAAATGGGAGGTGCCACGCCCCTCTTACCAATGAACATAGATTGAATCAATGAAACTGCATGTGTATATTGAGGTAGAATACTGAATTTCGGCGTTGTACGACTTATAACTCTAAAACTATTTGATAGCACAAAGTTGGGTTGTATGGGAAGTGCCACTCCCCTTTGCCCTACGACGACAAAATGTAAGTATTGAAAATGCATGTATAAATTTAGGTCAAATACCGATTTCTTACGCTGTCAACCTATAACTTCAAAGCAATACGATATCGCAAATTTGGGTTGTAAGGGAGATGTCACGCCTCCCTGTCCAACGCCCATAAAATAAAACCATTGAAACTGCATGTGTAAATTGAGGTCAAAAACTGAATTCCAAAGATGAATTCCTATAACTTCAAAGCTATTCGATATCACAAATTTGGGTTGTATCGGAGGTGCCCCTCCCCCTTGTCCACTCCCATAAAATTTCATCACAGAAACGGTACGTCTAAATTGTGGTCGAATACCGAATTTCTAAGCTGTGCGACCCATAACTCTAACTAAAGCTATTTGATAACAACAATTTTTTATTTATATGTGGGAGGTAAAAGGGGGTGTGGCATTGCCCCTTAAACCATCTCGTACTCAAAGCAAAGCGTACTTACAAAATTTGAGCTCAATCGGACCAATGGTTTCGAAGTATTTTGATATTTTCTTTAAAGTAGGCGTAGATGAATTGTGACCACGCCCATTTTTTCAAAGTTAATTATAGTTATCATACGAACTTATTTACCAAATTTTAATTTCATACGACCAAAACCGTCTTAAATACAGCATTTTTATTGATTTGTGGGCGACAAAAGGGGGTGTGGTACAAAACCTGCAAAGATACACACATGCAATTTCTTATGTGCACCCTCCACACAGACCCCAATCACCCCTGAAAATTTCATTGAAATCGGGCAAGCCGTCTAGGAAGAGTATGCGAACAGGAAGTTTTGCCACTTAATTTTATATATATATATATCAAAACAGTGGGCGCAAAAGTGGGCGTGGTCAATTTTTCTTTCAGTAAACACTTAAATTGGATTACTACGAACATTTGAAAAAAAAATTATCCAAATCGGTCCAGCCGTTTTACGATTTTAGATAAATCAAAAAAAGTGGGCGCAAAGTGGGCGTGGTCAATTTTTCTTTCCGTGAAAACCTAAGTTGGACTATTACGAACATTTTAAAAAAAAATTATCCAAATCGGTTCAGCCGTTCTCAACTGATGCAATTACCAACGAACGACATTTGATTTTTATTTATATAGATTATCTAATAAAAAGTTTTTTTAACGGTGAAAACTTACTTGTTATAAATGCCAATTTCATAAAACATTTAAAAAAAAATTTAGCACTTTTTATTTCTTTACTCTTAACTAGAGTACAACTTTGTCTGCCGGCTTCTGGATCGAAAAAGATCGAAGCATTTCACATGCGGCTTATAGATATGTTGTATATTTAGCAAAAATTAAGCAATTTCCGGAGAATATAAAAAAAAATTTTGAAGGTAAAGAACAAAATTGACTTCATTTCCGGTACTGCGGTTTAAGGCATAAGAAAAAAATTTGACCAATAGATGGCAGTGTCTGCATTTTGCAATAGTAATTAAATTATATAAAGAAAATATTTTTATGAGCATTAGAAGCTCCAAGCACACTACAAGACTTAACGCTGCCCCACAAAAATGGTGGGGCAAAATCGCATGATCTTGGTGGCCAATGGACTGCTCCAAACGTGAGATTAATTGCTCACCAAATTTGCCTCTCAATGTATTGCATGCCGTCTGACATGTGGCACCGTCTTGTTGAAACCACATGTACACCAAGTCCAATTCTTCTATTTTGGGCAAAAAATAGTCGGTAGTCATCGCACCAAAAACTACGGTCACGAAATAATTTATTTTATTAGGGTGCATTGGCAGATCTAAAACGGCTTCCGGCTGCTCTTCACAGCACATTCGGCAATTCTGTTTGTTGATATACTCACTGAGTCAAAAATGAGCTTCGTCGCTGAAGATAATTTTTCTATAAAAAACACATTTCTCACAGAGCACGAATTTTGATAATAATATTTAATGAACTGCAAGCGCTGTTCGTTTGTAAGTCTATTTATGATGAAAAAAGACACCTAAAAAAGCATTTTTGGCTTTGCCAGATTTTACAAATCACGTGTGAAGTGTCAACAAATTTGCACTGAAAAAACAAATAATAAAGCAATACTCCTTTATAAATTGGAATTTTTCTGCATGCCAAGACAATGAATGTGTTCGAAAATCTTTAGAGAGAGAGAGAGAGAGAGAGAGAGAGAGAGAGAGATAATGGCCAGTTAAATTTTAAACTATTGTTAAGTAACTAAATACTTACCATTCTCTTAAAGACAATTTAAAAACTTTAAGTTCCCTTATTTTCAGAAGCATTCAAACCTTTAAACTCGATTTTCCAATAACTATAAAGAAGCACATTCATAGTTTTGGCGTGCAGGTAATTATATATTTACTAGCAAATACCCGCTGCTTCGCCTGCGATAAAAATATTATATACCATTTAAAAAATTTTCATTTTAAAATTAAAGTATTTTGTTGTATTAAATCAAATGCAAAATATAAAAAATATTGTGTTTGTTTAGTTTAATTAAAAAAATTAGTATAAATTTTAAAAAATTACTTTATTTAATTTGAATAACTTAGCAAGTATTATGATGACATAAATTCGCCAAATTTTTTTTTTACTTTTGAGAAAGTCCTGCATAATATGGTTATAAAAAATTTATAATAAGAAAAAATGTAATTTTTTAAATACATTTTAAAAAGAAATATATTCTTAAATTTTAAAAAAAAATCCGCTATAATAACATCAAACTTTTGGCGATATCTTAAAAACTATAGACTTTCTCAGTGCATTTTTGTATGGAAAGTCGTTGATTAATAAAAATAACTGTAAATTAAAGCTTTTTGGGAAATATTTCGTATGGATATTAGGTATGTTTAAAAAAGCCTGTTTTTATGACATCAAAATTATTGCGATATCCCAAAACTATAGATTTTTTCCGTATAACTAATTTTTTTAAGCTTCAAAATGAGAAAAAAAACAATTGAAATTTCAAGTTAGAGTAGCAAACTAGAGTAGCAAACATTTCCGCCATTTCATTCCATTTCATCAAATTTTTTTTGTTCCAAAGTTCTATAATCTATATTATCATAGGATTCGAATACAAAAGGAATTATCAAAATCGGCTCAGCTGTTACTGAGCTTATTCTGGATCAAATTTTGTGAGTCTTCTTTTATATAACAGTATAGATTACGACATATATATGTATATAATGAAAAGTTGCTCAGTTTGACTCAAAGTTTCGTATCTTTTCGCCGTCATTAGTTTTTTTCCCAAATATCATCCGCAGAAATTTTTATATATACCTTATATGAATATCTCATATTTCAATACCTGTGTCTGAAAAGTTTTCTTGACAATTAATTATGCAGTTATTGTTAACAGCTGTATTGAAGTGCATTTTTTCATTACTCCCAAACCTATTAACACATTTATTTCACCTGTTTTTTTTCTGTTCGCCACCTCACATTTTTATATATATCATCACTATCACTGCAACCATTTTTGTTGCTTAAAAGCCATAAAAACTGGCAAACAAAATGCAAATCAACAAAAAAATTCATATATTTTGCGGTAACATTTTTGAACTTATTCATTTACGGCATTTCAATGCAGACGAAATATTGTCCGTGACTGGATATAAATAAAAATATATTCAATGAAAATAAATTGGCGAAAATAGTGCAGGAGAAAATATTGATGAAGAAAAGTATCAGATACAGTTATTAAAATACTAGCAAACAAAAAAATATTTACTTATTAAAAATATTTCTCAAATCTAATAGTTTTTGTAGCTGTCTTCAAATAGAATTATTTTCGGATAAGTTTAAAAAAAGAAAGCCCATTAAAAATATAAACTCTAAAGCCTTTCATTAACTTCAAGTAACGATTAGACTTCACAAAATGCTAGCCTCATAAATACCAAATACATTTAGCGTATGTTTATTTTAAATGATAATAAATAAATCTGTGAACATTTTGCAAACTCGACCATTCATAATCTTAATGACACATAAAGCTACACATAAGAAAATGTTAAGCATAATCATTGATTGTGAAAATCATTTTGATTTAACTTAACTAGAGTTAATGAATGACTATGAGTTGATTTGATGTGTCATCTTCTCAAAAACGACACTCAAGGTAGCTTGAAAACACCAACAACGACTGATTGTCGCCTACTCGTACAAAGTACAATAGAACATGTTACGATAATGACAATAATGCAAATCTTAGTAAAGTATCGTGTAACGAGCTCTAGTAATTACTGAAGGAAAATTGATGACAGAAGATAAGGAGCAGAATACAAGCATGTAAATAAATCAATAAAATAGATAGTTAGTTATAAAAATAATGATCCTTTCTATTTATACTTCCTTTGGTGTACGGGTTTTGTAGGTTTTTGTTAAGCTCCATAGTTTGAACAAAGGCATAACAAATTTTATGATAAATCCTATAAAATATATAAAGTGTGTCTAACGTTCAAATTACTGCAGCAATTATTTTCATATAAATTAATCCTAGAAAATCCTCTTAAAAAGTAACTTTCGTATAAATTCATAGCAAATGATTTCATACACTTTTAATTATGGGCACAGTAGAAATTAAAGCAAGAATTATTCGAATAATATTGTCTGCGTGTTGAATCACATTTCAGACAAACATCATGGCGTATGAGTGATTTATAATTATTTCAAGTATCACGCGCAGCGCAGACAACATTCGTCTGATGACTTTGTCATACAGTAGATTTTAGGCACTTCGTATTTTTTTCTTTTTTTTCAACCATTGCTGTTTTTTATTTATTTTTTTCTTGTAAAAGGTTCACATGAACGACAAAGCCATTTGCTAAGTGGTTGACAGTTTTATGAGATCATTTTGAAGCACGTTACAAACAAAGCAGCAGCTGGTGCTCCCTTTGTTGTTTTGATGTTTTTCAGTCACCAACTCCACCATTCATAAATACTAAGCTTTAAAGTACTGCAAAAAATGTGAAATGAAAAACGAAAAAAACCCTCAAATGATGCTTTTAACTATTAAAAAGGTGAATAAAAGGAAATACAAGCAGTTGGTTTGAAATAGAAATCTCTGCGGGAATCAAATTGAAGTCAAGTAACACAAGCTGAGTTAAAAAAACTGAAAGATTTTCTCACTAATGACTAAAGATCTGTAAAAAAAAAATAATAATAAAACACAAAAGGCCTTTTTCTCACACCAATGAAGATTGACAAATAAAGATTGTAGGTTTTAATTGTTTTAGACAATTTTTGTTCATTACAAAATATGTGTGCTGACGCAGACAGTTTTGACTCTGCAAAAGAGAAGGAATTATCAGATTGTCTGTCCGCTCATCAAGATTGATGGACGGTGGGTACAGTATACAAAAGCTATGCCATTTAATTATGAGTTAAGTCTTTAATCGACACTAGTTAACGAAATCGAAAAGTTTTCCTGCCCACCATATCTCACTTTGATTTCATAATGAACTTTGGGAAACACGAACACACACTAAACACAAAAAAAAAAAACATGTACAAAGTTTTGAATGGTAACGTTTTTGAGATATGAAATTATAAATTTTTTGTTTTTAAATTTTCGGAGCTATTTCAAAGTTTTTACCTATATCTCGAATTTTAGTGGACCAATTTGACCAAACAAACACTTAATTTAAAGTTATCTGGGCCTAATACAATTTATTTTTACAAAGTTTTGAGATCGGCTCAGTAGTTTAGATACTAGCGATGTTTATAAGTAAGAAAAGACAATTTTTTGGCAAAAATTCTGGTCAAAAATTAGCATATCTTCCTGTGAAGAGTGAAATTCACAAAAATAACATTTGTTTGAATTTTTTAAAATTAACTTTAAACTTTTACAAAAAACTACAATAAGCTTGTAGTGAGCTAAACTATAAGCTACAAGCTCACGTTAAACTTTATTGAAGCGTAAGCACTAAGTTATTTTAGTTATTAAAATGCAGCGCTGGCTTGCACACGCAACATGATACGTTGCCTTGGCTTGGGACAATACACTTATTTAATTTTTACTTTATTAAACTTTTTACAATGATTTTTGTTTTTGATTTGATTTTTATTATTTGTTATGATCAGGGCTCGGATTTTGATAACCCAAGAAACTGCAAAAAATTATCTAAATAATGACAAAAATTACCTTAAAACTGCAGAAAATGACAACAGCCAAAAATTTACTAAATTAAAATTAATTTTATACAAGCATATCGTGAGTTCTTATCTAACACTTGTTTCATTTTTCTACATACTCTCTCGTCAGCTTCACCACGCGCAGAACTTTTTTTTCATCCAAGTCTATAAACAAAGCTACTCCTTTGTCGAGAGGTAATGTTTTTGATTGAAGTTGTTTTGATTTTGGTTGAACTCTATTGTAAAAGGAATATGTTTAAAAATGTGCATTTTGACATTTTTTAGAACGAAAAAAAAAAACAAAAAAAATTTTTACAAATTGCACTAAAATGACCTAAAAAACTGAAACATGCTCTAAAAATAAAAAACGTCGAAAATGACAACAAAATAACTTAAACTTTTCTAAAAATTACCGATAAATGCCCTAAATCTAGTAAAAATTATCTGAAAACTAAAACCGTTGAAAAATGGCGAAATTCATAGAAAAAGGATTACATGTCATCGACATCCTTTGTTATGATTTTTTTCAAAAAAGTAAAAAAATAACCGATATTTTCTGACTAATTTAATTTCGATCAAAAATAAAAATGAAAATTTGACTTACAGCCCTATTCTGGCAAATTAACAAGTTGTCAACCAGTATTTTGAATATTTCTATGTGTTTGTTGTTTTAAATACAAAATTTAAAGCTCAAAAAACAAAATTTGTTAATGAAATTGTCAATAACTGAAAAGCAGTTGACAATTTTTATCAAAATTTTTTATTTTTGAGCTTAAATTTTGTTTTGAAACAAAAAAATTACAACAAACACACAGAAATATTCAAAATACTGGTTAACAATTTGTTAATTTGCATGAATAGGGCTGTTAGTTTTCGATCAAAAATATATGCCAAAATTTGACTTTAATTTTTTTAATCAAAAATAAATGTTTAATATGTCTTTTATTTTTTCGATAAAAAATTTAAGTTAAAATTTTATGAGTTCAAAAAATATAAGTTCAAATTTGATATATTCGATCAAAAATAAAAGCTTAAATTTGACTTTTTTTCTGATTAAAAATAAAAGTTAAAATTTGACTTTTTTTCCAATCAAAAATAAAAATTAAATATTTGACAGATTTATTTCTTATTAACTACTATAATAGTTTTAATTTTCAAAACAGTTTATAGATTATATATTTTATTCTCTTAGACCTATATTTGTAACATTTTTGCACAGAGATACAAACATCGCTATCGATATTCATATCGTTGCATTGGATCGCTTAGTTGCTTATCATTGCATATTCTGTTTTCACGTATTTCGCAATTGACTGGAACACCGACTGCAAGCAGATGATCATGGGTGGACCAGCCCTCCAAAGTTAGGGGGGGTCGGTCATACATTTGGACTCGATTGAGGCACTCTAAATGGGTCAAAGACCCATTTGGGGCATTTTTCAAAATTTGATCCTACGGAAAAGTTGGGGCATTAGAATTCCTTTTAGAGGTATAGTTCCTCCCTAAAATACGATTTTCACTGAGCAATGGGCGATTTTTTTGCCTCCCCACAAATCGACCCGGCCTAGTGTTCATGGATCGCACAGTGTGCGTTCATTCCAAACAAAGTTGGAACAGAAATGTGTGTGTGGTTATTTAAACTCAAAGTTGTAGTCAAGATTTAACCATGGGGGGGGGGGCGGTGTTTAGATGAACAATTTTTTTATTCCAAATGAAAAATTAAAATATACAAGTTTTTGTTACATTTCATTTTCAAGTTAAGTTTTTTATATATGTTATAAAAAGTTCCATTTATATACCCTTAAAAATGAACCTTGGTCTATTTTATAACGATTCCCATAGTATTTTGGATATGACGATAGCCACCAGTAGATTAAAAAATTTTGCAAAATTTTTATAAATATGCTGGTACAATAGTTGTAAAAAAGTTAACTGCCAGATATTAAAGATCGAAAATAGGCTTTTCAAATCTGCATCAAAAACTTCTAAAGGTTTGCAATATCATTAAAGATAATGCTTTTTTTGTGAATTTTTTAATTTATTTTCACGTAAATTGAAAAAAACTTCATTATTTCTAATGCGATCCACACTTTCAAGAACTCGTTAGAAAGGTTTCGAGTGCCTGCATTCATGGCCAGAATTTCTTTAATTTATACATATAAAAGCTGAAATATTAATTATAAAATTAACACCTTCTAAAAAAAAAGAAAAATTAATTTATTTGAGTTTTGAAAATTTTTGTATGGAAATAAATAAAAAATTTCAAAAATCAAGTCATCTTTTTTTGCAAATTATACCAACACGTCCTGCTCTGTTACTGTGCAATCACTTTGTATGCTAAGAGATGCACATCACTTTTAAGAGGCATGTTTTAAGAAATTGTAGGGATGAGAACGACATCTTATTTGCATCAAATTAATAGAATTTTAGAGACAGAAAAACTTTTACATAAACTTCATAAGTTTTTAAACCTAAATCAAATCCAGGTCTACACTCATATCTTTAATTCGAAAGTTAATTGTTTAAAAACTCTCCACTATATGAAAGGGACAGACTTTTTTTATAAAAACTTGTTTTGTGCAATAAATTACGAAGAGGATGATGCAATGCCGTTATAAGTGGAGCTAAATAAAACGCAGAACTTACAATAAGCTCCATTTGCATATTTGGAGTAAGCCAACCAACTCCAGCGACAAAACCACGGATGCTGAAATTTAAAATCAGGGAAAATTAAAATCAGTTGTTGGCTGAAGTATACTTTAAAATCTTTCTAGGCAGTTCGGAAAAGAAAGGTTTTTTCAGTATACATGTGAATGTCATTTTTGTTGGCTTCACTGTTATGATCACTATCATCATCTACAATAGGGTGGATCGAAAAAACGTTTTTTTGTCTGATCGAATTCTAAAAGCACGCCAAAGTTGCGGACTTATGCCAGTAGTGTCTGTGCAAAATATTTAGTTAATTGGATAATATCTTCTGTCTCAAACCTGGGCCAAAAATTTGTCCATACCATTTATATAGGAAAAAAGTGTTATTTTTTTGGAAAAAGTCATAATTATTTTTTTTTGTAACAAAACGGGTACGCATCTCATTTAGCAATTAATTGCTTGTAACAATAGCTTATCAAACATAACAATTGGACAAAATCTACACGAGTTGCGATACTTCCTGTCCCAAACCTGGCCTCAAATATTCGAAATGTTATTCTAAAATGCCACATATCATTTTTTTGCTGCCAAGTACAAAAGACTTTATAGCAGATTACATAATTTTCATATAGCCATATAATAGTCATATATCCATTACTTGTTACAACAAACGTGACCCAGAGCCTACCACGTGGAGGTGGCTACACTTCAGGTTCCACCCGAGCCCTCTCCAACCACCCAACCATGAAGGGCTTTTTTTTTTGTATTTTTTTTTTTAATTTTTTTATTATATTTTTATAAGTTTTTTTTTAATAAAATTACATTTTTAAAGTAGAGTTAATCTGTATCAATATCAGTTATATCGGCGAGAAAATAATCGGATTTTGTTTCAAATATAGGCAGTCGTTTTCGAGACTGTAAAGTCGACCTTATGTGTCTGTCTCGAGCTTCCTGGCCGCATACTCTGCTTGCTGCCTCCGTTACTAGTTTTACTGTCCGTTCAACAGCTACTGTGTGACACGGGAACTTACAAAAGTCCCAATCGACAAACAGTTCGTTACCTGATAACTTTTGCATGAGTTCATCAGCAGACACATGATCCAAAACTGGAGGCAACGTTACTGCCAGGGCTGGAGCTTTCCAGTCAATTATCTTAGAGTAATGTGTAGCCTTAAAATTTTGGTGATTTAGGCACAATATTTTGGCGAAAAACTCCACATTATTTAGAGCGAGCCGTTTCTCTGGACTTCAAAATGATTTTAAGCGCATCTTGGCGTATATCTGTTCTGGTGTCTGTTATGATGCTAAGAAGAATATTTTACGGCAATGCGAAGAATGCGTTCTGCTGAATCGAGCGATTCACAACGATGCGATATGCAGGTGACAGGAATCTTGATCGTTGTATGATCTCAATGAGATGCCTGGAACCATCTTTGATGGATTCATCCCTTTTGATCTTAAACCACATGGGGACGTAAACTTTAAGTAAATACTTAACAATGTGCTAAAATTTTGCCGATGGTGTGCGTGTAGAAAATTAATAATAATAATACGTTTAAAAAATTTAAAGAAACACGGTTTGCAGTGTAAGCCATCGAGCCTTGTTAATTTTACCTGGGTCTTGGCATTGGAGGTCATCTGTACAAACACCTGATGCCACTGCTCGGGATATATCAAGCAAATACTTTTGGTCTTGGCTTAGACATTTAGAATCAAAGTCAGGTAAATCGTATTTGACAGCTGTATATTTAGCGATAGGCCATGTCTCGCAATCTGTCAATTTGGATCCAATTGGTCCTATATAAGAATTCGGTCCAAAAGTGGTACCATCGATGGTTCCAAACAAACTTCGAAACGGTAGCTCGTTGAAATGAATAAGGCATACCATTCATTGCAGTGGCTGCTAAGCTTTTCTTCTAACTTCCTTACTACTCCCCCGGTCCAACCATTTTTAATCCCATAAGACGTCGCACGTCAAGAGAACATTTTATCACGTCTTCGTATGTCGGCAGCTGAGATCTAAGAAAGTCTTATGGAATTCCAAAAATCTGGCAAGGTTCTGCATGCCGTGAAGAAAATTTCGAGACTGACATTATGAAAGGAATTAGACTAGGATTTATGAATTTAAATACAGGAATACACTAAAAAATACTCCGGAAAGAAAAGAGATCAAAAAAACAGATTGACTTGACTTTACTGTTGAGCTTTATTATTCAAATGCAAAAAAGCAGCCAAATAAATTTTAAGATATAAATTATTTTCTGATTAAATTCTGGGAACAAGAAAATAAAAATTACAAGCAAAAACAACATAAACGCATACGCGAGCTAGCAGAGACGTCGCTCGATTGTTCGCAGAAAACTGCAACAAACCAAGAAGATTTGAATTTGTATTTTAACGATTTTTCAATACAAAAAAAAATTTTTTTTTTCGAAGAGTAAAATATCACAATTCCTGTAGTTTTTGTCCAATTTTCCTGTTTGATAACTCATTGTAACAAGCAATTAATTGCAAAATGAGATGCTTACCAGTTTTGTAACAATTTACACTAAAAAAAAAATTATGATGAATTTTTCCAAAAAAATAGCACTTTTTCCTATATAAATGGTAATAACAAACTTTGGGCCAATTATATAAATATTTTGCATAGATACTATTGGCATAAGTCCGCAAATTTTGCGTGCTATTAGAACTCGATCAGACAAAAAAACCTTTTTTCGATCCACCCTAATCTACAACTACCGATGTCAAGGGTAGTGAAAACAATAGTAATTTTTAATTCATCACATCACGTTTGATCCTATAAATCTCGATGCATGAATTTTCACAGTTGTTGTTTGCACGATTTAAATCATAAAAAAGACTTTTACATGAAAACTCCACTTCGGTATATGATTTGTTAAGTTTTTTTAGAACATCATTCAATGAAATATTTGTTTAAATGCATTCATTTTTATTAGACGCTTTGGGAGGGGAGGGGGTTTGAACCCTGAAAACCCCTTATCTACGGCCCTATTTTAACCTACGTAAAAAAATTTTCAAAAATTGTTGAAATTGGTCAGCCTTTAAGGGTACCTCCTTAGAACCTTTAGAATTTGTTTACATGATTTCACACATTTTTGTGCCAAAATAGTAAACATCGACGGATTTTGCTAAAATTTAGTACAGAGTCGTTTTTAGGCCTATTTAAAAAAATTCCAAAAAATGGTGCATATCGAACCAATAAAACCCCGCCCTCCCATACAAACCCAAACTGGGAAACAGGAAATGTCGACATATTTCAATGAAATTTAATACGATTTCATCTAT
This sequence comes from Dichetophora obliterata, assembly GCA_963920525.1. Classification (NCBI taxonomy): domain Eukaryota; kingdom Metazoa; phylum Arthropoda; class Insecta; order Diptera; family Sciomyzidae; genus Dichetophora; species Dichetophora obliterata. The sequence goes on from OY986439.1 coordinate 44,747,491, forward strand.
TTGGGCTTATTAACACTGTTCTTAAACATAGTATACATCGATTAACTAACACCCCTCTCCCCACCTCTCCCGTACAACCCGAAACTGAAAAAACCATCATCAACAGATTTCAATGAAATTTTATACAATGTTGTATTTTTGGATTATAAATACAGTTTTCGATTAACATTTAATATAAATTCATACATTCCCAATCCACCCATTAACCACCTCAACTACCTTTATTTATAAACTTTTATGAAAAACAGGTAGTTCATAAAATGTTTTGAAAAAAATAAAACAGTTTGGATCCTTTATTTATAAAACAAACAAGTCTAATTGGACTACATGTAAAACATATTTTGCCTAGCACCAATAAAAGATTTTACTAACTTCTACCTAGGCAACACCTTTTCAATTTATTAGTGGTTAAAAATTGAATGACTTTTTGAATGCTACTTTTCTTTGTAATGTTTAGAATAAGGCAAAAATTACATGAAATTATTTATTCTAACTTATTTTATTAATTTGAATTTTTATAACCTTGGGTGTTTTGGGAAATAAAAAATAGACCAACCACATATTGACATTTCTAAAGTCGCGCACGTAACGTTCGTACGACTTTTGTGTTGTTAAAAAGTAAAAAAAGCAAAGAAAAATTTTAACTTTTTTGTCCTGTGTTGATTTCTGTGTAGAACTCAAGTTGTAATATATTAAGTGTAAAAGCTGGAAGCGATCGAAAGTATTGTACAAAGATAGAAGCAAACAAAAAAGGACGCGTTACGATACAAAAAATAGAAGTGGTTTTGGTCTGCATCTATATAAAGACAAAAATCTGCGAAGTGGGCACGAGTTTTTTTTTCCAAAGTTATTTTAATATTATCTGAAATAATGTTGCTAAATATTCATAACTGTTTCGCTGCATAATCTTTTTTAATTAATTTTACATAAACCTTATAATAATGCGTTACGATACATGTCTACGTTACGTTAAAAATTTTTTCCTTCAAAGAAGTACATTTTTTTATTGTTTTTTTTTTATTTAATTGAACTGGAAAAATATATAAAGTGTAATTCAGGATCGTAAAAATAGAATTATATTTCAGCTTTTGTTGCCATTCATCACGTTTGTTGTCATTTTTTAAAAAATTCAAATTTAGATAAGCTCAACACTTTTTCTCTATTATGGAGGTGTAAAAAATTTTCAGTAACATTTAATTTTTCAATCGCTGTAGACATTTTGGTGGAAATGCCCATTTATGGGAAAACACAAATGTACAATTAGGGAAATACTTTTTTCTTTTTTCCCCAAGACGTTATGTGATTTTTTACCCCGATTTTTGCCAAAAAATCGTATTTTTTTACCTTATATAACCATTTCTAGTATCTGAATTAATGGGACGATCTAAAACCTTTGTATAAATAAATTGTATAAGGCTAAGTAACCATAAATTTAAGTGTTTGTTTGATCAAATTGGTCAACAAAATTTCATAAATTTATATCTCAAAATGCTACCATTCAAACATTTTTAAATGTAATTTTCGTATTTAGTGGGCATGAGAATAATTAAGTAATGTAGTGTCGACAAATTGTTAAAATATTTACTTGTTTCATTTTTTATACTTTACGTTTAATTCTAATTATTATTTATATTCATAAAAAAAGTCACAGATAAAAAATGTATGTTAAAAAAATTTTTTTCATTATAAAATTATATTTCAATTTGTAAAGACGAATAATAAATGTAAATGTGTTATAAAATAGAACTTCAAAATATTAACACCAAAAACTATATGTGCATATAATATAAAATAAATTTTTTACCAAAATAAAACACTACCATAATTGGCGATCCTGCAACGATCCTGCAACGATCCTGCAACGATCCTACGTGCATATTATTCTGCTGACTGAATAAAAGACAGCTATTCTTCCTCTACCACGTCCAACTATAAATAACTCTTCGATTTCTCAACGCCCACACCACCAATTTGTATTGTTCACAATTATCGGAAACGAAAACATCCAATTGAAGCGACGTTATCAAAACGTACCAACTTCACCCTTCAATAACAAATCATCACCAGCGTCAATACCAGTCGAAACAACAATAACAGCAGCAACAACAACACAAACAAGCACAATAATAACAACAGTAAATTTCAACAACTTCTTCAAAAATTTATGTGAAAAACCAACATCATCACCAAATACCGCCGTTTGTCTACGGAAGCACCAACCATACAAGTCGCTACCAACTACAAAACAAGAACAACCTAACATCAACAACAAACTGCAAGATAAGTTTAAATAATATTATTTATGATTTATTATTTATTACTATTTATATTATCATTACAAATATTATCATTGCATATTACACATATATTAAATTTTATTATGCACTTTGCTCTTAACTAACAATTAATCAACAATTTAACTTTTAAATTTAAACTTAAATAATATTAATGAACTTAATTAATTTTTTTCTAATCATTAAAATCTTTTAAAACTCATAACTTATTAATCAAATCTTCTTAATCAATAAATTAATTTGTTATTGATTAAATTTTCCTACTTTACAATATTGTTAAATAGCCTACAACTGTAAACAACTCTCCAATTGAATAACTTTACTATATTAAAGTTTTTTAAATGGTATTAACTAGGTCTTTTACTAGAAACAATCCCTTAATTGATATTAACACTCCCGCTTTCGAAGAAAACACAAACATTTCTCCAACACCTCCATCTAATACATCAACACCAATGCACCACTAACCAAATCGAAACACAACAATGGAAAACAACGCCACAACTTTTCAAAATCAAACCACACATATTCCTCATACACCTATAACTCAAACTCATATTAAATTACCAACATTCTGGGTTGAATGTCCCGATGCTTGGTTTTTACAAACAGAAGTACAATTCACGTTACACAATATCACAAATGATGATTTAAAATTCCAATTAGTTCTTATTTCTCTTCCACAACATGTTATTACAAAGATTTTAGATATTATTAATCCACCTCCAACTGTTCACAACTACTGTGTGAAAGATTTTCTCTTAGCGAAGAGAAAAGATTGGAAGAACTTTTTTCCAACACTCAATTGGGTGACCGTAAACCCTCCGAATTTTTCAGAGACATGAAGTCCCTGGCCGGTTCTGAATCAATCGTCAGTCGCGAACTACTTTATAAATTGTGGCAACGCAAATTACCACAACAATTACAAATCCATTTAACGTCATGTAGTGATAAAAGTGTCGATGAAAGAATAAACTTGGCAGACAATATTTATGAAGTCACCAATAAATTTCAAAATTCAACTTCAATTTCGAGCATCAATCAAAATTCTATGGAACAATGTATGCAGAACTTAGTCCAAATTACTACAACACTTTGTCAAAATTTAAATCAAATTACACTGGACATAGCAGAACTTAAAACAAGATCAAGATCTCACGACCGGAACAATTCAAAATTTAGAAGCAACTCCAGACGACGATATTCAAATGCACGTGATAATATATGTTGGTATCATAGAAAATTTAATAAAAATGCAATAAAATGTATTAAACCATGCGCTTTTGTTAATAAAAATGAAAACAACAACACATCGAACCAAAATTTAAACTAAATAATTCCATTATGACGGTGGCAGATAATGGAACTCAAATTAAACCTGCACGCCGCCTTTTTGTTTTAGATAAATGCAATAATTTAAATTTTTTAATAGATACTGGTGCGGCAGTTTCAGTTGTACCATCTTCAAAATTCAAATCAATTAAAAGACATTCTGACATCAATTTAATAGCTGCTAATGGCTCATCAATAGAAACTTTCGGTATAAAACTCTTTAAAATTGACTTAGGTCTTTGTCGTGATTTCGAATTTTCATTTTTATTAGCTAATATTTCAACACCTATCATTGGAGCAAATTTTTTGGAAAAGTTTGGAATCATAGTTGATATCAAAAATAAACAAATAATCGATTTAACCACTAAACTAAAAGTAAATGGAACTTCTGGCTTTTGTGATATTTACTCTCTCAAATTACCTCTCCATGAAAAGAAATTTTCCACCCTTCTTCAAGAATTTCCTGCTCTCACCTCTGAACCAGACTACACCAAACCAGTGAAGCATAGTACGGTTCATAGGATAGAAACAAAAGGAATTTTTCCATATACAAAACCACGTCGTTTAGATCCAATCAAAATGAAAATAGCCAAAACGGAATTTGAATACCTTGTAAAAGTCGGAATTTGTAGACCTTCTAATTCTCCTATTGCATCTGCCCTTCATTAAGTCCCTAAAAAAGAACAAAATGATTGGCGACCATGTGGAGATTATTGAATGCTCAATTGTATTACCGTACCCGATCGTTATCCTCTTCCACACATACATGATCTAAGCATCGAACTAAAAAACAAAACCGTATTTTCGAAAATTGATCTTGTTCGTGCATACCACCAGATTCCAATGGCCGAAGAAGATGTTTATAAAACGGCAATAACTACTCCATTCGGAATGTTTGAATTTTTACGCATGCCATTCGGTTTGAGAAATAGTGCTCAAACCTTCCAACGTTTCATCAAAGAAATATTTTTTGGTTTAGACTTTGTGTTTACATACGTGGATGACATTTTAATTGCAAGTGAAAATGAGAATCAACATTTAGAACATCTAAAAATTATTTTTAATCTACTACAACAATATGGACTTAACATCAAACCTTCAAAATGTATTTTCGGTGTACCTTCACTAGATTTTCTTAGTTATGAAATTTCTTCTAAAGGAATACAACCCTCTAAAGATAGAGTTAATTTAATTATAAATTTTGATAGACCAACTTCTATAAATAAACTTCAAAAGTTTATTGGAATGGTTAATTATTACCATCGTTACATCCCGATGTTAGCTGCAGAACTAAGTTCTCTGCACGAAATGCTAACATCTGCATCCAAATATAAAACTAAACAATTAACTTGGACTGAAAAATCAACAATTGCATTTGAGAAAGTTCGCTCTCTTTTTGCCAAAAATACTCTTCTCACACATTTCAATAAATATGCAAAATTATCTCTAGCAGTGGATGCATCAAACGTCGCTATTGGAGCTGTTCTACAACAATCCACAAGAGATAGTTGGGAACCCCTAGCATATTTTTCTCAAAAACTTAGTCCCACAGAAATAAAGTATTCAACCTTTGATAGAGAACTTTTAGGAATTTACCGCGCTGTCAAACATTTTAGACATTTTTTAGAAGGAAGGCATTTTACTATATACACTGATCACAAACCATTGACATTTATTATAAATTCAAAAACTGATAGATCACCCCGACAAACACGACATTTAGAATACATAGCTCAATTCACAAACAACATACAATACATTTCTGGAAAACAAAACATAGTTGCAGACACACTTTCTCGCATTCCAGAAATTGACGCGATATCTTCACAAGATATAAATTTTCAAACACTACACAAAGAATAACAAACAGACGAGACTCTACAAATTCTAATTAAATCTCCAAATTCTAAATGCAATTTAAAAGCAGTTCTAATTCCTATTTTAAATATTAAAAATTGGTGTGACATTTCTAGTCACTCTACACGACCCTTCGTTCCAACTTCCATGCGAAAGAGTATATTTGACAAAATTCATTCATTGTCTCATCCTGGTGTACGAGCCACTAGACGATTAATACAATCAAAATACTTTTGGCCTATTATGCGAAAAGAAATAAATGATTGGTCATCAAGTTGTATTAACTGTCAAAAATCCAAAATTAATGTATACACAAAAACACCTATCCAAAAAATCGAAATTCCACCAGGCAGATTTGAACATATTCATATGGATCTAGTGGGACCACTACCTATATCAAATGATTTTCGATATATGCTTACAATCATAGATAAACATACGCGTTGGCCAGAAGTATACCCTCTAAAAAATATCTTGGCACAAACTGTAGCAAATACTTTCGTTCAAAATTATGTTCCACGTTTTGGTGTTCCTCTTACTATTACTGTCGATCAAGGCACTCAATTTACATCAAAATTATTCAGTGAATTAACAAAATTACTAGGTGCACACAAAATTCACACTTCGTCATTTCATCCACAATCAAACGGGATGATAGAACGTTTTCATCGACAACTCAAGACGTCTATTGTATGTTCAGAAGATTCCGTACATTGGTTAGAACTTTTACCTTGGATACTTCTTGGCTTACGAACTGCAATAAAAGAAGATTTAAATTGTTCTTCTGCAGAGTTGGTTTACGGTCAAACTTTAAAGTTATCAGGGGAATTAGTTGTTCCAAATAATGATAATATAAACACGGATCATATTCTTTTCAAAAATTAGGAGAACATTTTTCCCACATTCGTTCAAAAATTGTTCATCATAATAATGACAAAAGTTATGTTCCAAAATCGCTGAGTACTTGTGAATATGTTTTTGTAAAAATAAATCGTTTATCTGGACTTCAACAACCATTTGAAGGTCCTTTTAAAGCAATTTCTAAATACGAGAAAACATTTCAAATTCAATACGGTAACACAATAAAATCTCTCTCTATTGATCATCTCAAACCAGCATACACTAATTCAAAAACAGAAATACACAATTCTACTCCTTCAAACAATTCTTTTAAAAAGAAAGTTTCTTTTAATGTGGTGATCAATAATTTCGATGCTCTGGTGTTCTTCTAAAACTTATGCGAACATTGCAGATATCAAAGAAAACAAAACCAAAAATCAAAGAAAACAAACAAAAAAAATAAATAAATTTATTAAATACAACACGAATAGTGACAGTTCGAATTTAGTGTGCCTCATAAAAAAATAAATAAAAATAAAAAAAAAATAAAAATTCACAAAAACAAAAAGTTAACAAATAACAAAGAATAATCGTTTGATTGAAGGCAATGCCAAAAACAAATAAATCAACAACAAGTATTGCAATAAGCTGTGCTTGAGTGAAAAACAATGCGACAGAGAACTTGAGAGCGCGCGCAACAGTGTATTTTTTTGAGGAATTTTTTCTGTCGTGTTTTTGTTTTTGTTTTGTTTTTGGTGTTTAAACCAGTTTTAAATTCAAATTACAACAACAACTACTAACTAAACGCCTTAAATGACACCGAGTCCAAGACTAACGCGTGAACAACTACGCCAACAAGGCCTTCGCTCTAAAAACGAAAACACACCTAAGTCAGAGAGTGGCAGCTTAACCTCTTTTAGTACTGCACTCTATGCGTTAGAAGAGCGTTTGAGTGTTAAGTTGAAAGTTGAAGTGGAACAGCTAGAGGACCGTCTTCGACAGCACTCCGACATCCTCTTCAAGCGTCTCTCGAGTGAAATTGCGAACGTCGAGACTAAATTGAGCAACGAATTTAAGAGCGAAGTTGCAACCATCAAAAACAATTTTAGTGATTACGAACTTAAATTAAGCTCACTTGAAAATCGCATCGAACTTCTTTCCTCGCGTTGTGATGCCCTAACCGATGAACTCAAGCGATGCTCTTCGACATCAAATTCCAACAACAGCAGTGAAAATCATAACTCTTCCGATGCAATTATTTTTGGAGTGCCTTTAATGACAGGCGAAAATATTAAGAGCATCTTTAACCTTGTATGTCACTCTATTGAGTTTTTACCACCGCAATTAAAAGATATTTTTCGGGTAAGGCAGAGAACAACAAATCAAAATTCAAACCCTGTGATCATCGTCAAGTTCTACACTCCGCATGACCGAAATCGGGTTTTGAAAGCATTTGGTGACTACCGCAGACGTGTTAAGAAAGCCGTGAATCTGATCAATGCAGGCTTTGAAGCAGATCACAATATCTACATCCACGAGTGCCTCAGCGCTGATACTAGAAAGCTATTACATGCTGCTATTACCTACAAGAAACGAAAAAGTATTTACAATGCTTTCACCGTCCGAGGGTGTTTACACATTCGGCTACACAAAGGCTCCCAAAGTATTCGCATCAAAAATGAAAGCGAGCTGCACAGCCATGTTCTTGCCGCCGAAGGAATTTGTGAAAGATGCCCGGAAGATGAAGTTGTTCCTGCCTAAGTTTAAGTTTTATGTTTTTGCGTTATTTAATTTGTTTTTCTTTAACCTATCTATCTTCTTTTTATTTCTATTTGCTTCCTTCATTCCATTTCTTTGCGTAATATGTACACTTACTTCTTTTCTTATTTTTATTTCTTTTAATTCTTTATTTCTTATATTAAAAGTTAATAATAATGTTAACTGTGCTGCAAATACGCGTCTTTTTATCTCAAACCATATCCGTTGTGAGTTCGAATAATTACGATCGTTGTTGTTCTAGAGACAATCTCTATGCTTTAATTCGAATATTAAGCAGGCAAGCGACGGGACTACAGGTATGTCATATTAATGCGCAAAGTTTAAATAATAAAATTGATGAGTTTCGGTACATTTTTGAAAACTCAAACATGGATATAATTTGTGTATCTGAAACATGGTTTCAGCCTTCTGTTCAAAATAGTGTCTTAAGTGTAAAGGGTTATAGATCATTTCGTGCGGATCGAGAGTCTCATGCCGGTGGGGTTGCAATTTTTGTTAAAGATGGTATTACATGCAACTTAATCAGTAAATCAAACTCTGAAGATAATATTGAATTCCTATTTGTTGACATAATCTATGAATCCAAAAAACTACTTGTCGGCACAGTTTATAGGCCAAATCGTTATGTCCATACAGAAAACTTAATGTTGAAAATTGAATCGGTGGTAAGCTCCTATGCTGACATCATAATTTGTGGCGATTTTAATTGTGATTTATTGGTTGAAACTCATTTATCTGATGATATGTGTGCACTTGGTCTTACGTCGCCAAACTGCACCACACCCACACACTTTTCCAAAAATAGAAATTCGCTGCTAGACCTCTTTTTTGTCGGTGATAATGATAAAGTCTTACTTTATGACCAGCTATCTGCTCCTGTTTTTTCCAAGCATGACCTGATTTTTCTTTGCTATAATTTTCAGCTGCTAATACCAGAGCAAAAAATAACATACCGAGATTTTACAAATATAGATTTTAGCTCTCTTCAGACAGAGCTAAATCACGTCGACTGGACAGAAATTTATCACATGCTATCAGTAAATGATAAGTTAGATTTCCTACAACGTAACGTCAATTCATTATTTGAAAAACATGTTCCTCTTAAAACTAAAGTTGTAAAGCACTCTCTAAGGCCCTGGTTTTCCAGTACCCTTAAAAGTTTAATGAAAAAACGTGACGCAGCGTATAATAAATGGAAACGTCTCAAAACACCCGAGCGTTATAATATTTTCCGCATATGCAGAAACAATGTGGTCAGGGCGGTGAAAATTGCCAAGTTAGCATATTATGAATCTAAATTTAGCTCTGCCATAGGCAGCAAAACGAAGTGGAATATTATTCGGCAAATTGGAGTTGGTAGAAATATTTCGCTTACAGACACTAGCGTAGACGTCGAGGCTCTAAATAACAAATTTATAGATTTACCTATGTCAGCGCCCAGTGTCAACTGTTGTCGCATCTTTCAGAGATCTATCAACTCGTACTCAGCTTTTAATTTTCAATGCGTTGAATATACAGAAGTACTGCGAAGTTGCTTAGAGATTAAATCTAATGCCGTCGGTTTCGATGAAATACATCCCAGGTTTTTTAAGTTACTTCTTCCTGCTCTAACCCCTTTCATTATTAACATTTTCAATACCATCATAACGAAATCAGAATTCCCTGCTATTTGGAAAAAAGCTAAAATTATTCCCATCCCTAAAACTGGTAATGAATTCCGCCCCATAGCAATTTTACCATATCTATCAAAAGTTTTTGAAACGCTGATGTACTACCAAATAAACAAATTTCTTTTGGACAATAAACTGCTAACTGACAGACAGTCAGGATTCCGACCTAAGCGTAGTTGCGTGACTGCTCTACTTGACGTCAGCGATGAAATTCGAAATAACCTCGATCGCAATGAAATCAGTTTCTTGGTTTTGCTAGATCATTCGAAAGCTTTCGACACGGTTGATCACCAAATTTTATGTTCGAAATTATTAAATGTGTTTAATTTTTCCGCCACTGCAACTCGACTAATGACCTCTTATCTCACAAACAGATCACAAGCCGTTAATATAGGCAGCGTTACTTCCAATTTCTTACCTGTAAACCGTGGCGTTCCTCAAGGCTCTGTAATGGGCCCTCTTTTATTTTCGGTTTATATAAACGACTTACCAACTGTGCTGCAAAATTGTGGTATACAAATGTACGCTGATGATGTACAACTGTATACTAGCTGTCGCAAATGTGATATTACCACGTGTGTTGATAGTCTGAATGCTAATTTGTGTAAAATTTACGATTGGGCTTCCGCTAATGGCTTAAGCATAAACCCAAATAAGTCAAAATGTTTAATTATAACGAGAAAACATAACTCTTCTTTGCCCTTTCCGGACGTTACGATAAATGGGTCATGTATTGAAGTTGTAAAAACGGCAAAAAATTTGGGTATTACCTTCAGCAGCACTTTAGATTGGACGAATCATGTCAACATCACTGTAGGAAAAGTTTATGGTATGCTCCGTAGCCTATGGGCCACACAGTTTTTCACCCCCTTTCACATAAGAATGTTATTAGCTAAAACGTATCTTGTCCCCACGTTATTGTACGGATCCGAAATTTTTGCATACTGTGATGCTGCTAGTAAGCGCAAGTTGAACGTTTCCTATAACAACATCGCTCGTTATGTCTTCGGACTTAAACGAACCGACCGTATATCCCAGTATGCAAAAAAAATATTCAATTTGACTTTTGACAGTGTTTTGAACTTGAGGGCGTTAGTTTTTCTGCACAAAATTATTTTTACCAAAGAGCCAGTTTACCTATATAATAAACTAAAATTTTTAAGATCTCAGCGCGGAAACAACCTAGTCCAACCAAAACATGCCTGCTTAGCGTCCGAACGTCAGTTCTTTGTTAATTCCATACGTCTTTGGAACTCACTTCCACCGTATCTACAGCGTATTTGCAATACAGCCATATTTAAATCTAAATTATCAGATTATTTGTCTTCCTTCTAACCAAAACTTTTATCTATTTTTACTTGATTCGCTATTCTATTATTTTTCTTCATTTATCCCTTTTCATTCGATTTCTTACCTAATTCATTTCTTTGTAATGATATTTTTCTCTCTTAATTTAAAGTTATTTTTATTTTTTTTTTTTTAATTTTCAGTTTTAAATTCTTATAATCGTTTTTTAAAAAACTGTTTTTGATCTCAATGTATTAAATTAATTAATTTCTGTTCAAGTTATGTTTAAGTGTTTAATATTAAAAATTTGTTGATTTATATCCACACATGTTATCGGTGCTTAACTATAAGTTTATTTCTTACAAGCGCTTATAAATAAATAAATAAATAAATAAATAAATTAATATTAAATAAGTGTTCAATTGGAGGGGGAGTATTTGTAGTGTCGACAAATTGTTAAAATATTTACTTGTTTCATTTTTTATACTTTACGTTTAATTCTAATTATTATTTATAATCATAAAAAAAGTCACAGATAAAAAATGTATGTTAAAAAAAAATTTTCATTATAAAATTATATTTAAATTTGTAAAGACGAATAATAAATGTAAATGTGTTATAAAATAAAACTTCAAAATATTAAAACCAAAAACTATATGTGCATATAATATAAAATAAATTTTTTACCAAAATAAAACACTACCATAGTACATGGGAAAATCATAGTGAGATATTTTGGGAAAAATGACTGTTAATCTGTGTAATTAAAGTGTGTTGAAAAGGCGTAAAAAAGTCTAGTTCAAGTTTTTGACGTAGTTAAAGTTGAAATTGTTGTTCTTTTAGTTGTAGTTCACTTTTATTTTTAGTGCGAATTTCAGTTTAATGAAATTTTTTCATTGCTTTGCATTCAATACATTTAAAATCTGTTATGCAAAAGTAAAGGAGTTTGATTTAGAGTTAATTGTATTGTAATAATTGTGTTCTATAAATATTCTCAGCAAACGTAGCGATCGATATAACACCAAAATGTTGCGCTACTCAGAAGTATGTCACACACACAAAAACATACACACACACAAACATATTATACACCGTCGATTTAAAAATATTTCCCATATATCAAACTTAACGTAACGTACGTGACACAACGACAACTTGCAACAGAAGCTGCTCATTGATGTTATTGCTGAACATTTTAGTGTATACATATTAATGCTAAGAATTCACAAACAAACACACATAACTATACAATCAACATTCTGTTCACTAACCTACACATGAACATTTGACTACATTAAACATAAAATAACACAAATAAATTGACAACCACAAATGCAACATGTTGACGAGCATGGCGCAAGAATAAAAAAAGAAAAAAGAGTCGCATACGTGGTTCTTTGAAAGCATTCTGCTTCAATTGTTATAGAAAACTCAACAGGTTCCGCTAGCAACGGATACGGAAACGGAAACTGCAACAATGTGTGCTGTATTTCCCAACATATCCTTTCATAAACGTGCGTATTTTAATGAAAATGTACCAAATTGCAGAAGAAAAAACTTTAGCTCAACTTTTTAATAGAACGACAGGCGTTGAGAAGGAAAAAAGTTATATATAATAGCACTTGAAATTGTTCACAAACGACGTATTTTGTTTGCTATTGTTTTATATATATTTTTTTTTGTAATTAACTTTGTCGCTTTTGTGCAAGTGTTGATTAAATTTATACTTTGGTTATTTTCACACTACGTATAGAAGAGAAAAGGAAAAACTTTTATTTGCATTTTTTAATAGTACTCAACTCTGCTAATGGAAAAGTTTTTCGTCTACTTGTTGAACCATAAAATTGACTCTAAATATTTGAGAGAGAATGGAGAAAATAGTCCATTCACTTAATCATCTTCAAGCGTATCGCCAATTACATTTAGATACAATTTTTTTTTGTTGATACTCAGGTAGTTTTAAGCGAATGTCCGACACTAGAGATAGATTTTTAGTATGCATTTATTAATACGTATGATCTTAAGCGAATGTTAAATATTTTGTGCCACAAAAAAGTGGTGTGGTCGTAGGAATTCGTCAGGAACGAAGTTCCTTACGCTTTTTCTTTAACTCCAAATGTTATTCGAAATAAAATCTGTTTATTTTTTCTTAAATATTAATCAGATTATTAATTATTATTTTTTTATTGTATAATTTTTTTTCATGTCAAATAATGTAAATTCACAATCGAAACAAAAAAAAAAAAGTTTAATTTAATAATTTAGGAAATAAAGGTTTATTTATTAGAAATAAAGATGCAAAATTCTTATGAGAGATGAAAATAGGCAGTAACAGTTGCCAGCGATGTTGTGTCATAACGCAACAAGCCGTTGATCATTGAACATTCATCATATTTCTTGTGAAGAGCTTGAATTGATTGAAAGGTTGGATTAAAAGCTGGACTTTCTTAAAAGTATAAAGCAAAAAAAGACACATTTTAAGGGTCCAAATATTTTTTTGAAATTCTAACACCAGATCCAAAATAAGCGACCAGGGGCCGAATCACAGCACCAGTGATCGAGAAAAATTGTACAAGATTGAAAGGCACTTGTCTCGTCGTGCCCTTCGTAATTTTGTTCGATCACGGATGCTGTAATTCCGCCCCAGATCATCTACAAAGAGTATAAAGCCAAAATACAATGTTTAAGGGTCAAGCCTAGTGTCAAAAGTTTATAAATTCTAACAACAGGCTCGAAATCAGTGACCCCTTAATACTGCCAACACATATGTACTCCAAGAGTATGAAACACATTTTCAGTGCCCACGTTACTTTTAAAAAAAAACTTTTTGAAATGTTAACATCAGATTAGAAATCAGCGGCCTTTTGATACTGCCAGCACATATACTTACAAAGAGTATAAAAAACACATTTTTAGGGTGTATTATTAGGGTGGTCCTTATTTTAGAAATTGTTGAGCACCCGATTTTTTTGCTCCTTAGCGTCTAAAAATAAGTCACTGATTGTTTTTTTTTTTACAACAACAACAATAACACGTGCCGCTCGGAGCTTGAAGCTTACACAGAGGCAATGCAACTGAATGCGCATTAGGGCGCATCGAATCACAATTTTTTTCAAATTTTACATTCTAAGGGTTCTCAAAAGTTGCATAGGTTGGTCATGATTTTCCAAAAAAATTTTTAGGAAAAAAGGATGTCTTTCCCTCCCGCAAGGAAAAAGTTGTTTGTGAGAAAACAGTAAAAAAATAACTATCTCAAAATGCTTTGTTTTTTTAAAGAAAAAAGACATAAACATATGTTTTGAAGCAAAAGGAAATATAGACTTTCGAGATAGCACAGAATTTAGCTACCCAACCGCCTTAACAACCACTTAACATTTGATTAAGAAGAGATTGAGATATGAATTTTAGTAAAAATCGATTTTCGACGTTTTTGCCGATTTTTGTCAATTATGTACACCCTGTAACTCCGCCAAAAATAACTCCATCATTTTTTTCTTTAAATCAAGTTTTTTATTTCTTTCAGTGATGCTCCTTGCAAAATTGCACCCAAATCGGAGATGGTCATTCCGTAAGGCCGTTACGTTCAAAATGGAATTGCTGTTTTATCTTTTTTTTTCTCATATCGGTCATTCAATGTCAAATTTCCACATTTCTGTAAAAGTTTGGTACTTTGAACGTGGATAGCACTTTAAAAAAGAAAAATATTTGCATATTTGTTTTTGTTAATTTCAATTTTTTTGCATTTATACACAGTGAAAAATTATACAGAAAAACAAAAATTGTCATTGGGCCATGTACTGTAATGAACCTACGAGGATTTTAAAGACTGGGCACGAAGGTGTTAATACGCAAGTACAAAAAGTGTGCATGCTTACTTTTATACGGCTAGGTTTCAGTGGCGGGGTGGATTGTTTTCTGCCTTGCGTGTGCTGCCCTTGGAACATTAACAAAAAAAAATCATGCACATGCCAGAGAAAAAAAAGGGGCAAACTTCATATTCCAAGTAAAAAAAATAGTAAAAAAAAGAAGAAGGAAATCTATAAAAGAAGCAATGGAAAATCAGAAATTATAGGAAGAAAGAAAAAAAAAAAATCTGAATAAGAAAAGAGAAAAAAAAACGTCACTTGATGAAGTGGGTTGGTGGCTGGTATAGTTGCCACCCTTTTCTGCCCAACCCAACCTTAGCTTATCGATAATATCCGAATAAAAAAAAATATAAGCTCCCTTCTATATACAGTAGGGTAACCTGCTGTTACCTACGGGCTTTTAATTATTAAATCAAACCATTATTAATTTTTAAAAACTATTTTTGTGAAGAACAATTCATTTTTATTACAAAAAAAAAAAAAAAAAATTAGGAAGTAACACAAGTAATACACATACTATTAAAATTATTCTAAAAAATTTTTTTTTTCTTTTTAACTTTTTTTCAGTGCTCTAAATTCTTAAAAATAATTACTAGAGATATGCGCATACTCACATTCTTGTAAGGGATTATTAAAAGCTATAACCTAGATTTATAATTATTAATTTTAATGTACAAAAATAATTTTCTTCTTATATAATTGTGTATCTCATCTTCTTATTTTTTCTGTTTTTTTTTTCTTAGTTAACATTTCTATTTTTTTTTTCAAATTTATTTTATTTTATCTGATGCAAATCCCTCGCTGTCCCTCGATGCTGCCGCTCGGGTTGCTGTCTTCGTTGCTGTTAGACTTGTTAACAGACTCTGTACACATTTAAGATTTTCCACAATTTTTAATGAACATGCTATTTTTCTTTATGTTATATATCTTTTTTTCTTCTTTAAGCTTTGTTTAATGTTAATTTGTGCTAATTTCAGCTATGCACCAATTTTAGTTATTGAGTTTTAATGCTAGCTCAGGTTTTACTAAGTTCGTTTTGTTCTTTTTTTTTTTATCTTTGAATTATGTAGAATTACATTAATTTGCTTAAATTACATTAATAATGGATCTTTAATTCACTGAGGATATATTTGGTTTATATATATAAACATATATAGTTTAAGTTTATAGTTTAAGCTATTTTTATTTAAAAATAAAAAAAAAGTTTTGTAATTTCTGTTTAACAGTTCTTTAAAAATTGTTATTTTTTTTGTTTTTTTTTTTGTTTCATTAATTAATTTACTTCATTGGTTCACTTCTTTTAAAGTTTAATTTTAGTCAATTCTAACTCATTTTTGTATTGTTTAAAAATTCCAATTTTTGAAAAAACCAATTTATATTACTTTTATTTTACTTCGACACTTTTATAAAAATTTTTTTTTTTTTTTATATTCGTTATGAATGTCTATATTTAAACTGTTTTCAAAACAATGTTAGTTTTAGCACTTCTTTTAAAATAATTATTAAAGTTTTTAAATTGTCTTCACTTGAAGTTACTTTACAGAACTATCACCAGGCAAAAGAGGCCGAAAAATCTCCGCTTTGGCTTTTATACCCATAAATATTTGGAATAGCCTCGTACTTTTGCACACGGCCTCAATTTTTGTACACGGCAATTGTATACAAAAAAAATTGTTTTAGGGACATTTACATTCGTATTTGGGATTGAAACAGCGTGGACTGGATTCAACCCGTTAATTTCTCTCATCACTCAGAATGAAAGTTTTGAAACGGTATACATCGCCCGATGTGTTCAGCCCCCTTACTCCGCCGCTGTCAGCCTTTCCTTATGATCATGACTATTTATGTTAATTTGTCTTTAATGTTAAGCCTACGCACTATGTTAAATTCGTCTCAGTGGCCCAACTCTGTTTGTGTCAAACTGTTATACTGAGCCTCTGCTAAGCTCAGACTCTCTCAACTTTGGCTCTGTTAAAAAAAACCCTACAAATGTTTGCCTTAACAGAAGTCTATTTTTAGATTTATTCTCTGTTCTTTTGTCATTGTAAGAGTTTCTAAACATAATACTTCATGTTAACAAAAATTATGTTTAGACTTAGTCTCTGTAGATTAAGTTTAAAAATGTTAGCACAAGACTATAAACATTTGCTTTAAATGTAAACAAAGATATTTAGATTATAAGTTCTTAATAGTAAAGCGTTCACGTACTCGAAAAAACTCGCAACGAGAGCGTTAAAAGTGAGAGAGAAAAAAAAATTAGCTACAAGTTTATGCCAGTGAAATTTTTACTTGCAAGAATTTTTATGTACCAAGAGAAAAAAAAAATTTCTTGTCACAAAAAACTAGCTATCTATTCAAATGAGTGGAAAAAGATTTATTTCGGATGTTTTTACTTAATCAAAAAAAGTGTTTTTTCTTTTATATTTCTTTGACGATGCTTTAAGTTCGGTTTTGGATGGCTTATTTGTATTTTTTTTTCTCTTTTTAATAATATAAAATATTTGAAATCCAAAACGAATTTACACAATTTTTCCAGGTTTAAAAAACTGTCATGGGGGGTCGATCAGTTGTGATTTTGCAAGTTTTCACTAGTTTTCTGTTTCCGTATTCTTTCGCTATTTTCTATTTGTGACATTATTATTTTTAATTTTTTCCCTCTCGCTGCAATTTAAAAAAAAAATAAAATACGTGAACAACCATATTTTAAATTCTTGGAAAAAAAATTATGTCTGTAATAATGTAATTAAAAAACAAAAAAAAAAAATTAAAATTAATGAAGTTAAATTTTGTGGCCTTATCTGACCGGATTTGAACCCGCCTTACAGTACTCAAACAATTATATCTTCTAAACCGTTAGTTCTACAAGAAAATGTTCAAGACATATTTTAAAGATCTTAAATTGGTCTTTATTGTGGTGTCTTTTTTTACAAACACTGTCGTAAAAAATTTTAATTTTTTTAACCACTAAAAATTTCATTCACATTTTTCATAGTCAGCACCACTATTTTTTTGGCACTTTGAAAATATTATCGTATTGAGGCATTCATTCTTAATGCATTCTCAAAATTTGATGTTGGAGAATCAATGTTTGCTATTTTTAACGAAATTTTCAAAAACTGACTACACAATTTTTAAGTACAAAATACTTTAATTTTTAATTATAAATGGAATTTTAATTAATTTTAATTTTTTTGCTAAGCTAGGTACATATTGTCGCTGTGCCAACAAAAACAGTTATAAGTATTTCAGTAACTTTTCAAGAGAGCAAAAAAACAAATTTTTTTCAGAACATTTCTAGTACTACGATCAATAACTGTTTTTGATCACTTCTAAAAAAAAATATATATATATAAAACTGTAAATGCAGAAATGTGTGCAAAAGATAGTGTGAATAAAATATGCAATAATAAAATTTACAGAAATCGCATAACTGTTTTTTTCTGGCGCAGCGACGATATGTTAAAACAGGCATGTTGAAAAATTTTATCAACTCGCTAAAATATACTATTCCTCTGCAGTCACTCTATTTCTTGGTCGTAATTCCGTGATGTATCCCTATGTTAATACTAAATTATGTTAAATTGTTTTAAATTTTAATTAAAATTTTTTTTTGTTCTTGTAAACTTAAACAATAGTTGAAACAGTTGATGTGGATGTAGTGCGCATAAGTTACGATGCAATTTCGAAATGCTTAAAGCACGACACAGTAGCAGTTTATTTATGCTAGCGTGGCTTAACTAATTTCCTGCTGAAAAAATTGCGAGAAGTAAAGAAAATATTTAACTTCACAGATGGAGCAGTCACTTAATATAAGAACAAAAAAAATTTTTATAAATTTATGCAAGCACAAAGTCGATTTCAATATCCCCGCAGAATGGCACTTTTTCGCAACATCGCACGGCAAAAGGCCATGTGATGGTTTGGCATGTGCAGTAAAAAGACTTGCAGCAAAGGCTAGTCTGCAAACATTAATAATCCGACAAATACTCCTGTAGTATTTTATAATTGGGTTTCAAACAACATGACAAGTATTGAATCGGAATATTTTTCATCAAAGCAGTACAACTCTGAAAAATAATCTCTCAAAAAGCGATTCGAAAAAGCAAAAATGATACGCGGACCTTTAACCCACCATTCCTTTATACTACGGGGCAAAGGGAAAATGGCTAAGCGCATTACATCCACATCATCTTTTTCAACTATTGTTTAAGTTAACAAGAACAAAAAAAAAAATATAAATAAAATGTTAAAACAATTTTACATAGTTTAGTATTAACATAGGGATACATCACGGAACTACAACCAAGAAGTATTTTAGCAAATTTCAAAAATAGAGCGTTTGCAGAGGAATAGTATATTTTAAAGAGTTGATAAAATTTTTCAATGTGACTGATTTTACATATCGTCACTGCGCCAACAAAAACAGATATGTGATTTTTGTAAATTTTTTTTTAGCATATTTTGTTTACACTATCTATTACCCACAATTCGGCATTTGCAGTTTTTTATATCTCTTATGATTTAGAAGTGATAAAAAACAGTTATTGCTCGCAGTACCAGAAATGTTCTGAAAAAAATTTGTCAAACTTAAGTCGCCAAATTTCTAGGCTTAACTAAAACTTAAGTATGGCTAAGAACTTAAGTTTTCATTGTAAAACTGGCCCTTAGTGATTTTAAAATCGCTTTTTCAAATGTTTATATTATGTAAGAAGCATTTAAGACGACTGCCTGTAGTACAGCTGTGAATGAAGTTTCCTTTTCATCGTTGTCGCGTGTTGGAACAATTAATCCAATGTCTGTGACCAATGAGCGCTTACGCAACTTTATGTTTTTGGCTTTTGACGAACTACAAAGATTTTAAAAATACTTAAGGTGACAGGATGGCTTCCGAGGCTAAAAAAACAGATTTCTCACTATCTGGGTGAATATGATTTTACACATTAAGAGCTATCTTTGGAGATTATATAGAAAAATTCAAATTATACTTTCAATTGCTTTTCAAACTTTAAAAGAGTTTTTCTCAAAACTCATAAGTCATAACTGAAAGAGTAATGCACCGATCATAATTAACTTTTGCAGTTATCTTTTATATGATAAATACTTGCAGATGAACGATCGTTTTTTGAAACTTGCAGGTATATCCAGCCCTATCACTAAATCTCTCGTAGTACGTTTCCCGTAGAAATTACGAAAAAGCTATCACTGAGTTCATTCGTAGATTTTTAAAGTAACTCGTTACTACGTGCTTTGGTTGTCGGAGAAAATTTTGAAATAACATTCAGAAGGAGCAACCACACTTTAAAAAGTTTTTGTTGAATTTTACTACAATACTTGAAGGCAACAGTTTTGCGGCTTTTACTACAGTAAATTTACACACCTGTATTTAATTAAATATATTGTTTACTATTGACTTGTAGTAAAATTTAACAAAAAATGTTTCAATTTGAGTTAAATATGTAACAATATTAATGAAAAAAATATTGATATTGCAGCAAAATTAAGCATCAATTGCTATTATTCATGTAGTACCATAACAAAATTACTAATCTTATGTTAGTAAAATTCAACAACTTGAATTTACATATTTTTACTACGATTGATGAAATCAATTAAATTTATATTGATAGCAGCATAATAAAAATTTTAATAAAAATCGAGTTATTACTTATCCGTAATTATGATATCCGTACACGTTGACAAACAGAGTTGACTGAACATCTGTTGAAAATATTGTATATGTTGAATATTCAACATATGTTTAATTAGTTCAATTTGTGCGATTGATATTGCAACAAAATTGAACATTTATTGCTTAATTTTGCTAAGAATAGTGTTTAATGGTAAATATTCAAAGATCAATATAAGATTTATAGTAAAATTACACTTCAGTTGGAATTTATACAAAAAATTACTATAGTATTTATAGTAAATTTACATTTATTTTTTAGAGTGCACATTTACATTAGGAATTTTTAGCAAAACTGTCTGCAATCACCAAAACACGTCGTAACAAATTACTTCAAAAATTACGAAATGGCAATACGAATGAACTCAGTGATGCCTTTTCCGTAGTTTTTTTCTTAAAAAAACACATAAAAATTTTACAACACAACAATTAAATATAAATAAACAAGCAATTTTTTATTAGGGGTATTCGCACTGACTTTTGTAGTTGGGTAGATTGGGAAATGTCGTAAATTTTGTTTTTGTAAAGTGCCCAAGTGCCCTTCAACCAATCTACTTTAGCTGACTGCCTGACTTGTTTGAGTACATTGATTTCTTGCCAAATTGAGTACTTTTTCCATGTGCTACCACCGTTTGCAAAAATAGGCAATAATTGACCAAAGAGCATCGAATTTACAACATTTGTTGTCAAGGCTAATATCTCGAATAATAAAAAAAAATTTGCCACACCCCCTCTTACCATACAAAAATCAATAAAAACGCTATATTTCAGACGGATTCTGTTGTATTGGACTAAAATTTTGTAATTGAGTTCGCATGGTTACTATCGGCAACTTAACCAAAAATAGGCGTGGTCGAACTATAACTACGCCTATTTTTCAGAAATCATTATAATTCCTAAGTTGTTTATGTTTTTATAATGAAACTTGGTGAGTATGTGCTATGAGACCTAGTGGTGGTCACTATGTATATTAATGTTGCCACGCCTACTTTTACCGCCCTTCTATATGCAGGTATATATAAAATCGTTCGTGCGGTGTCTCTTAAGATCTCAAGAACGGTAACACCTAAGGCCACCAAATTTACAATATCTGTTTACAATATAAATGGTAATATTGCGGTTGATAAAAAAAGCCGCACCCCCTATTACCGCCCACAAATCAATAAAAATATTATATTCCAGACAGTTTGGGTGGCATCAAACTAAAATTTGGTAATTTAGGTTGTATGGTTGCTGACGACAACTTTACTAAAAATGGGCGTGGTCGAACCTTGTTTACGCCCCATTTTCAGGGGATAAGTGTGGAGTGAAGCAAAGTGCGCCAGGTATACATAAGATTAATTTTGGCAGGCGATTTTTTCGAGTACGAGATAGTTAAGGGAACATTTTTTGCCACACCCCCTTTTACCGCCCCCATATCAATAAAATTGTTATATTTCGGACCATTTTGGCCATATTAGACTAAAATTTGGTTCTTTAGTTCATATGGTTACTTTCGGAAACTGAAATAAAAATGGGCGTGGTCGCACTACAGTTATGCCAGTTCAGATATATAAAATTATTTTTCCCGATTGGCATGAAAACTCTTTTATGGCAGTAAAGCTGTCTATGGCAGGACAACGTCTGCCCGGTGTTGCTAGTAAATTATAAAATGCTGCGAAGTTCACGTTAAAAATGACTCGTATATAAAATAGCTTTTTTTACGCCCAATTAATAGTCAGAATTTTGCGCACATAAAATGACAAAAAAATTTTGGTGGCAACCCTCTTCCTGCTGTCATTCATCTCTCATAAGCTATATAAACCGGGGAGATCAAATAAACATGCAGCACTGCGCACAACTATTCTACAAAGTACTCAATTGCAATTTAGGGTGCTCACAAAAAAAAAAAAAAAAACGATTGCAAGGTGCCACGTCCAAATTCAATTATGCCAAGATTAGATATCTACAAAAACTGCTCAAACTCGCATACTAATTTTTTTTTTAAAAACCCTCTTTCAAATTTCTAGTTGTATAGGCAGTAGGTGTACCATTTGTCCAATTTCAAAGATTTTCATGTATAACTATTAGATCATTACAGCCGCACTACGAATTATTGCCGCTAATTTTTACATTTTAACCATAGTGCAGTGTTATAGATAAAATAATTTTCATTAAAAAAATAGCAATGTCTTTTAACACAATCTCGAATTTCACTTTGAAGTCAGTCAACACGTAAACATTTTCCGCAACTTGATACTTAAATAATATCTACAAGGTTATATTAAACGTTATACTACACTACGGTGTGGAAAATTTTAGACTTTGGTTAAGCAAATGCGTTTGATTTATTTGCGTCACACCAAGTGTGGGTGTAGTTCTTGCAAGTTCTTTAACTTCCATTTAATCTTTAATTTCCATATAAGCTACGTCGTATTTAAGCTACAGCTGGGCTAAATATAACCTTCTGACTTTCTGCATGGTGAGCTGTGCACATATGTATAGTATGTATTTGCATAGTAGCGTATGTGTGTGCTGCACAAGTTGTTTGCTTAAGCAGCAGCTAAACGCTTAAACATCAACTATTCAAGAGTTTGTTTGGCACTCCAAATCAGGCAATCATGATAAAGAGCTTAAATTTGAGTGATTATAATATTGGGTCTTGTGCAATTGAGTCAGATGAAAATTAAGTTGAGTTGTACAAAATGATTATGAACTTGACCAAAATCAATATTCCTCTATAGAATTGCTATTATTTTTATCGTCAAACTTTTCACGATTGATTGTAGATTTGAAATTTCAATAAAGATATATTCGAACCTTTGTGAAAATTCGCTCTATTTCATTAATTTTTTGGTGTTCTCTCTTTATTTTTGTTTCACACATCCAGGTTATACCACATTTTCTCAGCTAAAACAAAAAATGTTATACTGCTGCAGCAAATCGTAAACGTGTGCAAACTGCTTGCAGGGGAAAAATAAATATCCTGTTCAATTTTGTTTTTGCACCTTTCCCAACAAAGAGTGCTTGCGTGCGTGACAAAGAGTGCTCTATCGCAAACCAATAGAGCAAAACAGATAAAAAGAAATGCTTCGATTAGCTTTATCACAAATTGTGGCACGTTTTTACCTCGGATATAAAACGAATAAGCTTATATTTAATAGCTAGTCACGTGGCAACAGATATGTCAGCAGAAAGGTCAGACATATGGAAATATAGGAGACAGTCGAAAAGTCACATGGTGACAGACATATTTGCCTTCAAGCAAACCAAGTTGTAACATGTCATCGTGTTAAGCTTAAATAACATAAAATAAAATAAAACAATTGGTTTTTTTTCACGCAGATTCTATGACACGGTGAGCTCGAAGACACTATTATTGACATAGAAAAGGCAATACAACTGACTTAACAGGTTTTGTTTTCATGTTCAAGAGTGAGTTTTTCAAACAAAAAAGCTGAAGTTTCATTATACGTCTTAGTATTATTTAATAAGGCATTTTAATTAACAATAAATTTAATAATTTACTAATATGAAGTGTAGCAAACATCTAAATAAATGCCTTTGACATAGTTCATGTGCTAACACATCTGTAGTAAAATTGTATTATAAATATTTTTGGAAATAAAATATTGGAAGTAATTCAAAAATAATTAAAACTGACCTAATTATTTGTTTATTTAATAAATATTTTTGCATGAAATTTTTACCCTCTGGCAAATATTGCCTGCAACCTATGATATTTTTTAGATCATTTTCATATAAGATCAAAAACGTACCCTCAGAATAGGGGTAACAGTATATTTTTGAGCAACAATCGTCTACAGCGAAATTCTTTGAATAAAAATAATAACTTAATTCAGAAAAGAATCCATTGAAATTCGGAAAAGATCAATTGTAATTAAAAAAAGATCAACTGAAATTCCGAACATCCACTTGATATTTTTTTTTTATTTTAATTTATAGAGGCACAATTAAAATTCAGAAAAGATTAATTGAAATTCAGACAAGATACATTTAAATTCAGAAAAAATCAATTGACATGAAAATTGAAACCTACCATTACCATAACCATCACCATAACCATAACCGTAACCATAACCATAACCATAACCATAACCATAACCATAACCATTACCATAACCATAACCATAACCATAACCATAACCATAACCATATCCATATCCATAACCATAACCATAATCATAATCATAATCATAATCATAATCATAATCATAATCATAATCATAATCATAATCATAATCATAATCATAATCATAATCATAATCATAATCATGATCATAACCATAACCATAACCATTATTATAACCATTACCATAACCATAACCATAACCATTATAACCATTATAACCATTGCCATAACCATTACAATAACCATTACCATAACCATTACCATAACCATTACCATAACCATTACCATAACCATAACCATTACCATTACCATTACCATAACCATTACCATAACCATTACCAAAACCATTACCATAACCTTTACCATAACCATTACCATAACCCTTACCATAACCATTACCATAACCATTACCATTACCATAACCATTACCATAACCATTTCCATAACCATTACCATAACCATTACCATAACCATAACCATTACCATAACCATTACCAAAACCATTACCATAACCATTACCATAACCATTACCATAACCATTACCGTAACCATTACCAAAATAATTACCATAACCATTACCATAACCATTACCATAACCATTACCATAACCATTACCATAACCATTACCATTACCATAACCATTACCATAACCCTTACCATAACCATTACCATAACCATTATCATAACCATTACCATAACCATTACCATAACCATTACCATAACCATTACCATAACCCTTACCATAACCATTACCAAAACCATTACCATAACCATTACCATAACCATTACCATAACCATAACCATAACCATACCCATTACCAAAACCATTACCATAACCATTACCATAACCATTACCATAACCATTACCATTACCATTACGATTACCATTACCATTACCATTACCATTACCATAACCATAACCATTACTATTACCATAACCATTACTATTACCATTACCATAACCATTACCATAACCCTTACCATAACCATCACCATAACCATTACCATAACCATTACCATAACCATTAACATAACCATTACCATAACCATTAACATAACCATTACCTTAACCATTACCATAACCATTACCATAACCCTAACCATAACCATTACCAGAACTATTGCCATAACCTTTACCATAACCATTACCATAACCATTACTATAACCATTACCATAACCATTACCATAATCATTACCATAACCATTACCATAACCATAGGCAGAGTCATAACCATAGCTATAGCCATAACCATAACCATAACCATCACCATAACCATAACCAAAACCATAACCATAACCATAACCATAACCATAACCATAACCATAACCATAACCATAACCATAACCATAACCATAACCATAACCATAACCATAACCATAACCATAACCATAACCATAACCATAACCATAACCATAACCATAACCATAACCATAACCATAACCATAACCATAACCATAACCATAACCATAACCATAACCATAACCATAACCATAACCATAACCATAACCATAACCATAACCATAACCATAACCATAACCATAACCATTACTATAACCATAACTATAACCATAAATATAACAATAACCATAACTAAAACACTAACTTTAACAATAACTACAACAATAACCATAACCAAAACCATAGCCATAACCATAACCGAGCAAAATTAGAGTTTAATATAGCGCCCTATAGAGGACAAAAAGTCAACAAACCCCTAACTTCTAAACTACTATTCATAATTTGACAAATGAAGTATCGTTAGAAGTGTTTTCAAAGTGGGCTGGTTATAGGTTATGTGACGTCACATAAAATTGAATATGCACCCTCTAGAGGAAAACGAGAAAAATAAACCCTAACTTCCAAACTACTTATCGCAATTTGACAAATGAGATATCGTTGAAAGTGTTTTGATTGTCCTCTAGCCAAAGGCCATGTGACGTCACATAAAATTTTATATGGCGCCCTCTGTAGGACAGAAAGTCAACTAAACCCCTAACTTCTAAACTACTTCTCAGAATTGAAAAAATGAGGTATCGTTGGAAATGCTTTGACCGTCCGCTGGTTACAGGTTATGTGACGTCACATAAAATTGAATATAGTGCCTTCTAGAGGACATAAAGTAAACTAAACCACTAAATTCTAAAATACTTATCATATTTTGACAAATGTAGTATCGTTGAACGCGTTTTCCACGTCCGTTGGTTAAAGGCACTGTGATGTCACTTTAAATAGAATAAAGTGTCCTCTAGAAGACAGAAAATTAACTAAACCCCTATCTACTAAACTACTTATCATAATTTAATAAATCAGGCATTGTTGGAAGCGTTTTCTTTTATTCCGCTTACTAAAGGCTTTCTGACGTCACATTTAATTGAATAAGGCGCCTTTTATAGGACATAATGTCATGCACTACAAAAATTTTTAAGTCCCATAACAAAAATCTTTGTTTAAAAATTGATCATCAAATAATTAATTAGTAGTTTTTACTTTCGATTATATAAAAGTTGTATCCCCGAAATAATTTAAATAAAAAAAATAAGTTCAAAAAACTAAAACCCGACTACAAAAAATTAGGCTCTAGAAAGTAGGAAACAAGAAAATGTTCTCATCTGAAGTTTTTATCTATAAACTACTATGAATAATGTATATTGTTTACTTTGTGTGTGCAATTTTTTTCGACAATTGTGGAACGATGAAATTATAAATTGATATTTTTGACAATACAAAACCTCAAACCTAATATTCCAACTTACGACTTTTTTAAGACTAATTCAGAAGTACACAAATCTAACTCAGAAACTATCAATTTATTAAAAAAATGTTATTATATAACCTTATATTCATGGGTGGCAGTATCATTTATAATAGTTTATGTATTAGATGTAGTGTAGATAGCCCCGTATCTAGGGTACAGCGGGAGCATGCTAAGCATGCTCAAATATTTTGTGCGCATGCTCTGATCGATTTGAAAAATTTCCTTCTATAAATCTTTGAATACTTAGGTACATTAAAGCGCCTCAGTAAAAATTTGTTCTGGTCGGTTCCTCAAAATTGTCCTTGGCTTATGTTATGATGATTCCCCAAATATTTCGACTCTAGCGATAGCCATCAGTGACTTGGAATGGTTTTAAACAACCTCTAAAATTCGAGATTTTTGTAAAAATATTAGCTGGTGTGGTTGTTTAAAATAACACACGGTCAGAAATAATAGTTAAAAAAAGTTCAAAAAATATTTAATTTTTGCATTCGTATTAGAGATAATGCTGTTTTTTGTACATTATTTTTAATTTTTTTAAAAGTTATTTTCATTAAAACTCAAAAACCTTGAACATTTCTAATGGTAAGGTTTTGAGTGCTTACATTGATTCCTTGTCAGAATTGCTTAGATTGATATATATTAAAACTTAAATATTGATTATAAAATAAACACCTACTGCAATATTTTTGTAAAAAATTAAGAAAAAAATAAAAATTGTTAAGCTTTTTGAATTTTGAAAGTTTCTGTAAGGAAATAAAATACAAAATTTCAAAGATGTGCATAAAAAACAGCATTATCTTTAATCCGATTGCAAAAATTTAACATTTTTTGATGAAAATTTTAAGAACCTTTTTTAACTATTATTTCTGACCATTTGTTTTTTTTTAAACTACCACACCAGCCAATATTTTAACAAAAAACTCGATTATTAGAGATTCTTTTAAACCATTCCAGCTCACGGATGGCTACTGCTAGAGTTGAAATATTTGGGGAATCAATATAACATAAGCCAAGGATTATTTTAAGAAACTGACCCAAACTTTTTTCAAAAAGTTTTTAAAAAAAGTTCATTTATCATTTTTATTTTTTGTATTATTTCTTAATTTGTATAAATATGTAATACATTTTTAAAAATTTTCTATGTGGTCCAGAACGTTTTTTTTGTTTATTTTTTTTATAAAAAACTTATTAATTTTAAAGAAAAAATTTTTTTTTAAAAAATCATTTTTGTAATTTAATGTGTATTAAAAGTATTTGGCCCAAAAATTAAGAAATTTTAACAAGCCTAAACAAAAAACAAAAACATTAAAAAAAACAACGAAAAAACGAAATAAAAACAAAAAATGGAGCCAGTTATTACCACGACCTCGCCGTTGATTCCGGGTGATGCTGAGAGTAATAAAAAAACCTATGAACAATGTACATACGTCATTCGCTGTAAGTTCCAAGAAAACATTTGTACCGGTTTGTACCACCGATAAATCGTTTGTACCCGTTTGTACCAACGAGTATTCATTTGTACCCGTTTGTATTAAACGAGTAATCGTTT
The DNA here is from genome assembly GCA_963920525.1 of Dichetophora obliterata. NCBI lineage: Eukaryota > Metazoa > Arthropoda > Insecta > Diptera > Sciomyzidae > Dichetophora > Dichetophora obliterata. The sequence goes on from OY986439.1 coordinate 44,776,543, forward strand.
TGTACCCCTTCGTTCTAACGATTATATCGTTTGTACCGGCGAGCAATCGCTTGTACCCGTTTGTACCACCGATAAATCGTGTGTACCCGTTTGTACCAACGAGTATTCGCTTGTACCCGTTTGTACCAAACGAGTAATCGTTTGAACCCCTTCGTTCTAACGATTATATCGTTTGTACCGGCGAGAAATCGTTTGTACCTGTTCGTACCACCGATAAATCATCTGTAACCTTTGTATTTATGTATTTGTATCATCGTTCGTACTTGTTAGGAAAAAAATTTTTTTTCTAAAAATTTATTTTTTTAAAGAAAAAAAAAAAATTAAAAAAAAACATCGGCACAAACGGGTACAAACGATTCCCTTCACAATAGCGTTAGCAAAAATAATTTATCTCAACATGAGTTGCGGACCAATTTTTCTTATCCCCATATTTTCCCCCCCTTAAGGTACAAACGAAAATTAATGTGGTACAATCAGGTACACACCGAGTACAATCGAATGAAAAAAAATAAATTCCCTTCCGAGAAGTGGGTTGCCAACTTCACATAGGTCCGTTACTTAGCAAAATTAATTTTACTAAAACAGTGACCTTAAACTAAATTCTTTGTAACTTATTGAAAAAAAACTTAAAAAAAATTGCAATTTATTTTTTTTCATATACATTTTAATGGTATCCATAAAAGACATGAAAATTACGACTTCTTGTTTTAGGTGGCTAGTTTCACGAGTTTTCACTCTGTTTCAAAAAGCCAATAAAAATGTTTGCCGTAGGAGCGAAAAAATGAGCAGGAGAAAAATTTCATTTCTCATTTTATTCGTAAAACACTAACAACAAAATTAGTTCACCAAACATGTTAGTGTAACCAGGGCATAATAGATATTGATGTTCCTCAAATTTTTTTTTCAATAGCATTAAGTTGAAATTTTTTAGTAAGGCCTTTTATATTGGTTAACAGATAAGCTCGTCCCTGTGTTGCGAAGATCACTTTAATTCATGCGAAAGCAAAATCCACTATGTTCTACAAAATTTTCAAATGACTACAGCATTTCGTCGTCCGGGGATTCATGTGCTCTACGTGCAAAGAAAACATTTTGAGAAAGTCGAAACTAAAGTAACTTTTCCAAAAACTATAGGATAGGATTTCTGAGTGTCTCACCATAAATTTGTGTAAAAATGGGTATTCCAAAATCATTTTTCTATCGATTTTCTATGGAATTCTAAATTATATATTATATTTATTTAATGTTTTTATTTTTTATTAATATATTTAATGGTTAATTTAAATAATGCTAGTTGTTATCTCGCCATTCAAAGAGCTTGCAAAAGATTAGTCTTTGTCAACATAAAATGAGAGTTTACATAATGTAAACATAATTTATCTAATAAAAACAAATAAACACAACTAAAACAAATTAACATTACCATCATCATTACCATTCCAATGAACCCTAATCTTAAGCAAAAGTATTTAGGCAAAAGAAAGTAAAAAATACCTAAGCTGGTAATAAAGAACGTTAATGAAATGCGTTCTGTTAACCGAAAGGTATTCACTGATTTCGGCCTTCTAGATTATTTTCTCGAAAACATGTAAGCGAATTTGTTGCTGAGCCCTTGATGAGACTCTATCATTTACATATAAATGTACATTGATATGAAATAACGTCAAGGCCGCATTGAAATACTTTAATATGCATGAAAAAAATGTAACTGTGAAGTTCCCTGAACCAAATGACCATATTCTTAGAAGAGTTGTCTCAAATTCATGATAAACGAGAAGACTTCTCAACCAAAACATTTTATCCAAAGATTAATGGTTTGTGAAATTCATGTGGAAACATTAGTTTAAAAGTTTCTGCCTTTGATATTTTAATTTATTTCAAAAAATTAAATACAGGAAACTAGTGCAACGTGCCAAATACTCATTTGCAGTTACTTCTTTAATTTTTGTGAACAAATATTTAATTGAGAAATCAGACGGAGGAGTCTCAAATTTTAATATGTGTTAATATAAATGCATGCCAACAATTTAAGGACACTGTCATTTCTTTATTTATTTGAAAAGTTTATGTTATTCAAATTTGTACAGGTGCATTTAAACATCTGAACTGAAACCTACCGACATGAGCTAACAGAAAAATAAGGTAGAAAAACGAAAGTTATACAAAGTTAAGTAAGTTAAGTTAAGTAACATATTGCTAGTAAATTGAGTTGAAAACTAACTTGAATATTTATTTTCAGAAATTTAATATTTTTTATTAATTTCTTTGGAATATATTTATAAACTTTTGTACTAATATTTGCCAAAATTAAGCTTTCTGAGCAAGACGGGGCCATATTACATTAATATATTACTTTTATACATGGCGTATACTTAATTTTAATTAAGATGATTTTAAAAAAAAAATGTTTAAACAGTTGCATTCAATGCACAAAAATATATTTACAATTCTTTAGGCGGATTACAAAAGCCACAAAAAATATTTATTTTTCTCTTAAAATTATTGCAGCAAATATAAACTTTCACATAAAACAAAAATTTGTTCCCATTTGTTGACTTTCTTGGCAAAAGTCTTTCAGTGTCTATTAGTGATTGATAATAAAATAATAAAAAAAAAAAAAAAAAATAATAGCCCTAAATCGATTTATTTGCGGAATCGTAATCATAAATGACGAGAAAAAAAATTATGGTATCAGCTGGCCGCTCATCACTTTATGTATAGTATGTGGCTTAAGTGATATTATGTTCAGGCTGAAGTAAAGGGCTTCTATGAAACAAAGCAGACATAAAGCAAACCCTGTTATCTAATTATTTCTTATAACCTAATAACAGTCACATATCGTTAGCACCACCTTGTGTGTCAGACAGTTAACCCTTTACTATGTCGCGTTGCAGATTTGCAACAAACCGACTAAGTTGCTAAACAACAATTTAACGATTCAGTTACAATAAATAAATTATTAACTCATAACAGCCAGAAAATGAATATGAAGAATATGAATAGCCTCCATACGTATGAAAAAAAAAATGTTAACTCGAATTATTAATGCAATAGACTTAAAATATTGATATACTTATATACTTATTGAAATAAAATAAAAATCTATTAAGTTTCGTGCCGATTGATTAACTTTTATAACTCGCTCAAGAGCCCGATAGTTGAGGAAGCGTTTTATAAGAGTGTTTCTTAATATTTAATCAAATAAATAATAAAAACAACTCTTGAAATATAAGCTGTTATTCACTTATTTTTAATTTATTAGTTCCCTAAAATTAGATTTCAAATATTTACATCGAATAAAATGAACCGGAGTTGCAAAATTTTTTTTTCGAAAAAAAATTAATTTTCTTTATTGTTGTATTAAAAAATCTTTAAAATCCAAATTTAAAAAAATTGCAATAAAATGTTGTTATACTACTTTTGAAACAACACTTATTACAAATACAAAAAAAAAAAGTTTAACGTGTAATAACTTGGTCGTTATTTATACAAACACAATTAAGAAGTTTAGTTGACACTTTGCGGTATACCTACAGCCTTTAATCTTTATCGTACAAAGGACAATTAAATGCCAAAATATCAGTTAGAGTACGAAAAAAATTAATATTTAGCTTTGGATTTTATCACTTCTTTAATAAAGACACAAAACAGCAAAATCTAAGAAGAAAAAAAAAAAAAAATTTATATATTCCTATGAGAAATACACTTCAGTAGCGGCTTACCCGAGAAACAATTTCATATTTTGTGTCAATAAAGTAGCTGATATATGTCCGGTGCCCATGTCGGTAAATGTCCGACCTCTGCATTGAAAGAAGTGCTAGTTCTGGAACACTCTGGGCAGGCACAATATACGAAGGAAGACCGATTCGGGCACTCGTCAGTTTATTGTGTCCGAATATAGTCGATTGTTTTTGAACATTTTATTGACATAATACAGACTTGCTACGGTACTATTTCAGGTGCCTTTCAAGGTACTTTTTGGGTATATTTCGGGTACATTATAGTTAAGACTCAGGCTAGTTTCGATACACATCAGCTACTTTATTGACAGAATATATAAATTTTTTTCGGGTCCAAAACTAGCAAGTACTCTCTGCTTCGCCTGCGATAAAAATATTAAATACCATCTAAAAATTTGATATCAGAAAATTACAGTATTGTGTTGTATCTTTAAATGCAAAATATAAAAATACTTGTTAAATAATGAAAAAAATTGATAAATATTAAGAAATTACTTTATTTAATTTGAATGACTCTATAAACATTAATTTCTATGGTGGCATAAAGTTGCTTGACTTTTTCTGTATTTCGATTTTTTAATAAGACCTGGATTATAAAAAATTTGGGTTAAAATTTTTTTAAAATAGTTATTAAAAAATGTAATTTTTTTAGCTTAGATTCTGGACATGAATCTATTCTTCTTAGGTTTTGAATTATTTCCATTATTATGACATCAAACTTTTGGCTATATCTCGAGAACTATAGATTTTCTCCAAACAACGCAATTTTTTATGAAAAGTGGTTGATTAATAAAAATAACGGCAGGCGAAAGATTTTTCGAAAATATTTTGTACGTTTATCTAGTATATTGAAAAAAATCCCCGTTATTATGACATCAAAATTAATGCGATATCTTGAAATCTAAATATTCTATCAATAACACACATTTTCTTCAGTCTTAGCTTTAGTATTATTCCCGGTTTCACCAACATTTATTTAACAGTCTTTAAGCTAACCCGCTTTTTAAATTTAACATGATGATAAATTTATTTATGTTTCACCAAAATAATATTCTGAGTTTTAACAAAAACTCTGTTAGGACTACAGTACAGTACGCATCAAAAGTGATTTTCACATTTCTCTACGTTAATTGAAATAAGTTTTTACATTTTGACAATGACATTTAGCATGAAAATAGCAAAACCAAAGAAAATTCGTGGCAAAAACTTCTTGGAGAAGAAAAACCACGATCTTGTGAATCTAGGTTAGCCAATTCAAGGGAACGTTGTAATGGCATACAAATGAAGTGTGAACGTAATGTTGATATGTGATGCGTCATCCTTTGCACAATGCGGCAAATTGTTGGCTTAGAAACATTGAACTTAACTGCTACACATTGCTAAAAGGATCCTGTTAACCTTCACCAGGCATGCTTATTCTAAGTAACATACCTGGACACGTGGGGTTCATACGAACTTCAATAATTAAAATCGTTGTAAAAATTTAAATATTGATTATTTTGTCTCAAAAAAATTCAGAGATCATCTTTAGATACCACTTTAAACTGTAAAATAGTCTAAGTTGAAAAAATAAAGGTCAGCGGTCATAAAAATCCTGGAAAACTAGAAAAAAATTCCAAACAAATCAAAATGAGAAAAAACGTGGGGTATGTACGTACCCCATGAGGCCAGGCGAAGGTTAAAATCCATGTCGTCATATGCCTCCATAGGGCTTAAGAGCTGTCTAAATTTTCAAGGACACACAATTCGTGGTTGATCTTCATCATCAGATGACGAGGAAGATGATTATGGACATGGTGTAAGAAAACCAGGTGTTAGTGAGTTTTTGACAACACTATAAATTTCTTTGCTTCTGTCAAAAAATTGTGAGCGAAAGAGCGGAACTGTTGATAGTTATCAAATTGTGTTATTAGTTTGAGTTGCTAGATGCTGTGCTATAGTTTTTATTGTGCGAATTAAGTATAAATAAATATTAATGTAACTAATTGTGCCGTGTTGTGTTGACAAAAAGTTATTGCAGTTGTCTTCGCCGATTTGACAAGTTTGTCGTTGAATGTTTTGGTCATTTTATCAGAAACGTGCGCTGGAAGGTGCCGCCGACATGAAGCTTTGGCCAGCATGCAAATTGTCTTGCATTCACATCTTTTTTTTTTCATAACGCACAACGTCTCGTATTTTTTATAGTTTTCCATATCACTTTATTCTCAGTTAGTGTCAGTAAAAATCTTATAAACTTGCAGAAAGACACGAATTTAACAAAATTTGTTTTCATTGCAATTCACCGTCAGCTGTTTTTGACAAGAGCGGGGAAACATAATTTTATCATTTTGAGAGAGAAGTGTCAAACTCACTAACACCTCTATTTCTTACACCATGATTATGGAGATAAAAATCTAAAAAGAAGTTTTATTATTAAAAACCAAATGTAATATTGAAAAAGTCTTGCCTCTTCATATCGTTCCTAATTATTTTGCTTACGAAATGTCAATTGCAAATATTTTTTTTTTATTTTATGAATTTTAAGTCGTGGCTAAAAATTTTAAGTGAACAAAAAACAATTCAATGTTATATATTGTTTTCACAAAACCTCTAAAGTATTCAACTTGTGCTCAAAAATAGGCCAACAGTTTTTTTTTGTTGTAATTTTTTTCAGTTTCCATTTTCCCCACTCTTTAATAGTACACATCTGCAAAAATTGCTTAATTTTGACACAAAATTCAATAACAAGTTTTATTGTTTAAAATATTTTTTCTTCAAAATGTTTTTATATTTCTTACAATGCTGCAGCTTAAAAATTATTTTCTGTGAAAAAATATTTCCACATATCTCAAACCATGCCAAAAATAAGTATATACAGAAATCTATTTTTTATCTATTAAGCATTTTTATTGATTTAAAGTATTCTCCGGCAGACGCTGGAGCCACAGACCACTTCACTGCCATATATGAATTATTATTCTAGGATTGGAAAGCGGCTCAAGGGTTATTTTCATTCACTTCTTTCTGGATGCATGGATGTACGTGGATTGTGTATCGATTTTTATTGGTAGACACTCTGTTGGCATACGAGAGAATCGCTAAGATCAATAAACGCTGAGATCATCAAGTGTTACCACAGTACCTCTACTTACTTCATGAGTGTTATTTAAAGAACAATCCTCCTCATCATGTAGCTGCGACCACCTGTCGCTGTCCTTAGCATCATTGCTAAGAACAATTCAATGTCCTTATATCAAGTGTGATCCAACGTTAGCTTGCCAGCGGAAGCAATGCTTACATATTTGGTATCAGTGCGAACTAGTCCAGAATTTACTGAATAACTCTCTGCTTTAGATGACACTTAGTAACAGCACCACAAGCGACCGATTTATTCAATTTTATTAAAGTTTTTAAAAGAATTTGTATTTGTTCAACAATTATGTTAAAAATATTAATATAAAGTTTTTTGTTTGTCCAGACCTGTATGAAGCCGGGTTAATCAGCTAGTATACATATATGTATATGCTCTTTACTACAGAAAAAAAAATAACTCAAATTTTTTCCGATATTTATTTCCATTTATTAAACACAACTTTGAATTACATTACCAACAAAGTTGGTTACAGTTTAAACCAACATGAAAAATGAACAAGAACAAGAAGTTCATCACTAAAAATAACAAACGAAAACTTTTTATACAACAAAAGAAATTTTTGAATGAATTTTATTGTGAGCTTTTTAGATCAAGTATGTTTGAACAAGGCAACAACAACAACAAATTTGTTTTTGAGTAATTTTTATGTAGAAGATGAAATGCTTTAAAATAGTTTAGAAAAATATAAATGAAAAAAACCAAAATTTTCTCTATTACTGCCAGGGATGGCCATGATTACTAATCACGAATACTGGTATACTTCACGAATACTTCTAAATATTCAGAAAAATCACATTAAAAACCAAATAAAAATAATTTCAATTAAGTTATCATGGTAAGTTATTAACTGAGATTTAAAAAAATTAAGTAATCATGCGAAGTGATTACATGATTTTTAAAAGAATGAAGCAATCGGAATTACATGTTTTTGCAATAAATCAAGTAATCAGTAATCAGACCCAGCTTTCAGTGATTACAGATTACTTCTCGTCGGACAAAATACCTCAGAAACCTTTTCTGTTTTTTACTTGTCTTGATTACTTAATTGAAAACTTAAATTAATCACTGATTACTTTTGCATGATTACTGATTTCTCAAAAAAAAAATCACTGAATACTTTAAAGTTATTAATGATTTTTTTTAAGTAATCACGTAATAAATATGTGTATGATTGATTGCAATCAGTAATTTTTGTATAATCATTACACGAAAGTAATCATTACTGGCCAACCATGATTACTGCATAAAAAGGAATTCTACGTCTATACTTGCGATACTATCGAAACTGTGTCTTTTTTCCGTACTACGACGTGACATGGCGTGTCCGGCGTGCACGCGCCTACAAAAATATCTTCGTGCGTGCCCGTGCTTAAGAAATGCAAAGTCATGAGTGCTTCTACGTGTTCGTGCACTAAAATTTTACTACTTTCACTTTAGTAACTATTTAAAAAAACTAATAAAAATAATAAAAACACTATCTCGTGTTATAATAATTCCAATATTTTTACGTTGAAATACAATTTTTAAAAAATATGTTTCTCATTTGTATAGCTACTTTGCAAAGTCCTAAAATCGTGCTTTTTCGTGAGTTTTCGTGCCTTGTCTTTCGTATTCGTGCAAGTTCGAAAAAATCAATTTCGTGCTCGTGCGTTCGCATGCCAATGCTCGTCGTGCTCGTGCGTGAACTGCCTCAAAAATGTTGCACGCTCCCATCTCTAGTTCATAGTTCTTCTTTGTGCAAATAATCATAAACACCAAAATTCGGATAACACTTTAAAACTGTTGAATCTTGACTTTATTCATATATCATTATCATATAACTATATTAATCTTTATTACTTTATTACTTAAAATTTATTGCAATAGATTTTCACTGACCCTGTGCAGAAAAGGGTTAAAGTTTCTTAGCCATCTGTTGCTACCAATTTCAATCTCTATGCAAAGACTTGCTCTCAATTAGCACTCGCATATTATTATAATTGTTATGTGCCTGCTCATAACATTAAATGTAATCAGGTGGCAACATCTTTTTAATCTTCCTAACCATTTAAAACATTTTTCTGCAAATATTGTTGTTTTTTTGTTGGTTTCTCTATTTATTTTGTCGCCTGCAAAATATCCAATTTATATAATTTTTATTCAAATTTGCGTAATATTTATGAGCAAAAACATCTTTGCATCTTTGTCTTTGGTGTTTATATTTCTGTTTCCGTAACTAAGTCGGTTAACGATTCGCTTTGCATAATTTTGTACGTTATTTACTTGTACTCGTACATGCGCTAATTGTTAATTTGTGGCAACACTGTGCTAACAATTGGCATCATTAATGAAGTGAATAATTTATGGTGCATGAATATTAAAATAGCTTTATTGCGCATTTGTTTTATTTACATGTTTAATTCGCATTTATAAGTTTTTATAAGGCAAGCGATGATTATTGAAGGTGTTTTTATACTTAGCTTAACATTATTTTTTACTTAATTTATTTGGTATTTGGTTTTTTGACTTATAGGAAGACTGGTTGTTGTATATATTTTTTTGTTTTTACTAAAATGACAATATCATATAAGATAGACGGTACGGAAAAGTACATGGTTAACTTGAAGCTTATTTCATTGGCATACAGATTATAAAGAAAACTGAACTTATATGGTAATTCTCTTAAAGAAGAACATACAAATTGTGAAAAAACCAGGGACCGTAACTATTATGCCTTTTTTCCGAAAAAAGCAGAAATAATAGTTATTTTGTGAGTTTTATTTTTTTCATAAAATTTAACTATTACTTTCTGCCGTTTATTTTTGCTAGCATGAAATAATTATTATTCGCTGCTATTTATTTTTTCTAGCAAAAATAAATAGCAGCAGCTCTGTATCGAAAACTATGAATGCTAGGATAATGAAATCCGATATATGAGACCATGGCATGATAATCTACATATGATGATAATTTGGGCGGGTCACGCCCCTTTTTTAGGGAAATTACAATATCTCATGAACCAGACACGCAGTGGTAATGAAATTCGGTATATAGAGTCGTTGCATAGAAATCTAACTGTTTGGAGAAAGTGGGTGGGCCACGCCCCTATTTAAGGAAAATTACACTATCTCATGAAACAGACACAAAGAATTAATGAAATTCGGTTTATGGTGTCGTTGCATAGAAATCTAACTGTTCGGAAAAAGTGGGTGGGCCACGCCCTATTTAAGGAAAATTACAATATCTCATGAACCAGACACGCAATGATGGTGAACTTAAGCTTATGGTGTCATTGCATAGAAATCGGAATGTTAGGAGGAATCGGGCAGCCACGCCCCTTTTTAAGGAAAATTACACTTTCCCACAAACCAGACACGCAATGATGATGAACTTAAGCTTATGGTGTCATTGCATAGAAATCGGAATGTTTGGAGGAATCGGGCAGCCACGCCCCTTTTTAAGGAAAATTACACTTTCCCATGAACCAAACACGCAATGATGACGAACTTTAGCTTATGGTGGCATTGCGTAGAAATCGAAATGTTAGGAGGAATCGGGGAGTTGCGTTGTTAAGAACATAAAAAGTAATAAATAACTTCTTTCTTATTTGTAAAGAGGTGCGATGAATCTAATTTTTGTATGAAATCATTTTCTTATTATTAATTTTGTAATGAGTTTTATAGTTGCTATAAGCTATACAGAATGTATTTAAATTTTTTTTAATGTTGTGATGTTCTTGCTCAGTTGTTAAAAACAACTCACTTTTTAAAGTTATACATTTAATGCAACGATTAGGTCTTATTTTAATGAAAAAAATTTTTGTTTGCTTTACTTGAGCACCATTTTATTTTGTTCCAATAGTATAGTAAAAATGCATAAAAAAATTCCACAAAATTGGATTAAGGCGTGTCGCGTTGAGCTAGAAATTAAAAAAAAAATATCTAATAGGAAAAACAACAGCAATTCCATTTTGAACGTACCTGCCTAACGGAACGGAACGCACCGGCATGGAGCATCACTGACGGATATGAAAAAATCTAATTTGGAAAAAAAAGTTCGACTTGATTTCTGGCGGTGTTACAGAGTGCACAAAATACAAAAAATGGAAAAAATCTCAAACACTTAACAGAATCTTAAATTTGAACTACTGTTAGAAAGGTAATTAATCGAACTTAAATCCAAAAATAATTTTTGTGGTTTAGGGGGGAGAAAACTGTTGTATAATGTTCATTCAGTTTATTGCCTTTGTGTCAATTACAAGCTGCGGACGACACGTGTAATTGTTGTCGTTAAAAAATAGGGATTTATTTAAGACCCAAAGACACAAAAAAACCGAATGCTCAACAATTTCCAAAATAAGGACTTCCCTAACTTACCTATACAGACTTTATTTGCGCTAAGAGATATTAGAATTTCCCCAAAAATTAAATCACCTGCCTACTTATTTAAGAACAAAAAGTTTTAATATTACAACAACGCCTTCCAAGTTTCATAATCATTGCGTGTCTGGTTCATGGGAAAGTGTAATTTTCCTTAAAAAGGGGCGTGGCTGCCCGATTCCTCCTAACATTCCGATTTCTATGCAATGACACCATAAGCTAAAGTTCACCATCATTGCGTGTCTGGTTCATGAGATATTGTAATTTTCCTTAAATAGGGGCGTGGCCCACCCACTTTCTCCAAACAGTTAGATTTTAATGCAACGACACCATATACCGAATTTCATTACTATTTCGTGTCTGGTTCATGAGATATTGTTATTTTTTTAAAAAGGGGCGTGGCCCACCCATTTTTTAGAACAGTTAGATTTCTATGCAACGACTCTATATACCGAATTTCATTACCACTGCGTGTCTGGTTCATGAGATATTGTAATTTCCCTAAAAAAGGGGCGTGACCCGCCCAAATTATCATCAAATGTAGATTATCATGCCAAAGTCTCATATGTCGGATTTCATTATCCTAGCATTCATAGTTTTCGATACAGAGCTGCTGCTATTTATTTTTGCTAGAAAAAATAAATAGCAGCAAATAATAATTATTTCATGCTAGCAAAAATAAACGGCAGAAAGTAATAGTTAAATTTTGCCTTTTATTCTTATAATCAAAATTTAAAAGGCAGAGCCTGCTTTTTTTAAATCAACGATGAGAAATAATTATTATTGGCGGTCCCTGGAAAAAACTATTATTTGGAGCATAGAAAAAACTTGAGCAAAATCACAGATATTGCTCAAAGTATAAGTAAGAATACAAAAAAATTTCAAAGTGTGTCATTTTTTAGTTTAGAGGTTATGGCTATTTGAACTCAACGCCTCATTGCATTCACTTTTTCTTCAAATTTATTCCGTTTCCTCATTACTCAATTCTCATAACGTTTGAGGACTCTGAGTGAGCGAGCTATCATCAATGTTATGAAGCGTTGAGTTTTAATAGCCATAATTTCTAAGTTAAAAAACTGCACACTTTGACATTTTTTGTACTTTCATTCATACCTTAAGTAATATATGAGGTTTTCTTGGAAGAATTTTATTTACTGCGTTACTTGTAACGATTCAGTGTTCAAGCAGCATGGTTAAATAACAACAGTTAAAAAGACTTTTTGCAGAAACCATATTAAATAACTATATTTCATATATTATAAATTTGTGCAATAAAAATACTGCTCTACAAAATTCCGAAAATGTTCTGATTTGAAAGTTTGAACAGTCAATTTTGATGTAAATTGAGACACTTGTTTCAAATATTAGCTTTAAAATTATTCTGTAACACCATTTTTAAGTTATCGATAGGTTATTATTTTTAGTAAATTTCGAAAAAGTGTTCCTAAATTGTTGCCAATAAGACAGGTTTTTGTGAATTAATTTAAAAAAGTAGTATATTTAATTGAAGAGACTTAAATGCCTTTCATTTGTTATTACATTATATTTCAATATAACAAACATCTTACTGTTTGACCATAATCATGTCGTTGTCGTGTCGGTAAGAGAGAATCGCTAACTGGGGGGTTACACGAGACAGTACTGTTAAGACAGTCAAGAATACGTATACGTTGTCAAACTTTGTGTCTGTGAATAAGCGTCCAGACAGTTGGCAAGACAGTAGACAAAATCGTAAAAATTTCCATTTTCTGAAGAATATTTTTGTTAAAACTACGAGCACGCCAAAGTATTGCAAATTTACAATTAATTTTATTGAATTTTCTCATCTTCTATCATTAAATATGCAAAACATCATTCTACTGTCCTAGCTACTGTCCCGCCAACTGTCTTCAAAAAAGTTAAGACAGTTCATTTTTTCATTTTATTAATTTAGACGTGATTCCAATTAAGGTCTCTGCCCACTTACGGCGCGTAACGAAACGACTGTAAACCGGCTTCGAAAAGGCAACGTAATGTTCAATGCACACTTAACGAAACGGCAACAAAAATTTTAATTAAACAAAACAATAAGCGCAGAATTCTCTAGTACACAATTAGCTTAAATAGCTTTGCTATTAGATGACGATGTAGAAAACTGATAAAATCATAGATTTTAGATTGATTTTATTCCTTTAAAAACGACCTATCGATGTCGAATTTTTACTTTGCACAATAAACTGTTGGAATCCATTGTAATTTTTGTAAACAAAGAGAACGACAAGCCGGTCAGAATTCTTTGAAACGGTCACCACCGGCTTTTTCGTCGGCGTCAACAGTCGTTGTACCCTGCAGTGTAAGACTAGTCAGCATTAAAACATGAGTAGTATTTATACTAGTCAAAACAAACTAGTTTATATTTTGTCACGATTTACTAGTTGCAAAAGTAGTTTAAACCCAACTAGTTTTTGTCAAGTCACATTAAACCAGTTGTAAAACTAGCCAAAATCAAACTATACTACATATTATCAAAATCAACCAGTTCCAAAACCAGTTGGAGCTGGGTACCCCATTGGAACAAACTAATAATAAACAAATTAAAACATATAAAAACTAATTTAAAAACATGTAGTTGATAAACTATCTTGAATTATATTAATGCGACATATACTCTCATTTTTAAATGTTTTTATTGCAACTTTGTAGTAGATTAGAACTTAGTTTATATATACCATAAACATGGTATTTCATCAAATAGCTTTAACTTTAGCCTTTAGCTAATATTTTGTTGTAAAAATATATGTTCTTTGAACCTATGAACTATTGAAAAAATATGAATATGAACTAGTTTTAATTCGATAATTACTATATTGGTTAAAAACTAGTCACAACCCAACCAGAATTTTACTTTACATAAAAAATGAGTTGTTAACTAGTTAAAACCTTATCTATAGTTTATACAACATACGCAGCTCATCAAGCAAACGCTTCGTTTAGGAGGAGAAGATGGTGGATACGGCCGGTTAATTTAAGCCGTGAAGAATTCGGTTTCTTTAAAACCTGCATCCAACAATTGAAATCAATGGATGAAGAGCACTTCCACAAAGCATCTCGAATGAATATTCCGAAGTTTAATCTTTTACTTTCAATATTGAAAGAACTTCTGCAAAAATTCTCCAGAAGACAAGCGATTGATCCGGAAACTCGGCTATAAACAACAATATTGTAAAAATATAGAAAATAAATATTGAATTTTTTTTTATAAATAAGATTTTATAAATACAGGTATCTAGCTCAAGGAAGTTCTTTCCAGCTTTCGGTATGCTCGTATAAAATTGGTGTGTCAACTGTTCGAAAAATTGTGTATGAAACATGTGAAGTCATCTGAAGTGAATAGCAAGAATGTTATATGCCAATTCCCAATTTATGTGACTGATATCAAATAACTGAAAAATACTACAGAAAAACTGGAATGCCGCACTGCCTGGGATCAATTGATGGCCAACAAATAAATATAGTGTGCCCTAAAAACACTGGCTCTCTTTATTTCAATTATAAAAAGACATTTAGTGTACTACTTTTGGCTGCTTGCGATGCTGACTTCATCTTTACATTTGTTGATGTGGGAGCTATTGGCAGCCAAAGTGATTCTGGAGTCTTCCATCGAAGCGGTTTTGGCAAAAAGATTTTAGATAATACATTAAAAATTCCAGCGGAAAAACATTTACCACGCTTAGAAATAATGTTTCCGTTTTATTTTGTTGGTGACAATGCGTTCCCACTTAAAAGAAATCTCATAAGACCTTTCTCCCAGGTAAAAACTTGCCCACAGACAGAAGAAACTTTAATGAAACATTATCAAAAGCTCGAGTTAGTATCGAAATAGCTTTTGCTATTTTAGCAAATAGATGGAGAGTTTTGCACACCACAATTTCTGCCAGTCCCAAAAATGTAGATAAAATTGTCTTGGCTACTGTAGTATTACATAATTTCTTAATGGTGCAAAAAGATGTAAATTACTATAATTCTAACGAAGTTCAACTTGCAACAAATGAAAATCCTCACTTAGGGCCGCTTTCTCAATGTCCGGTTAAGCACTAATCAGAACTTTAACCAGCACTTAGAAAAAAAGCCCTTTCTCAATGTTCGGTTAAGGTTGAACTGTCAGTTAAGTGCTGATTAAGTTAACGGCAAGTTGTGGTTTCGGTTAGCGCCATTTTAGGGTAAATGATCTCGAAGATGCTGTCAAACTTTAAAATTTAAGATGGCGGATAGAGTTGCCACCTAGATTTTTTTATTTTAGCGAATTCTTGTAATTTTGAAATTCT
Organism: Dichetophora obliterata; assembly: GCA_963920525.1. Lineage (NCBI taxonomy): Eukaryota > Metazoa > Arthropoda > Insecta > Diptera > Sciomyzidae > Dichetophora > Dichetophora obliterata. Next base: position 44,792,078 of record OY986439.1, read on the forward strand.
GACAACGGATTTGATTTCGAATATATTGTCACAGTTTTAAAATTTAAGACGGAGGTTAGGGTTGCCACCTAAATTTTTACCACAGTATTGCCACCTAATAATATGTATTTTTAAGAGTTTTAAACATCATTTATCAGTGTTAAGGAGCCGCTGATTTTGAATCTAAAGTCAGAATTTTAAAATTCAAGATGGTGGATAGGGTTGCCACCTTAATTTTTTTTAGTTTTATATATTCGGGGCTGGTAAATTTTAAAATTCTGACATTAGATTCGAAATCAGCGACTCATTAACACTGATAAATGACGTTTAAAACTATTGAAAAGACATATAATTAGGTGGCAACCCTATTATTTCAAAATTTTATAATTTTGAAATTTTGACAACGGATTCGGATTCAACGACCCATATTTGGTGTACCATTTTTTTTGCCGGCCCCGAATTTATAAAACTAAAAAAAATTAAGGTGGCAACCCTATCCACCATCTTGAATTTTAAAATTCTGACTTTAGATTCAAAATCAGCGGCCCCTTAACACTGATAAATGATGTTTAGAACTCTTAAAAATACATATTATTAGGTGGCAATACTGTGGTAAAAATTTAGGTGGAAACCCTAACCTCCGTCTTAAATTTTAAAACTGTGACAATATATTCGAAATCAAATCCGTTGTCAGAATTTCAAAATTACAAGAATTCGCTAAAATAAAAAAATCTAGGTGGCAACTCTATCCGCCATCTTAAATTTTAAAGTTTGACAGCATCTTCGAAATCATTTACCCTAAAACTTCACACCACGGAGTCCACAGAATCCTTAAAAGTCCTATTACGCTTAAGCTTTCTCTAAAGAAGCTCATTGACTTTTTTGGATACTTGCTTTAATTCAATAATTTGGATACTTGCGAGGCTTTCAAGCTTTTGCCGAAGGCATCAAGCTTTCCTTTACTTGACACTTCGTGCCGTTCGCTTGTAAGCTAGAATACTTGCAAGCTGTGCGTGGGCTTATTTATATTCAATTACAAGCTATACTTGATTCAAAATTATCAAGCTCAAGCTAGCTTGAACTTGTATTTTAAGCAAGCGCTTGAAATCGACTTCAAGTAGGCTTGTGCAGTTCTCTGATTTGCAGCACAAAATCAAAAAATATGTAAACACGAGACAGCTGATATGATGTTTTTACGTATTCACAATTAAAAAATTCATCAAATTAGTCATCTAACCGACAGTTGCTTAACCAGCACCTGGTGAAATCAAAATTATTTTTTTAGCTATCGTATGGTTAGCTAAGTCCTGGTTAAGAGCTAGACTAACCGGACATTGAGAAAGTGGCCCTTAATGTGATTTATCAATCGTCTAATCGTTCATCACAAGCATTTCATCTCAGAGATGTTCTCAAGGACTACTTACTTCAATCTATCAACGGTTAAGTCTCCGCTTTGCAAAATTATAATTCAGGCTCTGAAGACATCAATATTTCTTCTTTCTTTTAAAAATGAATCATTAATTACATGTTTAACTTCAATAATATCTTATAACAATAAAATTAACAAGAATTTTATTTTCAAACTAAAAAACATAACATTTCTTTTTTTCAATTTCAATTTTCTTTACAAACTAAAAACCATAAAACATTTTTATTTCAATTTTCATCTCAAACTAAAAATATAACGTTTTTATTTCAATTTCAATTTTTTTTTCAAAGGGCTGAGTATTAGGCACATTTGTGTAGTTTCTTAAAAGCTGATAGCTTAGAAAAAACTAGGTTAGTTACACTTATTTCAATATCCATATTTTGTTCTTCAGTTAAATTCGCCGCTTTTATTTTGCGTGAGAAAACTGAAAATACTGCATTCATGGAGTCCATAGGTACCTCATTGCTACACAACTTTTTTCAGCCGTTTGAATAAACTGAAGAAATTCTTCTTCCACTGCTCTGCAAGCTTTTAGCTTTTTAGTAGCTGATACTGAGGACATCATTGAATCTTCATTCCCAGAAAGAGGCAACACACTCCTAATTGTCCTAAAAAGAGGTTAAAAATAGTTTGCAATTAATTATTATAATTATTATGCAAATAATTATTATAACTTTTAACTGCATTCCTTCATAATGGCTCCAATTTTGCAAGATATCTTCAGCCTCGCTTCCTGATGGCAGCATAGAAGCTTGTTTCTTTTTTTTGTATGTATCTCTCAGACTGTTTCATTTTCTTTTGCATATTTCACCTACAAAAAAGGATATAAGAAGCAAAATATATATTTATTTTGGCATAAGTGCAGTTTACAGCCCACGCGTAACTAAACGACAACAAAAATTGTTACTAAAAATCGCGGCGATTTTTAATACCAATTTTTCGCCCGCAGCGCTTTTTTTAACCATCGCTTATGTAGATAACTATAGAATTTACTGTGCACATATTTAAAAAATTGTTATTAAAAATCGCGGCGATTTTTAATAACAATTTTTAGCCTCCGGCGCTTTTTTTAACCATCGTTTATGTTACTATAGAATTTACTGTGTAAATATTTAAAAAATTGTTATTAAAAATCGCCGCGATTTTTAGCCATGCGACTTTTTTTGCACATTTGTATTGAGGGGCTCTAAATACACAATTTAACCTGTCTAATGCATTCTTAGAACATCACTTATGCCTGAAAAGTAAAGATTTTTGTATATGGAAAAAGCCACTTTTTTCAAACTTTCACGATTTTTATCTCCTAAACAACTTGAGACCGACCTTTTTTTTGCAGATTTGGATTAAGGGGCTCTAAATACACATTTTGAAAAAAACAAAAAAAAAAAGGGGGTGGGCTGTAAAGTGCAATTATTCCCTTCTATTAAATTTTCTGTGAAACTCATTTTATTTTATAATTGAATGCTGCAGATTGAAAAATATGCAAAAGTTTTTCGAGTTTTCCATCTTTTTGACAACTTGTTTCAGTGTTCTTATCGTACTCCGATTGAAGTCATAATTACTCCACTTCCATTTATTCCACTCCGTGTTGCAATGCTTTTCATATAAATTTACTGCATTTTCAACTTTAGACTACTCCTTTCATTATTAGAGCAAGTATGAACACTGTTTACTCGCTACATTTGTTGACAGATTCTTCAAATTTTGTTAAAATATGGCAAAGTTTTTGAGAGAAGCTAAGAAGCTGTCAAATAAACGACAAAGAAAAATAGAAATACCAATATTTCTATCTTGGCGTTTTTGAGCCCGAACAGAACCAAAGCGGATGTCGGATGGCTGGCCACTCTCGGCGAAATCCGCTGAGAACACGTCCAGAATTGGAGCGGTGGCGGTTGTCGGATCACGGTTGCATTTTATTTGGGAATGATACAAATTATTTTATACTATGCTTTGAATTAACATTAATGGAACACAGGAACAAAAACAGAATGTCAGATCATAGTAAAAACTAAGAAAATAAAACTGAACGTACCCAATCTTTAGCAAAAATATGGCAACATTTAAGTCATTCAGAGAGAAATCCGCCACCCGTCAGAGAGAAATTAGAATAGATTCTATTCTGGCGTTTTCCCGTCTCGCATTTCTACGGCGGTTTCATTTTTGGCGGCTGCATATATTTTTATGTATTTTGTTGCACGGCGAATCCGACAACCGACATCCGCTTTGGTTCTGTTCGGGCTCTTTGTTGTCATTTTCTGCCACAATTTTCTCCCATTAGGTTTTTAGCCGATACACATTGACTGCAACAGTCGTCCACCGACAAAACGAAAACTTGCCGCCAGAGAGAAATGTCGCAGTATTCTCGACAACTTGATTATAATGAACGCAACAGCGACAATCTGTATTTCATACAAAGCATAAACAAACTCTGCTATGTTCGCTCTTGTCGTCTATCAAATTAGAAATAGATTGAAGTCTGCGGCAGCAACAATTGTGGTCGTGTTCTCTCTTTGACGTGCCGTCTTCAAAAAATACATCTTCATAAGAAAACGTGCGTTCTATTTTTTGACAATTGGCGTTCGTTGCTAGTCGTAGTCAATGTGTATCGGCTATTTCATTGCCTGCCTGTCACATGATTGTGGTCAGACAGTTATGCTCTATTATTTAAAACATTTGAATTTTTTTAATTTTGTTTCTAAAAAATTTCATAAAAAGCTTACAAAATTATTACAATTAAAGAAATTATATGGGTTCATAACTTTATTTAAAAGTATGTTCTATTACAAAGAAAATGACATAAAACTCTAAAAAATCTGTCACGAAATTCAAAAGTAATAACTTCCGAAGTGAAAATGGAAAAATCTATTTTTTCAAACTTTATAATTAAGCAGCTCAAGCATAATCTTAAATATTAACTGCTTCTCTTTGTATAACGAAACGAAGGCTAAACGTCTTGAGAGAGACGAGCAAAATAATGTGGAAAAATGTGTTGCTTACCGTGTCTTGCACCTTATTCAGCTTTCGTTTCATTATACATAAAGATACAGTAAGTCTGGTGCTAGAGTTTTAAGAATCAATTTTTTTAATGGCTTTTAAAAACATAATGCAAAAATTTCAATACAAAATTTAAAATATTAACGAAGTTATAGCACATAGTCGAGAGCGCCTTATATTGCACGTTGTGTGTTATTAAAACTTTAAAAGCTTGTTTTACGAAAGGTTGTTTTGATCGGCGCATGTGTTTTAAAAAATTCTTTCGAACCAGTTGAACTGAAATTTAAATACGTTATTTAAAATGCCAATGGCTCTCGCAGGTAGCAGATTTGTACACTTTAAATAAATTTTTCTCTTTATTTTCCCCGATTTTCCACAAAAAAAAAATACGATTTTTGAAAACTTCTGTTTAGAAGTCCGCCATTTTGTTATATTTTACTGAAAATGTTTAAATCTGCATATACAAAATATGAAACGATTGTATTTAATTTTTTTATAAAAAAAATCACAAAAGAAACCTTAAAAACTTGACCGGAGAACCAGGCTACATCCTTAAATAAGCTTAAAATAAAAAATAACAGATAGATGACATTAAAAGAAATTATTGGATCTAATTCGTCTCTTGTTTTCACTTTGATCTGTTTCTCTTATGAGAAATCTTGCGTAGTCACCAATCATGGACTCGTGCCAGGAGCCAGTGTATCAGCGCTCCATATTTTTCATTTCCTGGTAAAACCTTTTTCCATGCTCATCGCTTTCATAACCAAGCGAAAAATATTATTTATTTCAAAAACCATACTTTATAGGTACTTACCTTGTAGAGCCCAATGCGTTTCCAGAAAAACTAGATTTAAGTAGTTTTGTATTAATCGATTTATTATATTTTCACTCAGGTAGTTTTTACACTTGTATTTAGTGACAGATTTTTTTAGAGTTGTATGTTATTTTCTTTGTAATAGAATATTCTTTAAAACAAAATTATGAAACCATCAATTTTTTTTTATTTTTATAACTTTCTAAGCAAACTTATTTTCCATTTTATGAAAATTTTTAGAAAAAAAAGGAAAAACTCAAATTTTTTAATTAATAGAGCCTAAGATGTTTATCCAAGTGAACTATAATGAAGTAATATGAAAGGTATTTCAAATACCTTTAATTCAAAATACTATTAATTTAAATCAATTAAAAAAACGTGCTTTATTTGCAATAATATAACCTTTTCGAAACTCAGTAAAATAATTAATTATCGATAGCTTAAAAGCGGTGTTACAGAATTACTTTTTAACGTAATATTTCTAATTAGCGTCCTATTTTAAATAAGGATTGCCTAAAGTTTAACCCTTTAAAGGACTAAAATAATTAATTATCGATAGCTTAAAAGCGGTGTTACAGAATTACTTTTTAACGTAATATTTCTAATTAGCGTCCTATTTTAAATAAGGATTGCCTAAAGTTTAACCCAGATCAGAATGACTTTCGCATAGTGAAATTAATACAATTCTCCTGTGGCAGTTTTTACCAGACGGAAAACAAAAGTGATTTTTTCTTCTAGAACAATTTCAGAGTTAAAATCCTGATGAGATGGAAATAAATAAGGACATCAGAGTCATCATGAAGAGCCTTCAAATGTCTAAAAATGTTGTCGGCCGCAAATTTCTCACACTGTGGCAGTTGCACTGTGTTATTACTCGACATTCTCAATACAGTTATTACATTGGCTTTAAAGTTAATTGAATGTGGAATCTTGTCCATGAATTCTTGGCTTAATGGTCTAATTAATTTACACAGAGGATGACAAAGCATATTCTCTTTCCTGATGATCATTCTTCGTGAGTTGTTTTCATAGCATACATATGTAGAAAGCTTAACTATAGCTTTATTGTTTTATGCATAGCCGATTTCATTTTTAAGCTTCTTTTGGCTTGCATCAGCTACATCAGCAACATCAGATACATCAGCATCATCAACATCATCGACTGCTATAGACAGCCATTATGCGCACACATACATATGCTTGCACTAATGAATACATGCATACATACACATACATACATACATACATACGCATGAACAGAGATTTTATCCTTTGCATGGCATTTAATTTAATTGTATAACATTTTTGCTCGCTTCCTAGCACAGATTTTGCAAATTGTTTTGCTTGTCATTCACAAAACAGATGATGCTGATGATGTTGATGATGATAAGGATGATGAGAATGATGTTGCTGATGATTTTGCTGGAGAATTATTGATCATCTTAAGCCAAAAGAAGCAGAAAAATTCAAAATTAAAGTTGCATACAGTTTTATCCTAGAATAGCTACTAGATACCAAGAATATGTTAACAAATTTTTAATGTAGGAATTGCAAAAGTTTTGCAAATACAGTCATACAGTTAGTCGTATTTATTTACATACACATGTTTGTTTGAAAGTTTGTTCGTATTGCAGTAAATGCAAATTCTTAAGTTAGTTTTGATTTTCTGTTCATCTCTGTGTTATGTAAATATTTACAAAAGAGTCCAAACTGTACTTACTTCAAGCTGCTTTTATGGTTTTTTTTATTTCATACTTAAGATAGTGTGTTGACTAAACGTCTATTTAATCTGTTTCTCTCATTTATTTATTCAACTGATTGATTTGGGAGAATGTTGGTTTATCAAACACTGATATCGATGATGATGATGATGGTGAAAAATATGGAATGCAAAGAAACCCAACACATATTGCAGATAACACAAAAAATTTTCTGCGTATTTAAAATGGTTCAATCGAAAGTTTTGAATCGAATATGAAAAGATTATTTTTTTTTTACTTTTACCTACCTAAGCTCCACTTTTGCAATATTTTAGGAAACTAAATATTTCTTTCAAAGTTATTTATAATTTTGTTTAATATACTACAATAAATCTCACAAAACACATGCATTTAAGCTTTTCAAGGAACTCTATGAAAATTTACATGAAAGAGTCTTACATGGAAGCAACTGCTTAAGAACTTAGACATATTTTTCAAAGAATAAAACCGAATGGACATGATAACCCTAAAATTGAAAGCACAATAAAAATATTAATTAAAAAAGGAAACCACAGACATTAGGAAATCTTGCTAGCATATAAAATATTAAATTACAATGAATGCTATTTATGAATTATTTAAAAATTTAGAGAAAGTGCTAAACATAAGCTGCGAGACATTTAAAAAATAATAAATATATTCCCTAAAATCTCCAAACACTTAAAAATGTTTTATATCCCAACAAATTTCCAAAAATTTGCTACAGTTTCAAAGAATATGAGACATATTAATTAGACTAATCAGAAAATATCTACTAAAATTAAAAAAAAATAAACTAAAATTTAGAAAAAGTCAACTGAAAATCAGAAAAGACCAATTGAAATTCAGAATAGATCAATTCAAGTTCAGAACTCCGCTTGAATTTCAGAAAAGATCAATTGAAGATCAGAAAAGATTAATTGAAATTACGAATAGATCAACTGAAATTAAGATTAGATCAATTAAAATTAGAATAGATAAATTCAAAGTTCAGAAATTCGATCTGAAATTCAGAATAGATAAACTAAAACTCTAAAAAATGTAATTGAAACTTAGAAATAATCAATGGAAATTTAGAAAAAATCAATTGAAATTCAGGATAAATCAATTGAAATTCAGAAAACATTATTCGAAATTCAGAAAAGTTCGATTGAAGTTCAGAAAAAATTAATTAAAATTAACACATTCCATTTATGATTAAGAGTTGATCAATGAAAATTTTGAGTAGATCAGTTAAAAATTAGAAAAGAACAATTGAAATTCAGAAAAAATTAAATAATACATATATAAAATTTAAAATTTGAAAGTTCAACTTATTCAACATAAAAAAATAATTAATAACTAAATACCATATCGCTGCATAATTGTCCAGCAGCACTAAAAAGTTGCTCACTGGATAGTTGCAAACCCTAGACGGAAGCTGAAAGATATTTGATCGCAACTGTAAAATTTTGCAGTTAGGAACAGGAAGACTCACATGTAATTTTTTTCGTGTATTTCTTATTTCATCACACAAAATCGCAATAATATCGGCAAAAAGTTGGAATTTTTAAGCTATACTGATGCAAATTATTTTTTTTAACCGTGGCCGATACGAAACCGAAACCGATTCTTGAATTTCAATCGATGCCGATATAAAACCGATTCCGATTATATATAATTTTGAACCGACGTCGATGCTTGAATATTCTGCCGATACCAGCCGATGCTGATTAATCGGTCAAGCACTTCCATTACACGGTTAAAAGTTTTGGACTACTTTTTAATCCAAACTTTGGTTTAAAGGAAGTCTTAATTCAAAAAGTACTAATTTTTTCCCCATCACATCAGAGGACGTGTGTTCAATTCTTTAATTTATCAAAATTAATCATCAAAATTTATTAATTAATCAAAACTTCAATTTAGCTCGGTCTCGAACCCACGTTTCTGCTTGCTTGCTTACTTGCATTCGTTATGATGCAAAATGAGTGTAACTTTCTTAAGAAATGAGATGGACGAGTGGATAAGGTGTTGGACCAGCACAAGAGAGGACGTGTCTTCAAATCATAAACTGGTTAAAAAAGTTTTTTATGTTAAGTTAATATTTATTGCTTTTTTTAAACTTTTTTCGGATTGAAAGCTAATCTATTTTGGATTGAAAAATTTTAAACCTTAAACAATCCTTGGATTAAAAATTAATCTTTTTTTGGTGTTGTCCTATATGTAATCCAAAAAAGCTTAAAATGTAGTCCAAGATATTTAACCATGTACCTTTAATTTTATTTTTAACCTTATCATTAACATTATCACTAACAAAACCATTAACGTTAACTGCACAATTATCATTGACAAAACCATTAATGTTATCAGTACAATTACCATTACCATTACTATAACCATAACCAAAACCGTAAGCATAACAATAACCATAACAATAACCACAACCAACAATTAACAACCATAACCATAACAATAACCATAACCATAACCGTAATCATAACCAACACGATTACGGTTTCCGTGGCTCCAAGATCTGAATATGCAGTTTTGAAGAGCTCATTGAGAAAATAATATTCACTGAAGGATTTATCGATATATCGATTAGTTAGCGAGTTATCGGTTTTTAAAAAAAATTTTACTAAAGGAAGTCTTAATGTAAATTCAACTATATCTATGCTAATACTTAAACAATCGGGATAATTTAGGTATCATTAAAAAAAAACAAATAACTGTGCAATTTGTAAAAGGCAGAATCACTTTTTTTTTTTTATAAAAATTAGGAAAAATATCAATATGTACTTCAGAATACAACACATAACCGTTGATAAAAGTCTATCTGGCTCCTTTTACAGAAAAAGTACATTTTGTAGAGGACAGAACCATATTTTTTTCCCATTCCATATTAAAAAAAATTTTAAATATCTTTCGAATGACACATAAATCATTCATGTTGGAAAAATATTAGCAAAGATATAACCGAATTTTAATATTGGTTCCGTTGAGGAACCATATTTTGAAAAATCGATATCTCAATAACTAATAAATATATCGATAAATCCTTTGACGAATCTTATTTTCTCAAAGAGTACTTAAAAACTGCATACTCAAATCGAGGGGCCACGGAAATAGGGGCAATAATCATAACAATAACCATAGCCATAACCATAGCCATAGCCAAAGCCATAGCCATAGCCATAGCCATAGCCATAGCCATAACCATAACCATAACCATAACCATAACCATAAACATAACCATAACCATAACCATAAACATAAACATAACCATAACCATAACCATAACCATAACCATAACCATAACCATAACCATAACCATAACCATAACCATAACCATAACCATAACCATAACCATAACCATAACCATAACCATAACCATAACCATAACCATAACCATAACCATAACCATAACCATAACCATACCATAACCATTACCACAACCATAACCATAACCATAACCATAACTATAACCATAACAATAACCATAACCATAACCATAACCATAAGCATAATCATAACCATAACCATAACCATAACCGTAACCGTAACCGTAACCATAACCATAACCATAACCATAACTATAACCATAACCATAACCATAACCATAAACATAACCATAACCGTAACCATAACCATAACCATAACCATAACCATAACCATAACCATAACCATAACCATAACCATAACCATAACCATAACCATAACCATAACCATAACCATAACCATAACCATAACCATAACCATAACCATAACCATAACCATAACCATAACCATAACCATAACCATAACCATAACCATAACCATAACCATAACCATAACCATAACCATAACCATAACATTACCATAACCGTAACCATAACCATAACCATAACCATAACCATAACCATAACCATAACCATAACCATAACCAAACCTATAACCTTAAACATAACCATAACCATAGCCATAACCATAACCGTAACCAAACCTATAACCTTAAACATAACCATAACCATAGCCATAACCATAACCATAACCATAACCAAACCATAACCAAACCTATAACTTTAAACATAACCATAACCATAGCCATAACCATAACCATAACCATAACCATAGCCATAACCATATCCATTAACATTAACAAGACAATAACATTTAACTAGTGTCTGACCGAATATTCAGTTTCGGTTTCGGTTACGGCCAGTTTCGGTTAGTTTCTACTATTCGGCCTCAATATGGCCGAACCCCAAAGCCGAGACCGAAACTTTTGGTAAAAACTTCTGTATAAGTTCAAAATGTATAACGCGTTACACAAAACAAATAAGATGAATTAGTCTATAACTTGATTTATCGTGTAAGCGCAAAACATTTTGATAAATTTTATGCTTACAATACTATCATTTTCGATTTTATCCTCTCTTATAAAATATTAAGTACTGAAGCCAAAAAGTGATAGTTAAACTTCCGATATTTCGGTGTGTCTGAAATTAAGAAAAATAAAACAAAATATTTCTTTCCTTATAATAATAAACCTTTTAAAAAACAAAGGTACTTTGTTTTGTAGTTCTTTAAGGAAGTAATGACCTGCGGTTAAAACCCACAAAAATAACGTTTTTTAAAATTGCTGTAGCTCAGTCGTTTTTAAATTTATCAACTTTGTATTTTTGTTACGTGAAAGTAGACATAATTTTGTAACTTTTTCCGTACTTCTTTATGTTTCGATATTTTTTATCCCCCCCCCCCCCCCTCCCATAGCGATGAAAATGGGTACGTAAAAATAAGAAGGCAAACGGGGTGTCGTTTTTCGTGATAACCAGATGTCGCATCGCAATTCTGCGGGCGGCATCTTGTTGGTAATCACGTCAGGCAGGTCCTGAACTAGGATATTTCCAATTAAGGTTCTTGCACCACCCCTCCCCCGGTAGTAGAGTTAGCCCAATTATCATAGTTCAGGACCTGTCTGACGTGATTATCTACAGAACGCCGACCGCCGCATCTTCATTCGTCTTCTGGTTCTCGAGAAAAACGACACCCAGATTGAAAAAAGTAAATGTGTGAGAAATGCAGTTTTATTACTGCACTTTGTCGCGAGTGTGTATATACATATATAGCTCTGTAACTCCAAAAATAATCCAAAAATCTTTTTAATGCAATATTTTTGAAGGATTTTAGAAGACATTTATGAAAAAAAAATCGATAGAAAATTTTTTTAACAGCAGGTCAGTCCTTAAAAATATAGGAACATACTGTTCATAGTAAATTGTAGTCACATACTGTTTTAGGGCCACCACGAAATAGACCCCAATTGATATAAGCCCCAAAATAAAAAATGAAGTAAGCCCCAAAAAACGTTCATATATTTTTGGGTGTTACTTCATATGAAATAACTCCCCATTTTTGGGAGCTATTTCATAAATTTTGAGAAATATTTCAGTTTTTTATTTGGGTCTTATTTTATTAATAAGCCCCAATGAAATTTTAGTTGGGGTTTATTTCATTTTGATTTTTTCTTGGGCCTTATTTGATTCGGTTTGGAGGTTATTTCATTTCTTGAATTTGGGGATTTTTTAATTTTATTTGGGGGTTATTTCATTGTCTTTAATTTAGGCTATCGAGGAGTTGTTTAAACCAAACAACTCAAAACGGAAAGTATTAATTGATGGAACTTTTGCAGTAGTTCAAACTGGATGTTTTCAGCAACTTATGTTAATTCATATCCAATATTCAGAAAGTGTAAGTCAGAAGCATATTGCAGTACAAAATCAGAAATGAATAATTCAATGAAAAACTTTTGGTAAATTAGAAGATTTTTATAAATTAATGAACCAAGTTTCCATTATTTTTATTTTGCTTTTATTTTAAAATGAATTTTTTGATAATTTGTACATTTTGATAATTGTTTTCATTATTTTTTTTTTTGAGTAGCTGCGCCTTTTACAAAATATTCATTCTGTAAAAGACGCATATTAATAAAACACTTAAGTCATTGTGCTATAATATTATTGAAAACATTTAATTTTTAACAGATATTTCCGTTCATTTTTGGTCTTATGAATAAAAATCATTAAAATGCTACTCACATCTTTTTAACTATATAAAAACAAATGAAGTTAATTTGGACGGAGCGGTTTTCATCACCGATTGTGAATTGGAATGGAAATTAATTATATCTTCCGTATTAAGTAGTCGCCTTCGGGCTTCTAAAAGATTCTTTTCCATGCGTTGATTTATTTCATGTTGGTTCATAATTCTTTTATTATTTGTACTAGTCAAACTTTTCAGAAAATCTTCCAGTTTATAACTGGAGTACAGTAGTGCCTATTCATTGGGGTTACTTCATTAATTTTGGGTATAATTTCATTTAAGTTTAGAAATCTTTACATTTAGAAAAAATAATTTTTAGAAAAAATCTTTTACATGGGGCTTATTTAATTTCTTTGGGGGATATTTCATTGGAGCTTATTTAATTTTTTTCGTTGGGTGATATTTCATAATGAAATAAACCCCAAATAATGGGACTTATTTCATTTTCAATTTGGGAATTATTTCATTGCGTTTGGGAATTCTTTCATCTTTTTCGTTTGGAGTTTATTTCATTTTTGTTGGGACTTATTTCATTGGGTGTTATTGCATTGGGTCTTATTTCAATTGGGGTCTATTTCTTGGTGCCTATTTTGAGTGTGTACGGAAGAAATAAAATATGCAATACTTTTGTAATAAATAAAAAATAATATAAAACATTACCTCATTTATTATTTTAATAAAGTTCAATATTCAAAAAATACTTTTTAATGTATATGAATATTGTTCCTCTATGTATATATGTAATGGTATTTTTCTCCTTTTAATAAAAAAAATGTACATGTAAAAAAACTTAAATTTTCACATTAATAACCAGTTTCGGTTTCAGCCGAAAATCCGGTTTCGGTCCGACACTACATTAAACATTACCATTACCTTTACTATTACAATAACCATTGTAATCAACATGACCTTTTTGTTTATAAAAAAAAACTGACCACAGATTTTGTCAAAGTATGATTAAATATTTTTTAAAAATGTATGAAATAAAAACACTTTTTAAATAAAACTTTAAGTTATTTTATACTTTTCTCCTTTCAGATCAAAACTGTTTGAAACAATAACAAAATAACAAGCTTAAAAGCAGCAACAATACAAAACAAAGGCGAGAAGGTAAGTGCATATTATAACAAAAGCTGATAAAAAACACTTAAAAACCATTCCAAGCGCTTAGGTTCAAACACAGATGAAACTTTATAGTGTTGGTTGTTTCTTATTGAAGACATGAGTGCATGAAGGTGATATGTCGCAAGATTTTAATTTCGAGAAAATTGTGTTCGAAGTTTCGTACTTGTACTGAATTCTATATTAAATCAAACTTTGTGAAGAAGTTATTTTCTAAAATAGCCACAAACATGGTTGCTTTAAGGTTTAAAATGGTTTGCATGTACATTACATCTTAATCTATGCATAAAACAGCAAAAATCCAAAAATGCGACACATCACCTTCATCCACTCATGTCTTCAATTAATTTGTGGTGATGAGCTTTTGTTTAAAGGCTTTGACTCCACTCAAGCTTCCATTGGCAACATTTGATTGGCGCTAGTGTTGCAGCAACTAGTGGCTGACACTGTCAGCTATTAGATGATGAATTTAATGCTTACATTAGCATAACAGCATAAGCCACAAATGAAACCATTCTCAGCTAAGTTTATGCATAGCAACTAATTTCCTTGTAATTTCCGGTGACCAGGACAGTTTAAGTTGTGCATTGCCGGAAGTGGTAGCGTCAAAAGGATGTGGCTAAATGATAGCTTTAGGAAAGGATTTTAATTGAATTTTATGTTTTCAAGCATGATTATGATGCAATTTAGTTGTTTTTTGTTTAGCTTTTGTTGTAAATATACCCACATAGTTACTCGTTGTAATATATTTTAATGGTAATGCATACAATGATAAGCAGGAGCTTTTTTTAATGGCATTAGATAACATTTTAAAGGATCTTAAATAAAGAAAAATAATGCTATGCCAAGCACTAAACTACCATGAAAAAAAGCATAAAACTACCATAAAATGGAAATATTATCAACATGTAAACAAGAAAATAACCTTTTAACAAAAAAAAAAAAAAAGCGCAATAATAAGCAAAGCTTTCTAGCTCAAACTCTAAATTAATAATGCACTAACTTTTATCAGCCACTTTCCGCATTTCCTTCTTTTTGTTGTCTTTGCTAACTACAAGACAAAGATGTCTCGCTGCTGTTGCACCTTCTGCTTTATGTCCTTAGCGTCAAGGGCATAAATATTCCTGTTGGCACTCAAAAGACGCATGTCAATTCCGTTGTTTAACAACGCGAACAGCAAGGCAAAAGCTACGAAAAGCAGTAAAAACAACAGGAACAGGAGCAGCTGCAGTTGAGGACGTGAGTCTGTCAACGAAAATAAATAGCTGATGCTGCTGTTGCTGGCTGTAATAGCAGCATCAAATTTGCAATCCTAACATTCAGCTACCCGGAAGAGCATTCAAAGGAAAGCTACAAGAAAAGTCGACATCTTGTTGCTTCAGTTTTGTATGTTTTTTAAATTAAAAACATAAGCGCAAAATCAGTGTTAGCTCTGTTTGATTTAATGCAAGTCAAGTTAAAGGTATGTGGACCATGACTCAGCCGAGATTCGCCTCAAGGATGTCTGCAAAAGACGTCTAGGGCTCTTGTGCTATTTTACCAAGCAAGGGCACCGTTCTAGATTGTAGTATAGCAGACTGCATACATTTTTAAGAGCCAATTATAATTTCCATTATTTTGTTGTTAGAAGTAAACACGAAACATTCAAAAAAATTTGTATTGTTTTAATATCATTTTCAATGCATTAAAAATATTTTTGGTCTTTTTGCTAGTTCCTAGTGTCTGAACTCGGTAAAAAATATTATAAAATCAGAAGTTTTTATAGATTCCAGTAAATTACAATAGATTACACAAAAAGGATAATGGCTTCTCATAAAATTTTCTTTATATATGTACTATATATTGAAGCTTAGATTTCAAAAATTCTAATCATTTCTTTTTTCTTAAGAATGTGTTTTAAGATTCAAATGTAAACCTTAAACTATAACTATATTAGAAATTATTCTTATAATTTAATAAAGTTATAAACAATTTATTTTGAAAAACAGTTGCATTTTTTCAAAAGTTCAAAGTTATAACATCAATTTTTAAATCTGGGCCTTATCACGGGAGATTTCAAAACTTTTTCTGAGTATTTTGGGGCGTAGATCTATAAAATGCTTACCATTTTTTCTTTAACGAAAGTTTTCAAAATTTCTGAAAACTAGGTCTTTTAGTAATTTTTTAAGTTGTTAAGCTGTATCTACACTTATTTTCAGCAGATTTACACAATGTGTTGAATGTGAAGAATAATACAAAATTAAAGAAGTTCGCAATTTCAAAAACTTTGTTAGGTTAGAATAGGTTAGGTAAGGTAAAGGTGACGGCAGGTCCTTACACTGTCCCACTGAGACCAAATTGGTCCGTTGTAATACCACAGAATAAAAGAAGGGAGTAATCAAGTGAAACTTTTGTTTAGGATGTGCTTAATGTGCCATAAAGCTGTAGAAAGTGATCCCGGGGTACCGGGATGGGATGCCCTATCCTAAACTATCTCGTACTCGAAACAAATCGACTGCCGAAATTTCAGCGCAATCGACCTAGTAGTCAAGTTTAATGATTAATGATCAAAATAGGGCATGGATATAGAGCGCCCATTTTTAGAAAAGTTTCAGAAAGTAACCATACAAACTAAATAACCAAACTTAAGCCTTATACGACCAAGACTGCCAGAAATTTAGCATTTCCACTGATTTGTGGGCGGAAAAATGAGACGTGGAAAAAAATTCTTAGTAAAGTTGCCTACAGTAAAGAGTGATGGCTGACTGTCTTGAAAGTACTTCGCTGATGCAAAATCCTCTGAGTAGGTGCCAACATGCGTATAGAGCTGGTAGGTCTACGGAGAGTGCTCTTCACGAATTGGTAAGAGTGACTGAAAAGGAGTTATTTTCAGGAGGCATTACGATGGCCACATTTATGAACATCGAGGGTGCTTTCGACAAAATATGCTTTGGAAGGCTGCTGCAAGACCTGACAGAGCGCAATGATAGCCCAATGATAGCAAATTGGGTAGACAATATGCTCAAGCACAGGGCTGTCAACATGCAGAATGGTAGAGTTAAGACTAGAGGTAGAATAAGTAGAAGATGTCCCCAGGGCGGGGTGTTATCGCTCAATACTGGTTAGACTGGATGAATCGGGTATACACATGATAGGGTATGCAGATGACATTGCGTTGGTGGTCCGCGGTAAGTTCATTGACATTATTTCTGACATCATAAAGGGAGCACTCCGAATGGTGGAGGAGTTGTGTCGAGAGCAAGGCCTTACTGTAAACGCAGGCAAATCAGACAATTTTCTCTTTACTAGAAAGAGCGTAGGCCTGAGGAGAGAACCACTCAGACTTTTACGAGCTGAAATCAACATGTTCACGAAGGTTAAATATCAAGGGGTAACCCTCGATAGCAAACTGAACTGGAACCAGCATGTAGAAGATAGGATTCAAAGAACCAAGAGGGTTCTGTTTCAGTGTAGACGCGTTTGTGGTCTCAAATGGCGGCCAAACCCAGAGGCTGTGAAATGGGTCTACACTATGATGGTTAGACTTGTCATCACGTATGCTTCGGTGATTTGGTGGACAAAAATCAGCCAGAAAACCATTAAGAAGAGACTGGACAGAGTCCAACGGCTGGCATGTGTTGGAATAACAGGTGCAATACGCAACACTCCAACAAGCGCAATGGAGGTTCTGTTAGGTATGCTGCCGTTAAATTTAGAAATAAAGAAAAAAGCGGCGCGTCAGCCCTCAGGATGTTGCATGGGGCAACGGCCCTCATGGTCATATGCGCATCCTTGATATTCCACAGAGAGATATAAGGGAGGCGTGTATGCCTATGGACGGAAGGCAGAGAGTAAGAATAACAGAAAAGTGTTATAAAACTCTCATAACAGATGGAGCCGTTTGTGAAGAAATCGTTGGTAACGAAATCAGTATATTCACAGACGGCTCTCTGATGAATGGCATAGCCGGCGCAGGCGGTTACTCAGAAGAGTTTAGCCTATCCTGTGTACTGAGGTTAGGGAGTTTTGTGTCTGTATACCAGGCGGAAATGCTTGGCGTAGTGCATGCGCTGGACTACCTGATAGATGGCCGGATCAATGGCAAGAAAATTGTCATTGCTCTCGACAATCAGTCTGTGATTAGGTGTATGCAACGGACAGACACCACTTCCAGGTTGGCCGTAGAATGACTTACAAAACTCAATAGGTGCGCCCAGACAAATGAGCTCACACTTTTGTGGGTGAGAGGGCACTCTGGCACAGAACAGAATGAAAACGCTGATTCTTTAGCAAGAGAAGGATCAGCAGAAGAATTCTGTGGACCAGAACCACGTAAGCGACAACTTGGTGGCAGGTCTTTTTAAACAATGGACGGACTCGAAACACCTTACAAGGTGGGAAGAAGTTGTTAATTGCAGGCAATCAAAAGCGGCCGTGAAGTGGTCTCGTAGTGAGGCAGCAAAAGTTTTCCGATACAATCGAAGGACTTTAAGTTGGCTTACAGCACTGGTCACAGGATACGGTTCCTTCATGTATCATCTTGGGAAGATGACTCTGACCGAGGACGATGCGTGTACGACCAATCTGGGGCGATAAAAGGGCGTGGACACCCATTTTTAGAAAAGTTGCCGACAGAAACCATAAAAACTAAATTACTAAATTTATATCTTACACGATCAAAACTGTCCAAAATATAGATTTGTAAGCGGTAAAAGGATGTGGCAAAAACTTTCCTAAAATACCTCTTACACAGCCACACCTACTTTCTATTTGTCACCTTTCGGATTCTTAAAGGAAAAAAGGAAAATATTTAACTATTTTGTTTACTGTCTTAGCGTCTTGTTTGGACGCTTATTCACAGACCCGCACTAACCCCCTGTGTAACCCCAGTGCGAATTCCACCATACGACATATTTCATTGCTCGTGAACACAAGAAACTATTGCATATTTTTTGCATATATGTATATGCAGCCCCACACAAAGTCTATCTCAATCGTATCCAGGGTGACCGTTTTCAGTAGATTCACTACTGATTGGTAGATTTAGGGCCAATTTTTCAGTGCGAGCTTAAACTCTAGTCAAGTTAAACTGAGGTTAACTCACCAAAATTGGACGTTTAAACTCGTTTTAGGCAAAAAAGAAACACATTATATGATAATTTAAGTCAATTTAACTTAAAAAAATTCTGAAATATCTGGTTAAACCGAGTTTAAACGTCCAATTTGGGTGAGTTAACCTCAGTTTAATTTGACTAGAGTTTAAGCTCACACTGAAAAATTGGCCCTTAGTAGATTTTTTCAAGTTGCTATTAGATTTTTCGTAGATTTTCATATCTGGTAGATTTTTAGTAGATTTTCAATTTTCAAAAATATTTTTTACATTAAAAGTTTCGACGTAATTTTTGTAGACAAAACTTTCCTGTCTGTTATGTAGCAAATACTAGTAGTAAAAAAGAACCTCTGGTGCACAACACTACTGCTAAAAGTTTACAACACTGCAACAGTCAAAGCTGCTTCCTTTTTTTGTGCGTACAATCTGAAAAAAATATTTGCAGGATATAAAGTCATTTCATAAAATTCAATAAACTTTTGCGATGAAAAGAACATTTGAGCATTTATATCACGATGATTGGAAGAAAATGATAACTTCAAAAGCTGGCTTTGTCAGAACAAAGATGGTAATTGCAAGGCGTGCAGTGGAAATATATAGAGTCTTCTTTGGTTTCAGAAGACGTAACAAAATTTAATTTTTTGTTTTTGGACTATGTTCTACCGATCATTCGGTTCGTTTGTTTAAATCCGTTCGATATGTTTAAATCGTTATTAAGTTTCTACTTAAAACCGGGTAACATTGATTGACTAGCATTGTCGATTGTCGATAAAGGTGTCAGGGATTTTTGATTAAATTATATTTACAAGTAAAAAATAGGTTGCCAGTCGATGAACCAATTTTAAGAGGAATAAAATTTTTAGATCCACAGGTAGCTTTTACGCAGAGTTTTGTAGCCTCACTAAATTATTGGAACGGTTCCCTAATTTAAAAATTAATGGAAACATTCAACAATCGATTGATGAAAAAGAAATGTACAGTTAAAGCAATATATATATGTTAAAAATCCGTTAAGTCCCTCAAATGGAACTATAACTTCCATTGAAAAGTTTTTGTTAGAAGTAGAAGGTTTTAAGGATTTTAGCAATTCTTTAAAGAACAAATGTCTATACAAATTTTCTAAAGCCATGATGGCAATGCTAGAGTCAAGTACTGCTTGCGAACGAGGTTTTTCGTAATGAAACCTTGTTAAATCATTACATCGAAACAGATTTCTTAGTACTCACGTGGCATCAATTTTGCAAGTCAAGCAGGGATTGTCTGGTTGTTGTATTTATTTTGAGCCAGTAAAATCAATGCTTAAATTAGTTCGCAAGTAAAGCAATTCCAAAGAAACAAATGCTGGTTAATTCTACTCAATTTTCTTAAAGTATTTTCATTAAAAACTAAATTTTTTCTTGATCTCTTTGTTAATACTATTTAATTCTATATATTATATGGCTATACTATATCATATATCATATAAAATACTATATCATATGGCTGACTCTATAAAATAGACTCTATAATAAATAAATAGTTTGTATTTATGTGAACTCATAAACATTTTATATTTTGTTAGTATAATTATGTAAAGCTCCTTTTTATAAATAAATACATGTAAATAGTTCAGGGGCGGATCCAGGAAAATATTTCGGGGGGGTTTTAAAAATATTTATGTACGGAATATATATATGCATATTATATTTATTAAATAAGTTATGATTAAATCAAATCAACTGTATTTTAAATTATAAAATTATATTAATTTTTCGTGGTTTTTTTGACATAATGTCGATTACATTTTCGCACGATACTTCCACGTCACGATGCACGTTCAACAACGCCAACCCGTTCAATCGGTCTTCACTGGTTTTGCTTCGCAGATACGTTTTTAATCTTCGTAGAGATGAAAATGAGCGTTCGCTTGAAGCCACTGAAATCGGAAGGGTTGCGCAAATTTGGAGGAACCGATGTATTGATGGGTAGAATTGCTTGTTGCAGCTGTTGAGAGCATCAATAAATGATTTCGCTCTTTTTTCTTTTAGAATTTTTAAACAATGTCTGCAAAAATATGGATTGCAAATAAGGTGTGAATATTGAGGATGAAAATCAAAGATTTTCTATTATTATAATCTCACCTTTTCCACATCGCAAAGTCCACTACGAAGTCTCCCACAATATCTTTCGGCCATTGATTTTCAAATGCTTGCATCGTTTTGCGATTTTCCTCTGCATTAAGTTCTGTGCATTTTGTTGGCAAAATATTTTGAATTTTGGCAATAGCTCGCCATGGTCTAGAAATCTTGATTGCAGCTGACTTAAAAAATGATCCAAGAATGGAATATAGGTTGATCGTCGGAAATGCGATTCCGCATCTACTTCGTAATCATCGCGGTTTAGCTGCTGTCGAGTACGACTAGGAGCTTCCAGTTTCACGTTGACTGCTTCAGCTATTTCCTGGCCCTGATAAAGATTTCGTGAAATTTGGCCTCCGAATTGCCACGCACCTCACTTATTTCTTCGTACAAGTCGGTTGAATACTCTACGCAGGTGCTCAAATCACAATCGATTTTTTGTAGCAACAAGCTCAGGTTTTTCGTCGCGCTGAAAATTGGTTCCAGTATCGTCAATGAAACAATAAACTGCGGTTTACAAATTGACGAAAGTAGTACGTCAGGTTGTACACCATCGGTTTTTATATTGCTGTTGTCTAATTGTTCTAATGCTGTGCATATATATGGAAATGCATTTAGGAAAAGTTTTAGCGAATCGAGGTGCTCAACCCAACGAGTTTCGCAGAACTTTAATAGACGTGTTTGTTTTGCATCTGGACACAAGGCAAGAATACAATCTTGTAAAACCAAGCCAGCCTTAGTTGAATTGCGGAAAAAGTTTACTGATGCTTTGACGGTTGAGATGCAATTTCTAATATTTGGAATTTCACAAGCGTGCGTAATTGCTAAATTTAGTTTATGATTCGCGCAAGTAAGGCTGATAGCATCTGAACAGGTTTTGCGAACCATAGCAGCGCAGCCTTTAAACTTTCCACTCATAGAAGCTGCCCCATCGTAGCCTGTGTAATTGTAAAAATTTTGTTGATTAAAAAGCGACCCTACAAGAAGACAGTTAAATTTTTCCAACTGCTTAAACAAAATTAACAAAAACTTCTAACGTATTCGGTTATAAATTCCTTTATTGTTTTTAGCGCTGGAAAAAATATTAACGCGTCTTCTTGTACGAGATTACATATTTTGTAAAATGAGTTACAACAAGTGTAAAATGAGCATTTAAATGTACCTTGGGATTTTATGAAATTCAAGTCAATTCCAATTTTTTTATAAGTATTCAGCAACGCTTCTGCAAGACCTGCCCCGGTACCATCCTTCAAGGGAACAAAGCGTAAAAAGTCTTCACGAATGTTAAATTCACCATAAATCTCATCTACGTATCGAACGCAAACTGAAAACTGTTCAATGCCGCTCACGTCAGTCGTTTCATCGGCAATGGCTGCAACACATTGTGATTTGTTAATACGTTGCACAATTTTCTCGGTGATTATTTGCATTGCAGTTTCAAGAATTTCGTTTTGAATGTTATAGCTTAGGTACGTAGCGTTTGTCCCAGCAGTTTTAAGATGTTGCCGCAGAACCTGATCACCACTTTCTACCGCGAATCGAAGGAGTGCCCTAAAATTCCCATCATTTTGTTCTGGCATTTTCAAGGACAGTGGTCCGTCATCGCGATGGCCCCTTAATGCTATCCCTTGCCTACCGCACAGCAAAACGCTTCGAATGATTGGAATTATCTTTTTCCTATTTTCGTACTGTTGTTGCTTTCGTCCAGAATCAATATGACATATAACATCATTTTTTATATTCTCATAAATAAGTTTGAAATTTTCTACATCTTCCGCAGCTTTTTTATGGTATTCTTTCTCTTGATGTTCCTTAAATTTTTCGAGTGCTTTTTTCCAATTTTTAAACGGAGTCTGGATCAGGGTTTGGAGGTTCTGATGACTTCCCTTTCCTACTTCTTTGACGGAAAATAAAATGCAAAATTGACAGTACGCCCCGTCCTCTTTAGCCGAATAAGCTAACCAAATAAAATTGTGCAACCAAGATAATTGAAATTTCAAATTCCTATTGCCGGAAATCGGAAACTTGAAAGTGATATCTGGGGTCCAAACGCGTTCAAGGACTTCGTATTTCTCATTGTCACTAAGTCGGCGTTTGCAAAAACTGGCGACGTCATTATGAGGTGCCTGAAAGGTTATTAAAAGGATTTTTTTCATGCAAGCATTGTGAAAGATGGTGTTTTTTAAGCGATGGAGAAAGTTTAAATAAAGTTTAAAGATTAATTTAAAAATTAAATTTTATTTTATACTTGCTTTTACTACTCAAAAGCACCCACTGGCTCATTATTTCAATAAAGATAAATACTTTTCTAGGTGACACTTACAAGTTCGGTCAAAGCTGCTCCTGATTGTGAAGACTCTGTTTTATTTTTTTTTTTTGGTGGACTAGATAAATCGTTAGCACTCGCATTGTCAATGGCATCTGCTCGAGTCGGTTTAAAATATTCCGAAATCTTTTTAGAAGTCATTTTTCTATAACTAGTCACAATTCAGAATCAAATACACAACACTTTACACTCGCAATGACACACTGCAATTAACTTGTCGAAAGCCGGAAAAACCGCAACTACACTTACTTTTTATATGACTTTGACACAATAAAGGGGATTCACCGACCACCTTCAGCAAGTTTTTTGTGAAAGCTTTCTTGCCCTCTCTGTTAGAATGTGCCGCATGTCGATTCACCGGCATGTTAAACTTTCAGCAAGTTTATTTTTCTTTGTCATAATCAATATTGCCAGACGCAATGATATTTTATTTTGGAGCTTCAAAAAATAGAATATGCCAATTTCAACTCAAAAAACTCCATTCTGGCAACATAGCACAAAAAGATTCCGCAAGAAATTTGAAATCAAGTCAAAGAGAGTGCAGTTAGTTTTTGTTACTCTCTAATTGAGAGTGGAGAGAGATAGAGCACAAATATTTTCATAATTTCATATAAAAAAACGGTCAAAACTTGATGAACGTGGTCAGTAAATCTGCCTTAAGGCCGCTAATGCCGTGGTTATGCTAACCAAACATGTTTGGTGTTCATTTTCGTTAATTTATTCTCTTCGCTGAAATGTTTGTTTGGTGGTTATGCTATGATTGATGGCACAGTTGCATTAAATAGTATGTCAAAACACAAAAAAGCACAACCCTAATTTGCATTTTTGTACTTATAATACATATTTGTTATATGTAGAATTGAAAATAAATTTAACGAATTAAAATATACGAAGTAATAGTACTTACTCTGAATTTTTATTATAATATCTTAAACAAAATGGTTTGCATATATCTGACATGCTAGCTAGCTGTTTATGTTAAGGGTTACTTGAAGACACAATCAACTTCACTTTTTAATACTTTTTTTACCTACTTTTTTGATGCTATTATAAACAATGACTACAGCCAACACTGGAAAGTTCGGCATGTTTGGCGTTCCAATCAGCAATCAAAATGTTCGGTCCGAGAGCGAGAAAATGAATATGAGAAAAAGTTCATTAACAATAACAACAAAAAATGTTCGGCAATCATGTTTGGCTAGCATAACCATGGCCTAACAAATTTGAACGTAACCGTTAACACTTCCAACCAGTGAACGAAAATAAATCGAACTTTATTTTAATGTGCCTCTCATGTCACGCATTTTCGTTCGGTTGCATATATGTATACGCACATAAACATAAATATTTTGTATTGTTCACTCAGAAAAAAGTTCAACTTTAAAATAAAAATAGACAAATATTTGTTTTAAAATCTGAAATTTCCTTAGGTTAAAGAAACTTTTTTTTTGAAACAATAAATTTTTTGAAACAAAATAACTTGAATTTGTTTCACAAAATTAAGAATTTTAATTCAAAAGTAAAATTATCTTGGGTTCTATTTTTTGTATGGATTTTAAAATGAGTCACACACTAAGACTTAAACCTAAGAAAATTTACTCAATATTAAAGAAAATTTTACTTGTTTTAGCGCCAAGAATTTTTTTCTTTCAAATGGAAATTTTTAAATTATATAAATGTATTATATATAAATTACTTCTTTGTTTTGAAATTTATTTCTTTCTTTCAAAGAAAAATTTTCATTTAAAACAAAAAACAATTTTTTGTTGGTTTAAAATAAGTAAAATTTTCTTTAATATTGAGTAAATTTTCTTTGATTTCAGTATGTTTTTCCTCAGTATACTTAACAAATACGGCATACGATCTTTTCACGTAGGCTACACTCTCTCATTTTGTGTCTAAGAATGCGCCATTGGTACGCTGCATGTGCTTGAACCAGAGTTGCCAATTTCTTAATTCTTAAATCCACCGAAAATGCAAAAAATGAGCTATTTTCAAAAATTCACCAAATTTATTATGTTTTTAAAAAATAAAACTACAAATAAAATTAATAATTAAATTATATTCTGAACTGCCCGTTAATTTATTTCTTAAAAACAATTTACTTTGCATGTTTATACAAATTTAAAATACATACTTAAATTAAGCTAATTTAACTAATCTAACACAAAAATTACTCAAGTGTTCATATACTTGTATCATTTAATCACATCTTCAGATCATTTTCCATTAAATATTTAGGCACAAACTGAGGCTTATTTGACTCACTAGTAAATAACAATAAAGAAAAATTGTCCGAGAATTTCGTGGGGGGTTTGAACCCCCCAAACCCCCACTCTGAATCCGCGCCTGATATAGTTATACATTATTTATGTTATTTTTCTGTGAAAAATTCTGCTTAAAAATGTTAGTATATTTTTAGTAGTTTTTTAGAACTTATTAGTAGATTTTGGTAGATTTCTACCATGCTTGCGGTAGGAAAGCAGCAGACTGGCAAAACGGTCACCCTGATCGTATCTGCTGAGGGAGAAAAATTATTTGTGACGAGGCTCGAGTCATGACGAAATTAGAAAATTTTTTGTTGCGAGACTCGAAAAATTTTACTCTCAAAAAATCGCCACCTAAGAAAATTCACTTCAAAAATCGTTTAAAATTGTTTTGAAAACTTTTACAAGTCACATTTTTCTAGACCGCTTTCAACGATTTAAAATAATTGCACATAAATCATACGCCATGTGGAGCTAATTTTTTCGTTGTAACCTGTGCTGGTTTTATGCTAGACTTTTTGTAAGACCCACGCGATAAGACTAACTGGGAGCGGTTTTCCCATATTTATGTGTTGAGCAAATGGGCAGAATATTAGAAACAACTTTGCTAAAAAAACCAAAATGAAAATCTTGATGGTTCAAAAGTTATCAAGATGAAAACGAGTGTATGTATATCTTGAGTAATTTTTGATTCTTTTTTCTTTTTTTTTTAAAGATCAAGAAACCAAGGCATGCCTTGGTCTAAGGCCTTATACAAACAAGCTTTGGTTTTTGACGCGAAAGGAACGGGATAGATTTATTTAGAGGCATTGATTAGAACCATACGTGAATTATTGATTAAGCGAAACAACTGTGAAAGACAATTTGAATTGCTTTTAACCAAGGGTAGTGTTTTGGTTAATTGCCTTAACCTTGGTAAGTATTTTTAGCCCTTAGTTGTTCCTGCCCTTAATTCCACATTTTCCACAATTTTGTTGTGGATTTTTAGTTTTTCCATAATTCTTCTTAAATGTAGGAAAGAAAAAAAAAGTGAGAAGAACCATGCCCGAGCCCGGATTCGAACCAGGGACCTCTGGGTTGGTAGTGTAGAGCACTATCCACTAGTTTACGAAGGCCGACTAACCTATAAAACTTTTGCTATAAGGTTTTTGGCAAAAAGAATGTCACCACGAGATTCCTTATACCAAAATGAAGTGAAAAATGTTGGCATGATCAAATACGGAGAAAAAAGGTTGCAAAAAAGTGCGGAGTGTACGATTAAATACGACCTAAACAGCTAAATCAGTCAATACTACTGAAGAGCGAGGCCAAGCAGCCTCCGAAACAGTTCTTTCTAGTCTGCTGTGTGATTGACTCTATACAGAATTGTTGTTGTTGTTGTTGCCTTCTTCAAACTTACTTGATCTAAAAAGCTCACAATCAAAATCATGTAAAAATTAATACAGTTATTCATTTAATTTAATTTGCTGAATGCACATTTTTCAATTTTCATGTAGTATCACAATCAAATACAATCATAAAACTGCATGTAAAAATGCTGGCTTTTTTAGTGTTGTATTTAGCTTGTTCCTTTAGCTTTTTTGGTTTTTTTGTAAAGCCATTTTAGCCTTTAAATTTTTAAGACCCTGACAACACTGCTGAGGAGATATAGAAAAGCAATGATTGGTCTCTTCGATTTTTATAAAGGTTTTTTATATTTTTGGCCAGGTTTCTACTCTTTGTTTATCAAATTTTTTTTTGCTACTTTTTACAAAAACGAAAGGAATCACATATTTTAAATCATTACTTTTTGTGAAATTTGAATGAAATAATTAAAAAGTAACGAAGATATTTGCATCGAAAGTTAAGCTTTAAATAAATAAAGCGTTTCTCTTGCTTAAGGTAGGGGTTTCTTTAAAATATTTGGTCCAGACTAATTGCTTGATTCGAGGTTTTTTTTATTTATTTCGCGAAACAGAAATTTCAAAATATGTACAAATAATTTTAATAGTTTTGAAGAATTGTGAAGTTTATTGGTGTCAAAGTAACTGTGGATACTTGTGTCAAATTCAATTATCCTTAAGAAAATATTTAAGAAAGAGTATATTTGAACATGTATTGTATAGAAAATGAGTGTGTAGCGTATGTTTTACAAATCTTTCATACTTTGCTTCAATGTATCTTCAATTTTGGCTGCTACATCTTTCCCACCAGTAAGGCAACCAAGCAAAAAACAGCTCTGTTGAGCACTCCACTTGCAAGACGATGTTAAAACATGGTTAGAGGATGCTTGAATAAACTTTGATTTTGCTTGGCGCTAATCACATTTCACATACTCCTACATATACACATAACTTGGCGGTAGCAGTAAGTTGTGTGAGTGCGTATGTATGGAAAAGTTAGGGAGAAAAAAGTTAAAATATCTGCAAATATATTAAACTTTGTCTGCCAACCACTTTCATGGGTTTGCATGCGAAAAGTTTTAGCTTGCGTTGTTGCTATCTAGAAGTATCCCTTTTCAATGTTGTCTATATTAACGGTAATTTTCATATCATTTTTTATATCCTGCTCTTCTCTGCTGTGCGCTTTAGTTTTGGAGCGCAAAAGCAACAAGTGTTTCATTTGATGCTTGTTTGTCCTTTGTATTCGCTTGAAGGTTATTAGAATAGCTCATTTTATTATGCATTGTTTTTGTAGTAGCTTTTTTTTAGTTTTGTTATTTTTTTTTCGTATTTTTCCAGCTTTTACTCATGAAAAGTTAGTGCACAGAGTAACTTGTAGCTTTGGTTTTTGTTGAATATATATAAAGTTTATGGTAATGATTTAAATTTTTTCACCGCTTTGCACTTAAAACCAAAAAAGGTCAAAAACCAAAATAGCTTTAGAATATGTTGGTAATAAACGTCGGCTGGTCTTCAGTTCAAAAATGCTTTTTTTCTTTTTAAATAATTTTACATTGTTAACATTTTATGTTTGTCGAATTTTCCGAGTGTTGAGTAGAGAGGAGGAAAAGAGTCTTTCGGTTAAGATTTTAAGTTGAGAAAAGGACTAAATGTGAAAGCAGTTACAGTTGAGTTAGCATGATATGCAAATTCAAATGTTTATGCCAAAAAGCCCAAAAGGGGCATATATATACATATTTCTTTTTTTGGCAACCAATTTCCTTGCTAGGATTTCACTATTAATAATTCTTTAGAAGTTTAACTTAACTGCCTGTAAGAAAAAAAAAGCGACTTAATTTATGATTCCTTAAGAGTCTAAGGATTCCAAAATGCCAACATTGTTTGATACATGGTATAGTTGATTATTGCCTTTGTTACCATTTTTAGATTGATATTTGTCCAAATATACTGTTTTAAATATTTTAACGATATTTTATCAAAATGATGGATTTTTTTGTTCATAAGAATACTGTTGAATAACAAATAAGAAGTTTTTACAATCTAAAACAAAAGGGCAAAAAAGCTCCCAAAAATGATTTATTTTCACATATCGCCTATTTCACATTTAATCGTTATTAATATCAGTTGGACTGACAATTTTCTATTTGGTTCAAAATTTTTCTACGATTGGTTTATTTTTTAGAAAAACAAATCTGCAGTTTGAGATTTTAAGAATTATTTTCGCGGACCCACAGTCCTGTGAATGCCAAAAAAAGTATTTTGAGAAAGTCAATTTAAATGCGATTTCTTTACCTTTTCAACGATTTTAAATGAAGGTGTGCTCTTAAAGTGTTCAGAAGTTATGGGGTTAAACGTAAAATGTTTTTACCTCAAGTGTTACTAAAGTGTTTTTACGTATTTTTACTCATTGAGGTTTGCCATTTTCTGCAGAGAAGTGGTGTCCAAACAGAAATTATAATTCAATTAAAAATACATTCTGTCTGGGAATTGAACCTAGGCTACTGCGGTTACTTAGCCTACGGGCCATGCACTCTACTCAGTAGGCTACGACTTGACTTTGTAAAAATTACATTTGTGACTACCTTTTATAGCACATATCAATTCCAAAAATTCTCACAGTTCTGCATAAAATTCTGCACAAAATTTATTTTATTTTCGTGTCAAACTTTTTACTGACAAAAATAAACTAAGTCTGAACACGTGTTGAGGCCATTTTTTTATTTTCAAACTGTTTGAGAAAAATCAAAAAAGGTAAGTTTTTGCATTATATTTAAAAAAAATAGCTACATAAAATAAAAATATGCGTAATGCACTTCCTTTCGTAATACATGCAAGCGATAGAAAATAAATGCTTCTAAAGTTTGAATACTTTGAAACCATTTTAAGATTTACTTTAAGACTGTAGCGAAAAGTACCTGTTTTGAAATGTTTATAATGGAACTACATCAAGGAAAAAAGGGAATGCTTTTGGGTACAATTGTCTTTTCTTATGACATCAACACGAAAAAAGCGTCAGTTCGATCAATTTAAAACGGTATTGTAGAAGGACCAATACTGGTCCTTTTTGGAACTAGCTCGGAACTATTTAAAAGTTGGTCAAATTCTCTGCTGGGTATCTAGCTAGCTGAGAAAAATCGAATAGAGAAGAAAGCAATATGGAGTTAATTGAAATTCTCGCAACATAAATGCGTAAAAAGCAAACGATTAAGCTGGGATGATTTTTTAAAAAACTTAACACTTTTTCATTAAAATAGGCCCAGTACTTTTGGAGTAAAATGGTAAAATGAAATTAGCACTTGATTTTTGTACAATAGAATAGATATATATAAACAATGATATGTTATTACCAAAAACTATATTAAAGAATATTACACTTTTATAAATTCATTTTAAACAATTCTTAATAAAGAATTGTTTAAAAGTTTGTCTATTCAAAGTGAGATCTATTTGAGCACTTATGGAATTGAACGCTAAGCACATATTATTAATTGGATCATTACGGCCAAAGTTTGTCCTATGATACGGAATGTAAAAGAAATCTCTTTGCCTAAAATATCTCTCAGGCGCATATATTCTTAAAAGAGCGAGGAGTGGCGTGCAGTCTGTATGTGACATAATTATATCGCGAACAAAAATAACAAGAAAAAATTTACGTCTGGAGGCTAAGGTATTAAGACCCAGAAGAGCACACCTGGATACGTACGTTGGCATAAGATTACAATTTAATTTAAACATTATGTAACGAACTAAAACCTTTTTTGTATTCTTTCCAATCGCAAAGAATCTACCTCGTAATACGGATCCCAGATCACACATCCATATTCCAAGATAGACCTTACTAAAGATAAAAATAACGTTCTAAGGGTATATGGATCCTTAAATTCCTTCGAATTACGCCTCAAAAACCCATCATTGCATTAGCCTTAGTAATTATGCAATCGTAATGGTTGGAAAAAATTTTTTTCTATCAAATAGAATTCCCAGATCAGATGTAGACTCGACACGTGAAAGACCACTATTTGCGATTGAGTAATTAAAAAAATTTGGTTCTTTTTTCACATAAAAAGACATAATGTTGCATTTGGCAACATTTAAATAAAGTCTAATAACTGAACACCATTTAATCATATTGTTTAAATCAATTTGAAGAAGCCGATGGTCGGAAGGTGAAGAAACCGAATTAAACAGTTTAACATCATCAGCATACATCAAACAATTAGTATGCTGTAAAAAGTTTGGGAGGTCGTTGATGAACAAGACAAACAAACAATTGAGGTCCAAGGTGGCTTCCTTGGGGCACACCAGTATGGTTGGTAATAGATTTTGAGTAGCAGTTACCAATACGAACAACTTGATATCTATCAGAAAGGTAATGCCTCAGCCAGGATAACAAAGAGGAATGAAACCCCCATTAGGGAAAGTTTTTTAACCATAATGGAGTGCTGAACTCTATCAAAGGCTTTGGCGAAATCAGTAAAAATGACGTCAATTTGATTGCCTTTTTCCATTTCAGTTTTAATGAAGTGAGAGAACAGTGTTAGGTTTGTAGAAGTAGATTTACCACTAACAAACCGTGTTGGAATTCAGAGATAGAGTTTTTATTTCTAGCATAAAGGTGTTTTTTGACAATTGACTCAAATAATTTTGGGATCAAGGGCAATTTAGATATCGGTCGATAGTCCGCTATGTTTTGCCTAGAGCCAGACTTATGGATAGGTACTATAATGGATTCTTTCCAAATATTCAAAAGCTGCCCTGTCTTTAAAGATAAATGAAATAAAAGCGCTAATGGCTGGGCTAGCACAGCTGCGCAGTTTTTTAGAAATATTTGGGGGAATATTATCAGGACCAGTTCCTTTATTAATGTCTAGAGTGATCAAATTTTGTAAGACATCATCATCAGAAAGAACTAATGAACCCATATCAATAAAAGGGTTGTTATTATAATAAAAAGGGCAGTTCACGTCATCTCCGTCGTCTAATAAAAAATTCGATTGAAAATAATCAGCAAAAAGATTTGTGACGTCTGAAGTGCTATTTGCAGTTTTTTCGTTAAAAAACATATTTTTAGGGAAACCCTTCGTGTTCCTTTTTTTATTCAAGAAATTCCAAAAGTTCTTCGGATTCTCTCTAATATCAGACTCCAGCTTATTAAGGTGAGATTTGTAGAGCGATTTTTTAAGAGATGCGTATTCACTACTTGCCTGTAAATAGTTTTGACGAAAAGATATATTTACTTTACTTTTTTTGAACAATTTTTACGGTTGCTTATACGGTTTTATAATTTTGAAAGACTTTTATTGAACCACTCCGGCTTAGAACTTTTCCTTATCTTTTTAATAGGAACAAAGCAAGTAAATGCTTGATTTATAATTTCGATAAAAAAGTCATAATTATCTGACAAGATATCACCAAAACCCAGACGCCAGTTCACACTCGATAAAAATGTAGATATCGCTGTGTAATCAGCTTTTTTAAATGCAAAAACAAAAGTATCTTCTTCTATGGCTCATTAATAATAATATGTATCATTAATAAGAATTTCTAATTGTATTAAAAGTGCTTAATGACGAAAACTATTATTTGAAAGAAGTAAATCCGATTCAACACAATTGGCATTAAGCTCATTATCAATAAAAATAAGATCTAAGATTTTGTTCAAGCTATTTGTGACAGAGTTTATTTGAATCAGACCCAAGGAATATATAGAGTCTAAAAAATCGATTTCCAAATTGTTGCACATCGAGTTCGGAATCATACTTAAAAGATCCTTAGAATAAGTCCAATTTACACTTTTTAACATCAAAGTTTTCGCCAACATAGTCATAACATCCAATAATTGGTTTCATTATTTCTGAATGTTTATTGCTATGTTTATTTATATGTGAGATAGGTTTTGATGAAAAAAATTCATGAGTTGTCCCACTGTCATTGGAGCGAACGGGAGCATTAGAAACGGAGAAGCACTGACCTTCGTTTTGTTCATTAACCTTTGTGCCAATTATTGCATTATTTCTATCGATCGCAGAAACCTCACTAAGAGAGTCAGTAACAACAATAGGAACAGCATTAACAGCATTAGAATAAGCGGCAGCATTTGCATTTTTAAGAGCGCACACAGCATCACCAATCAGAGAGTCGGCAACAACAACAGGAATAGCATTACCAGCATTAGCGTTAACAGCACCAGCACCAGTGATTACAGCAACGGTTTCAGAAGAGAGATTCTCAGTATCATCAAAAAATGCAGATTTACTGCTTGAGCAAGACAAAACATTCTGGGATGCTTTGGGAGCGCGATTGTTTTTCGGTCTATTACGATCACTTTTATTTGTTTTATCAAATTGAGCGGGGGAACTAAGAGAATCACTATGATGCAAAACATTTGGCAAACGAGCAACCTCTGCATATTTAGCTTTAGATCGCGTGAGAATTTGAGAATCAGCTTTTGCTTTCGACCCTTTCTTATTACTCTCTGTAGGCACGAGATTAACATTTACCACAGATTCAAACAAGTCTTTAACTTCATGGAAGTCTTTAACTTCTTCATTTTCAATTTTATTAAGAATGTCAGAAAATGACTTATTTGCACAAAGATCGCATCTAAAAAATATGTTGTCATTATTGTTTATTAGATTTAAACTGTATTCATCAAGATTGATGCACTTTTTGTGAAGTTCTTTTAAACTATAACCACATGTGATTAGATTAAGTGTGTCAAATTAAGTGTTACACGCCGCGCATGCGTACATGATTAGAGAGAAGGCGAATGTGTTTCTACCAACGATCAGACGAAGACTGAAAAACTGTCAAAAATTCTTATACTAAATTTAGAGTCGACTTTTATTTTGACTATGGTTATGGGATATAATATGTTCTTTGATCATAATAAAATGATTACCACAACTTTATTTAGAAAATGAACTTTTTTGTAGGAACCCAAATATTATCGAAACAATCATTATTCTCTTATTGAGTGGAAAATAGAATGATTGCAACAACTTTATTATGAATTTATTTTTAGGATACAGAATATTATTGAAACAATAATTTATTTTTTTTGTTTTCATGCACTCCTATTTCCACAGCTATTAATTAAGATATCTCCAGAGGTTTGCCATTGTCTGGTCTGAACAGAAATATTAATTCAAGTGAAAAATCTTTTCGATAAAATTTTCTGTCCAAGCTGGGGTTTTAACCGCGGCTTTTTCGCTTACGAGCCACGCACACTACCAGTAGGCCACAGCCGCTACTAACGCGCGCCTGACTAATGCCATTCATAAACATGGTACATTAATTAAGTGCATTGTCACAAAAATAGCAATATGTGTGATAAACAAAATATGGTCAGAATTGCGATATATATTTACGGTAAATAGAAACATGTTTGCTACAATTAAAGTCGAAAATGTCACTTTACTGCATGCTGTTTTTAGGATAAGGCGATTTAAAACAAAACACAATAATTGAACAGTTAACAAAACGAGACGGCACAGAGCCAGGAATCGATAAAACTTATTGTGTCTAAGTGAAGTGAAAGTTTTTCCTGCAAACTGTTCAGACACAATAAATTCTTTCGAGTTTTGGTTATGTTGTGCTTCGTTTGCCAACAATCAAAGAATAGTTCAGACAAACATTAGAAATTCTAATATGTTTGTCTCTATAATAATATTAATATCTATCATGATTGACAGAACTACAACATTTTTATTGCAACTATTAGTTGATACTATGGTATGTTGACGATTTCAATGATGTTATGATTTCAACTATAATGTTATTTTTGGTAGCACCATTAGTAAATAATGACTTTATTAAGGCAAATATTTGTGTTTGCAGAAATAGTACAATATTTTTAGTAAAAATTTTCCATGTCCTTTTCATTAACCATGCCTTTTTTCTGCGTGCATCGGGATACTAAAAGTCTGTAGTGCATGAGGGGGCTTTTGAGGAGAATTATAAAAAAAAACACGTCCATTTTAGGAAAAACTTTGACGTGCTAGTATAGTACTTAATAAAATTGGAATATTTTCTACCTCTTCAAAAATTTCATACTTCAAATAGAATGACAAAAGTGAGAAACTAAAATAAAATCTCGTTCAAACAATAGAACATGCCAAGCCTTGTGCTGTAAAGCCGTTCGACCTTATCTCAATTTTCACACAATTTTTGTGATTAGTGCCTTAAATTTAAAGTATAAAAATTAACTTTGTCAGTAGCAGACTTAGCACGATACAAGGCAAATAGCGAAAAATTATGCGATAATTAGGTTAATTAATTTCAGAAAAATTATTTCTCTTAACTTTATTCTTTTAGGACATTTTTGCGCACCTCTTCGAGTGGTGCCCGGGTCATGTCTGCTCCCCTTTAAACCCCCTCACTATGCCACTGCAAAAATAATAGCAGCTACAAAAATGACTTAGCAACACGGTGTTGCGTCTACTGCTGCTGCTGCTGTCGAATACAGGCCATTTTAGTTATGTTGCTCCTTGTTTTTGTTGCTGTTGCTTTAGCTGTTTTATTATGTAAATACATGTAAATGACAAAAACTTGCGCTGTATTTTTTGTGAAAAACGTTGTTTTTGGTGTTGCTCTTTTGTTTTAAGTCGTTGACGATGTTGAGTTGATAAATGATTTTCATCGTCAAGAATAACGGCACAGATTGGCTCACTTGAGTTATTATAATTAACTGAATTCTTCGCATAGCTTTTTCTCTCGAAAATGTACCGTTTATCTGTTCACGCAGCAATTCATCACGAGCGATTTTTGCGTCATTATCACTTAATCATTCAAACTCAGTCTGGAAATTTTTACTTTGCTCTGATTCATCAGCATTTATTTTATAATTTATTCATGATGCTTTACAAACACTTCTATTTTTTTTTGTACCGCGTCCCAATTCTTCCCCTCATGACGTGCACTTTTTTGAAAACCTTGCGAAAATTAAAGCTATTTTTTAAAGTGCTACATAAGAAATTGTTGGCATGCTTTTAAATTTCCTCTTTTTATTCAGGTTTTCTTAAAAAAAGGGATGCACAGCATTTTTAATTTTTTGTTATATTTTTTAATGTAAGATGTCAACCATTGCTTGTTTTAATGATAAATGAGCTTACATAATTATAAAGACAGTTTTCAGAAAAAAGTCTGGCATCGGTTTTGTTGACAGCTATAAATATTTTATTTCAAGTGACTTTTCTAACGTCTTAAATGGTTTAGTTTCTAAAGAAAACACAAAAAACAAGATAATTTTCTTGTTTTTAGAGCTTCTTGGCGAAAATAAGCGCTTAACAAAATTCTTGCAAGAAACAAATACAACACATTTATAGCTTATATTTTATTTTGGCATTTTTTCTAGCACAAAGAATATGTTATGGCATGTGTTCGTGTAAGCATTTAAATTTTTTCAACAACATCCGGTGACATCAAGTGTTTTGAACGAGCACACGTACATGTATTATTGTCTATGCTATCATTTCACTTGATACACAAACAGAAACATGTTCAAATATGTTTCTTTTTTCCCCTAGCGGCACTTAATGGAAAATTATTACATTGTTCTTTTACGCGCATAACATCAGTGTAAAGAGGGTATAAAACCTAAAACAATGTAAAAAAAAACTTAGCCATCATATAATTTTGCTATTCCCTTATTGTATAAAAATTAAATTTTTTTTTGTAGTAAATGATCACATATAATTGACAGTTGGCAATGGAGAATACAGTGTTAGATAACACAGTTCAACAAACAAAGTAATAACAGACTTTGGCCAACAGTTGAAGTTTACATGTTTATTAACCCTTTGTGCCATACATTAATTTTAGAGAATAAACAATTTTTTGGAGGCGAAATTCTGTATATAATGGTTGTAAATTTTTATGTGCACATAAAAAACTTTTGTATTAATATCCTTAATATCCTCAAATAATATCCTCAAAGGACTTTGGTTACAATTGTGTGCAAAAGAGCTAAAGGGTTACAGAAAAATATGATTTTTTTACAAATTTTATTTTTTTGTTTCTTAACGTTTTATAAAGTCAATTATATTTACTTACCTGAAGTAGCTTCTAAGAAATCCAAAAAAATAAAGTAAAACTTGGTAACGCTGCGGAACTTTTGATTAAAGTGATGGTAAGAAACTGATCTTCTTACGCCAAAATTTATAGACAATCAGCTGTTTTTCACAAATAGTGTGAAAAGGAAAGCCATATATATCACTGCAGTCACAAATCGTTAAAATTTAATGAGCCGTTACGTTACAATCGACATTCAAATATGATGTACATAATTGTTTACAAAGTGTCACAAAGGGTTAACAGTTGAACAGTTAGTAGAAAATGGACTAAATTGCTCAAGATTAACATAGTGGTTGTGTTCACTTACCGTACTTATTTGATGGAGCACCGCATCCACATCCGTAAAACTTGATATCTGCGTTATTTTTTTTTGATATCTGCCTCCGCATGCATCTTATATCCGCATTTTGCTATCAACATAAAAAAAAAAATGTTAAGAAATCAAGAAGCGATAAAGTTTCATGTATACTCTTTACAAAAAACTATTTTAATTAACCCTTAATTAATTTTAAATATTTTAGAATCTCAGAAATTAAAACCTTAAAAAATTAGAATTATCTGAAAATTTTGAGTAGTATTTGCAAAATATTAAAGCTTCTGAAATAAGAAGATTGTATTCACTATTGTCAATAAATATGTTAATTTTGCATTGAACACCACCACATATTACATCTGAACATTGCAGATTCAGCAGATGTTTTCATTGTTTACATTTGTAGCGGCAAAAGAGTGTAATTTATTGTGAAAGAAAGAAGTGATAAACAAATTAGGAAGTTGTAAGAAAAAAAGTTAAAAAGGATAATGCCAACATAAATAGACAGAGGAAGAAATTCGAACAAACAGAAAAAACAGATGTTGTAAAGCACAAATTTACAACATCATAATATTAACGATGTGCTCATAAAAATCCATTCTTGCAAAAACACATTTGCAACAAGATCGTGAACTACCCTGTTGTTTATAGAATGTGCAGAACAACCTATTGCATTTTGCATTTTTAAAACGAAGTTCCGTTACGCGGCTTTCGGATGGTCAAGGCTTATTTATAAGGTTATTGCACTTAGGATCGAGCTAGGTCGAACTGTCAGAATGGATAAAAATAAATCAAGAAAATTAACGCATAGAACAAAGAAAAGCACAATGACATTTCAAACAAAGGCGGAAAAAGAGTGCATTTCTCTTAAGTGCCACAACCTTATAAATGAACCTTGCGGATGGTTTAATTTGGTAGAAACTAAACCTCTGCAAGAGTGCGCTTGAAATGCATTTCAGAACACTGATTTGTGGAGCAAGCGTTGGTTATGTTCGGCTTACTTTAATTAGAACAAACGTAACACTACAGAGAGCACTCGTCGCGTGAGCAGAACAAGAACAAAAGAAAACTGAATCAATGTTATGCTTGAGTCGACAGAGAAGAAAGCAGCAGAACGAAATGACTTGAAAGCTATGTTATGAACAGCAGAACGCTTGGAGTTATGTGTTGTTTAGGTTTCATAGTTTCTGCATTTCCTTGTGAAGTAAAAATCATCTAAAACGCCAAAATAGGGATTTTCTTATTATTTATTGAAATTATAATAAGAGACTTTTTTATTTACTATGGAAATTAATTATTTTTTTTTTCATTTTTCACAATATTTAATTCAATAAAAGTTATTAAAGAATTAAAAATAAATATATATTTTAAGTAACAACAAAAAAAATTTGTTAAATTTTATTGTGTTGTTTATGAGGATATTTTCTTGTTGTTTTACTTTTACTATTGGTGGTGGTTTTTGTTGATTATTGTTTCCTGCATTCTTATGATGTTGGATTGTTGTTATTGTTGTTTTTTCTGTTGATGATTATAATGATGATTAATTTGTAAATATGATTACTAGCAATGATGTGATTACGTTTGTTGTTGGCGTTGTTGTTTATGGTATTACTGGTGTTGTTGTTGGTCTATTGCGATGATGTTTATGTTTTTCATTGTTATTATTTTGTGGTATATCATAGTAAAACTGAATGATCTACTAGAAAAATGTGATTTCGGAGGGAATATTCGGAGAAATATTTAAGGTAATTGAAAAATAATGCCAGTATTTTATGCCAGGGCCTTAGTCAGTAATTTTTTTTTAAAATTAAAATATAGGGAAAATTATTTGTTTCATTTCAATTTTACGTTTAGTTTTTTATATTTTATATACAGTTGCGAACAAAATAATAGCAGTCGTCTTATATTCAGATATGTTTGGATAAATAATACTAGTATAAAAATTTCGTATCTGGTTAACCCATTCTTATTCGTATATGTCCGTTTAACCCTGGTTTCAAATCTGTACTCAATTTCCTCCTATATTGTAACATTTTCAATTTACAGGGTGTTTAACGTTTTTGGCACGTGTTTAGTATTATTGATCTATAATCTGAACTACTCATCATAAAATTAAAAATATCATTTTGTATTTTAGAAAAAATATCAGCTCTTCAATCCATATATCAACACTATCGTGTCATGTGCGGTAGCGGAGCAAAAATTTTGAAATTATCCAAGGAAATATCAACAAATTTTGTATCTTCTGTTTTACGATAATCGCCAGTGAGCTAAGCCATTTTGCAAAAACCTCAAAATTTCATGTTTTTCGTAAATATATTGGCTGGTGTAATAGTTTTTGCAAACTTAAAGTAAAAATTAAATGAAACAAATAATTGTACCTATATATTAATTTTGAAAAAAAATTTCATCAAGATCCCCTCCCATGGGTAAATCCTGACTACGGCCCTGGCATAAATTACTGGTGTTATTTTTCTAGTAGCTTAAATATTTCTAAAAAATTCGAGTTAAAATGATGGAAAAAATACCCTCCTAAATCACATAAAATAATACTTAAATTTGCAAAATATTATGATTTGAACACAAAAATCAAAATACGCGCATATAATATGCTAAGTGCATAAATATAAATATAATAAACACTTAAATATTCGCTAAAAAAAGGTAAAATATGCAATTAAAAATATTTTTCTTATATTTTATTATCGGTTAAAAAAATCAATATTGCATTAAATTAACAAAAACAAAAAAACAATTAATTTTTAAATAAATATAAAATTAATTTATAAAAAAAAGTAAAGTGCATTTAAAAGTACCTAATAATTCAAAGTTATCTTTTTCCAAAATATTTCGTATTGAATTTTAATGGTTGCAAATCAAAAAAAGCAAAATATGCAAAAACCACATAAATTTATTGTATAAAAAATATACGTAATTAATATGCAAAAATAAGCATTTTTTGTAAAATATGCAAAACCATGCATTAATTACAAAATATTTAAAAATATGCACTAACTATTGAATGCCATTTAGAAGGAATTTTCATGAATCGCAAAGATTACTTAACCATTTGCGCTTTAAGATGCCCAGAACGCATGAAATTTGCATGAAATTAATAGCCCTTAATATCTTTGCCAATGTTCTGCTGCGTTATGTGTGATCGATGCTTTTCTCGCTGTTATCAATCAATTTTGTTTTATAGAACGAAAAACATCGTGTTCTGGTAAAGCAAGCGGCGAACAAGTTCTGTTTTGAAGCCGACGAGTGCTCTGCACTGCTCGGTTCTTGTCGTTTAATGAATTGGTTATGTTCTGCTTGATTTAACAGAGTTATGTTATGTTCTGAACTCGGCACTGTTGGCTCTACTGTTGTAGAAAAAACGAGTGCATTTGTGCAGAGGTTTAGTAGAAACCGTAACGTAACAGTGAGATTACTGTGTGTGTGTATGCGTGCGAGTATCGAGCTGACTACAAACTAGCAGGCGAGTGAGCAACTTTCTCTCCCCGCTCTCTCTGTCTCTGACACGTAGAAATTTAGTTTAAGCTCATTTATTTTAATTTGTGTGTTTATGTGTGTCAAATCATACGTGAGAACAGTGATGTGATTTGGTGGGATTTTGCCCTTTTTGTGGGATTTTTAAACCATTAAAGTGCGAGAGGGCGTTTGAGTTTTTTGGAGGGATTTTTTACAGTGTCAAAATTTTAATGAGCTAAAATTTTTTGGAAAAACCTCAAAAAAATAATATTTTCCTTGAACAAATTGGCTGGTGTAGAAGTTGTAATAAATATATATTTTTTTTTTATTGATTTCCATACAAAAACTTATAAAAAATTTATAAAACTTTGCTTATATTTTTTTAATTTCTTACAATATTTTTAAATTAAGTGTTTTTTTTTATAATTAATATTTTAGCTTTAATATGTATCAATTTAAGCAGTTTTGAGCAGGAAACAATACAGACATTTAATATCTTTCCAACGGAATTTGAGGATTGCATTAGAAATTATGAAGTTAATGGAATTTAAATGAAAATGACTTGAAAAAAATTAAAAACATGCATTAGCTTTAATCTGATTGCAAGCATTTTGAACTGTTTGTTACAGATTGGAAGTGCTGCTCCAGCTTTTAATTTCTGACAGTTTATTTTTTCCAACTATTACAGCAGTCAATATATATACGAAAAATATTATCTTTGTAGAATTTTGTAAAAAGTTTTAGCTCACAGAAGGCTTTCGTTACAGCCAAAATATTTGGGAAATTATTGCAAAATAGATGAAGGTAAAAAATTTTTGTTCGAACTTTTTCGAAATTTTTCATGAACTTTTTTCTCCCCATACAAGTTGAGTCACCTTAATGCAAACACATAAGTTCCTTTTTTGATCTCAAAGAATTTCAGGAAATAATCCTTTGGTTTGGCCGATGGCAGCATATCTCTATGGACATGGAATTTCTCAAGCCTTTACAAGTATGGTAAAATGGGACAGGATACTAGTAAGGACCATAGTAATGCATATTGGGGCCGTTTGCCCCTGTCAATGACATCGATGTGTTAAAAGGACGTACAAAATACGTGGTGAGGGGCATGCCCCTACCACTGGGGGTATGCGAATTTGCATACGAAGTAGAAGGCCCAAGGTTCAACTTGGAACTACTGGGAAATACGATTTAATAATCTACATGTATATCTACATGTTTTAAAAAAACAAAAAGTATATATTTTTATTATTTTGACATTAAAATTCGAGGGATTTTTTGTGGGATTTCAGAACCTTTTGGAAGGCATAATGTGAGCAAAAAAGAGATTTTCACATGTGCATTTGGGATTTTTAGCAAAATGAAAATCACATCACTGCGTGACAATATTTATTGCAATTAAGTTTAAAGAAATGGAAACTGCAGCAAATGTGTGTAACATAGGGTGGAATGCAGAAAACATGAGCATTTGCTCCGACTCAATTTTTTGAGTAAAAGAAAGAGAATTATGCATTTTTTACGCGAAAAATTGAGTCGAACATCAGAAATCGAGTTTGACATTCTTAGTGTCTACCCTGGTGTAAAAAAACGTTCTTAAATTCTAAAATTAGATGACACTATTTGTGGAATGCATTCCACCCATAGTGTAATCTAATGTTAGAATTTCAAAAATTTTTTGACCCTAAAGATGTGGTTTTTTATTTTATACTTTTTGTGAATGAGGTGGCAGTTATAATTAAAAAAAAGTTGTTGTCAATATGGTGGACCCTAAATATATGTTTTTTTTTGTTATATATTCTTTGTAGATGCGCTAATCGCTGATTTCCAATCTGATGTTTGAATTTAAAAAAATATTTTTTACTCTAGGGTGGACCCTAAAAATGTGTTTTCTTGTTTAATACTCTTTGTACATATATGTATGTGCTAGCAGTATAAGGGTCGCTCATAACGAACATGTATTTAACATTTCAAAAATATTTTTGACACTAGGGTGGACCCTGACAATGTGTTTTCTTGTTTTATACTCTTTTATATGTGTTGACTAGGAATTCCAATCCCAGAAGCTTTTCTCGAACCTGGGACTATCATGATTCAAAATCTCAATCCCTGGATCCCGGGATTAGTACAGGATTGAAAACTTTAAGAAGTAAATAATTCAAAACGTTTTTAATAAAATTTTTTATTATTTATTACTTGAAATTAAAAAAAGTAAATTAATTCACTTATAAAGCAATAAAAAAACAACACATTAAGGGTATTCACAATTGCGTTGTTTTCAGTTCAGTTAAAAAAACTCCGTAGTATTGATACCACACTTTACCGAACGGTTTTTATATTTTTGGTTGTTTTACATGAAATCTCTAAAAACCAATAGTGTGGTTATTTAAAGTAGCCCAATGTTATGTTTAACGAACGTGGTTTTTAAAGTTCTATAAACAACTGATGGGTTGCCAGTTATTTTCTAATTGCAA
The DNA here is from genome assembly GCA_963920525.1 of Dichetophora obliterata. NCBI lineage: Eukaryota > Metazoa > Arthropoda > Insecta > Diptera > Sciomyzidae > Dichetophora > Dichetophora obliterata. The sequence continues at coordinate 44,835,728 of OY986439.1, forward strand.
AAATAGAATAAGCTCAAAATGCAAGTTAAACTTTTCTATGCCATATATTAATAAAATATCAAAAATTGGATAGTTAATCTATATGCATAATAACAAAAAGCTATAGTGGGGAGGGAAGGTTCCCAAAAACAAATTCTATTTTAAAGGGTGCTCATAATTGTGGTTTTTAACTATGGCACAAAAACTACAATACCAAATTGTGAATACCCTTATAAATAAACACAAAAAAACTTAACTTATATTAATGACTTCAAAATTGTATGAATTTTAAGAACAAAAAATATTAAAAAAAAATATTATACAGAACATTTTAAGGTATTATTATATAAAAGTTAAATTTTTTTTTCGAAACACCGTATTCATGTTTTTTTGTGTTTAAGGCAAATTAAAATTGGAAAAAGACTTTTTAAAATTAATTTTTTTTGTTTTTATTATTTTTAAAGTAATACATTAAGCTTAGCAACGCGTCTTATTTACATTCGAGAGTTTTGTTTGGCTATTATTACAAATATAACCTGCTGATGAGAAGCACCGTTCTGATTCTATGCTAGCGGGAGATATAGTTGTACGATAATAATACTTAATTTGTAAGTTTCGATCATGATTACCTTCACCACAAAACAAATTAATTTCCAAGTCAGAATATCTGACAATTTTTAAATACTTAGCTGACTTCCAGATGTTCCAAATTCTTATAAAACTTTGCGAAGTCGTTGCTACAGTGATTCACACTCATCGTACTAATAATCTTTTTCAGACTAAATAAAAGGTTTTTCTAATGCTACATTCATATCAACTTAAATTGAAATAGTTGCATTTACATGAATATTTTTAATAGAAATTTTTTCATTTAATAGTCCCGTGATCTCGGAGAGAAAATCCCGGGATATAAAGGGGCTTAAATCGTCCGGGATCACGGGATTGACTTCCCTAGTTCTGACAGTATAAATCAGGATTTCGACCCTAATGTAAGAAATTCAAAAAGGTTTTTGATTTTAGGGTGGAACCCTGAAAATATTTTTTTTGTACACTCTTTAAATATGTGCTAGCAGCACAAGGGCCGCTGGTTAAGAGCTCAGGCTGTTAAAATTTCAAAAAGTTTTTGACACTAGGGTTGACCCTTTAAATGTATGTTTTGTTGTATACTCTTTGTTTATGTGCTAGCAGTATAAGGGTTCGCTGATTAAGAACCTGACGTTAAAATTTCAAAAAGTTTTTGACACTAGGGTGGACCCAGAAATTATGTTTTTTATGCTCTTAGTATGTATATGAGTTAGCAGTATTGAGTGGTCGCTGATTTCGAACCTGCTGTACGAATTTCAAAAAGGGTTTGGACACTAGCGTGGACCTTTTTTGCTTTATACTCTTTGTGTATGCGCTTTCGGTACTAGGGGCCGCTGATTTGGAATCTTTTGTAAGAATTTAAAAAATTTTACACTAAGACGGACCCTAAAAATGTGTTTTCGGTTTTTACTCTTTGTAGATACGCTAGTCGCTGATTTCGAATCTGATGTAAGAATTAAAAAAAAAATTATCTTGGTGGACCACAAAAATGTGTTTTTTTGTGTTGTTTTCACTCAAGTAAGTATTGTTTTTAATCAATTCAAGCTCCATAGGAAGAACATGATGAATTTGCAATGCTCAATGCGCTGATGTGTCTTGAAAAAACATGGCTGGCAACGGTAACTGCCTATGTCCATCTCTCTTTAGAATTTTACATCTTAATTTTCAATAAATAAATCTTTTATTCCTAAAATATTAAATTAAACTTTTTGATTTGATTCTTTATCTGCATTATTTGCCTTGGAAAAGTTATAAAAATTTCAACATAGTATAAAAAATAAATATATACAGATTTTATTTCCAATTGCATTTGAAGTTGAAGAAAAAGCGTAAGCAACTTCGTCCCTTGACTACACCACTTTTTCACAAAAAAGCCTTTTAAGTATAAACAAATTAAACTGAAAAGCTTGATAAATTTCATGAGTTTGAATGCTGCATTTGCCAATCTACTAATTCTATTGAATCTTCGGAACATTACTAAAAAATAGAACCATATAATCGAAGCTCAAAAAGCTTTAAACAAGTCTACAAGTGTAGTCGATAGTAGTTCATTTGGAATTTTACTTGCAATAACTTTGATGTTTTTTCCGGCATGCAAGAAGTTCAAATAAATGAAATGGTTTGAATTCGCTTTAATAGTAGGCGCATAAAAAATAATTAATTTTGCACTCCGTAACAATGAAGTCATTTGTGAATTTAATGACCACCAAAATAGCATTGCTGGTGGCTTTCATAAAAGCAACTTTAATGAAAGTCACCAGCTTGCACCGACAAACCGATTAATGCAAATTGAATTTATTTTTATATGATCAGTAATAAGCCAGAACGATGAAAATGTTTTTAAATAAAAAAAAAAAAAAAAAAAATTAAAAAATGCCCCACAATGACAGTCATTGTTGTGGTTATCTAGGTTGACAGCAACAGATGACATTGGTTTGGGAAGCGGCAAGACGTACAGTGGCGTAGCTGGAGAGTGTTCGTGCTCAGGAAACCGCATTTGAGAATCTCTGTTTTATTAAATTACTTAAATTTTCTCATTCGATTTCAGATAAGCCATCCTTAAAAGGCGTCATTCTTCTCTTTACTACGCATTATCTTAAGTTGAAATTTAAATACATATATAAACACAAATTTGTTTGTACGTTTTGAGCATCAGCTTCTTTCAACACCTAATCTAATCTTTATCCTTGCGACCGTATTCTATGCTTGCCATAATGAAATAAAGTCCTTTTCATTGATGTTTCATACAATTAAATTGACAGTCAAGCCACAAAGTAAATTCAATTCGTGCCACATCGCTTCCGGCAGCGTCCAACAGCGTTCGACAGCGATGGTTGGAAAAAAAATAAGTTAGCGAAAGGCGCTGATTGCGTTTTTTCAATTCTTATTATTAATTTATTCTCATTATTAGATTCTAGGAAGATTGGCAGGAAAAAAGAGCAGAATATAATTTGTGTACCGCAAATTTATTAGCATCATCGAATATAGCGTGCTCTAGCATATCGCTTGCCACCTCTCTGCCTGTCGTTTTATGCATAATAGCTAAGCATCTTGGGACTTTCATCACTTTCTACTAATAAGTTGACGCAACAAATTATTAAATATTAATTATTCTTGGCAACTCATTATCCTTTGGGGAGAATATGACTAATTATATTTTGGTCAAACTTTTTCTATTATATGTATATCCAACTTTATTTTGCCAAGTGTTGGTTATACTTTTTGCTTCATTTGGATAACGATTATTGAATGAAGATTTGCTATTTTAAGAAGATTGATGTTTATTTCATTGTTAAGTTCCTAAATTTTGCAAACTCATTTCAAATGCTAATCGATGATTAATGGTTATGTTAACTTCTAGTATTTCATGTACTGTTGCTAAAATTATACAAAAATTCATTTGAGTCAAGGGTTGCATAATTGATGGGCAAATAATTACTTTAAAGTTAAAAAAATAAAATTAACAATATCAAGTTTTAGTTAATACAGCATTTAAATCCATGTTTAGAAAATCTAGGAAAATTGGAGACAGGATTTCAGTGCTGTAATATAAATTGCAAAATTCGAATTGCTAATTTTTCGATTAAAAACAGCTAAATTCAATAACTTTTTCAATTAAAAAATGGAATTTAGTCATTTTTTCGATTAAAGATTTTATGTATAAGTGGATTCATGAGATTTAATAACATGAAAAATTCGTTAACTTGAAAAAGGTTACTGTCTTACGTTTCAAGATGGTATTTTTGGGGTTAGGATGGGGGAAACCAATTGGTATAAAAAAATTAATAAGATTACTTTTATCAAAAAATACAACTTTTAAATATCAATCTACACATTATGAAACAAAAAAATTTTCAATCAACATTTAGAAACAACACTTTACCATTTCCAATAAAAAAAAAAGGAATGGTTAAACAATGACAAGTATTTCGACAATCTTGATTCTAATTTATGCAATGATTGGAAACTGAAGTGCTTTTTTTAATTGTCGAAAACTATGTGCGCAATATTTGAAAATAATTTTTGAATAAAGAAAAGCTAATTTATGTAAAAAAAGTATTGGATGAATTAAAGATTTAAGTTTAATATTGTTAAATATTGCTATAATAAATTGGGCTAAGATATTAAAAATTTTAACTGTTAAAAATTAAAAATTTAAATTAAAACTTAAATGGTAAATTATTGTTTGTTTTATTTTTATTTTTTTTTAATGTAAAGAAATTGTTTGAGTGTCATTAGCATTGTTTAAATTATGATGATATGTTATTTTCTATTTATTTTACTAAATTCGAAACGTAGAGTGCATTGTAAGGATAAAAATATTGTACATCTTAGAGGCAATAAATAAATTTTTGTGAAATTTAAAGAGAATTAACTGTTTTCACAAAGTCATTTTGTATGGGAGTAAGATGCAATTTTCATTCTATTTTGACAAAATTCATATATAGAAGGCATATTTTAAGTTAAAGCAAATTAGAGTTTTCTATATTAAAGTTTGCTAAATGACCTTGTTATTTATTATGCTGATTTTCTATGATTTCAATACAAATTCTAGTTGTTTTATAGTTTTAAATCGTTTATTGAGCTTCAGGTCAAATAAGCAAATATGTAAAATGTTAGACAAATTTTTGTGGAGTTTGAAATGATGTTACCGTTTAATCAATGTCACTTTGTATGGGAAGTATGTGTGGTTTTAATGCGATTTGGCTAATTTACGAAATTTTAAATATTCATTTTACAAAAAAAAGCTTGTTACTGAACTTCAGTTGATAGCTCTAAAATTGCGGATGCAATCGTAATCACAGATAGGACTCATCGACAGACATCGCTAAATCGGCTCAGAGGAAATGCTTATAAAAAATATATATGCTTTTCTATTCCTGTGATGTCTTTTTATGATAGTTACAAACGGAGTGCGCGTGGAAGTATTAAAATACTAAGACGTTACATTCTAAAACGCCGTATACTCGTATATGATCATTTCCATCGTAACTTACGCTACATGCGTATGGCTTAAAGCTTCGTTTTCTCGGAAGTTTATGTTATTGATGTAAAAATTTTTTTTGTGTACATATGTCTTACAAGACATAGTAATGGTATATATACCAAAATTGTCGTTCCTGTAACTAATTAAGAATGGCAGTGGTAAATATGGGCGTAGCTCACGCGACAAAAAAAGGAAGTGTGTTTTACAAGCAAGCTTAGATTGTAAAAACTCAGCGAGTTTTCTCATATAATTTGTTTTTGCTTTTAATTTTTAAATAATGGGAAAACACTGAAGTTTCATAATAAACCCACTTTACCTATGGACATTGCTTATTTAAAAATATTGTATATTGAGTTTCCAAAAAATATTTGCCGTAACTCACGCGACATAACCCACGCGACAAAATTGTTTTAAATTTAAATTGAGTGATTAAGTAATTAGGTAGTAAAGTAATTATGTAATTTAGTAATTAACAAACAAATTTAATATATTGGCCTTTTCTTACCTCAACAATTTTTCTACTATCTTTAGCCGATGCTTTCCATTTTTACTTAAGAAAAAAGTTAACGAAACATTTACTAAACATTTAAGGCCCAACAAAGTTATGCTTAAGCAAACAAAAGTTTGAGAGCAAAAGCTCGCACTTACTTTTTGAAAGTTGAGAGAGAGCGTTTGACATCGTAGTTTGCTAAGCAGAATAGGGTTACTAACAGTATTGAGAATGTGTTTCATTAAAATGTCTTTATTATTAGTGTGCCAAATTTTTCAGTGAAAAATATGGTTTTTGTTTTGTTTGTGTCTATTTAAGAAAATTATGGAAAATTTGTATATTTTTGCTCTGAAATTTTACGTTTACCACGGCTTATAAGCCAATCAGCGCAATAATTATATTTTTTGTGTTAGCTGATGGCAATCCTTTTTAATATATGCATACACATTTTTTTATCTATCAATTGGAAATTCGTTAATTTATTGATTCAAAATGAAAAACTTTATTATAAAGAGTGCCCAAAAACATAAAAACATACATATATAAAAAAGCTGACAGGCACTACTTCAACAAATTTTTCAAAGAACTTTTAAAGTTTTTTATTACATTTTTGTCAAGATTTTATGAACGTTTGAAATTTTGTTAAGCATGAAATCTGCCAACTTGGATAACTTTTCTTCTTAATCATACTTTTCGTCAACTTTCTCTGAGACTTGTTTGCTTAAGCATAACTTGGTTGGGCCTTTAAAAAAAAGGAAACAATATTTGTGAAACAACACAGACGATTTGATCATCATGGTTAATGAATTTATATAAAAATTTCTTAAATTAATAAAATTAAAATGTTTCTCTTAATAATATCAAAAAAAAAAGCTTTTAATAAGTTTTAAGATTTTGGTCACGGTTGACTTTTTTCTGGAAATGCCCATATTATTATTTTAATGTCCCTTCCCAGAAGACGGTTATGGAAATCTGTAATTATTTTGTAGCCATATGTAATATAAATGATGATAGTTAGATAGATAGATAGTAAAGTTAGGAAAGAGCTAGTCACCTAGCTACTGTGGCCTCAAAGGCCTATTGTAACAAACCTCTATAAGTTATAGTGAATCCTTAATCGTTAAATTCGTTAGGACCAGAGCGATGCCCTTGGGTGAACTATCCGCTATTTTGAGCGGTTCTAGGTACACATCACCTAAGTACCGAAGTCGGATCCTAATTAGTCCTTTACAATGACATAAGATATGCTCTGCTGTTTCTTCCTGGACTATACCCATAGCTGATAAGTGCTTATTTACCTTGCAATGTCCAGTTAGGAAACCTGTTACAAGTCTGATACATGTTCCACTTAAAGTAAGTAAAGTTGGAGTTAATTCATTCCTTGCAGCGAAGTGGTTGGCATGAATGCTTTTACCTGTTTGCTACCTTCAGTTTCCTTCCACTAATGTAGTGCCTCTCTGTTAAGCCACATATTAATGTAATGGCGTATAGTGCCCCATGGTAGCTCGTAGAATTCTTCTGGGCCTATGAAGGAACTTACAGCTCCTTTCCTGGCTAGTTCGTCCGCAATATCGTTTCCTAAATAGCCGCTATGGCCTGGTACCCAAATTAGGTGGACTCTGTTATGGGTAGACACCTTGATAAGCAGCTATAAGCAATCCCATACGAGTTTGGACGTGATTTTATATGCGCTAAGTGCAAGTAGAGCAGCTTTGCTGTCAGAGTGAATGTAAATGCTTTTGTTAGGCAGATCTCAATTGCATAGACTTCAGCTTGGAACACTGAGTTACCTGTGTCCATGCTCGCATATATAGATTTTCCCTGCCTTGAGCCAAAAACGCCAGCTACCACACCTTCATTTGTATTTGAGCCATCAGCATACCAGGCTTGATAGTGTAGACTTACTTACTTACTTAGTTGGCGCTACAACCGTATGTCGGTCTTGGCCTCATCTAAGAATTTGCGCCAGACATTTCTGTCTTTCGCCTGCTGGCGCCAGTTGGAAATTCCAAGCTTCGTCAGGTTTTCCTCTACTTGGTCTTTCCAACGAAGATGCGGTCGTCCTCTTCTGCGTTGACCGCCGCTGGGTACCGAATCGAATGTTTTCTTCACTGGAGCATCGTCTTTCATGCGCTGAACATGACCAAGCCAGCGAAGCCGCTCGATTTTAATGCGCTTGACTATGTCGATGTTAGCGTACAGCTCATACAGTTCATCATTCCACCGTATTCGGTACTCGCCATTGACGCAGATTGGTCCGTAGATCTTACGAAAAATCTTTCTTTCGAATGCTCCTAAAGTCTTTTCATCTAAACTGCTCAGCGTCCAGGTTTGTGATGCGTAAAGTAGGACGGGCATGATGAGCGATTTATAGAGCGTGATTTTCGTTCGTCGAGAGAGGTCTCTGCTTCTCAATTGCCTACTGAGCCCAAAGTAACACCTGTTGGCAAGAGTTATTCTTCATTTGATCTCAATGCTGATGTCATTGGTTGAATTAATGCTGGATCCCAGATAGACGAAGTTCTTCACAACCTCGAAGAAGGTATTGTCAACGGTAACGTGGGTTCCAAGACGCTGGGACTGTTTGTTTGTTGACACTAAGTATTTCGCCTTATCTGCATTCACTGACAGACCCATTAGACTTGACTCTCTTTCTAATCTGGAAAATGCTGCACTGACTTCGCGCGTATTATGGCCAATGATATTGATGTCATCAGCATACGCAAGCAGCATAACACTCTTGTAGAATATTGTGCCACTACGTCTCAGATCAGCAGCTCGGATGATCTTTTCCATCATTAGGTTGAAAAAGTCGCACGATAAGGAATCACCTTGTCTGAAACCTCGTTTGGTAATAAATGGTGGGGAAAGGTCCTTTCCGATTTTAACTGCGCTGCTGGTGTTGCTCAGTGTCATCCTGCAAAGTCGTATTAATTTTGCAGGAATACCAAATTCAGACATTGTGGAGTACAGGTGCTTCCTTATTGGGCTATCGAAGGCGGCTTTGTAGTCGACAAATAGATGGTGGATTTTGACTTGTTTTTCTTGAGTCTTTTCCAAGATTTGTCGTAGCGTGAAAATCTGGTCGATGGTGGACTTTCCAGGTCTGAAGCCACACTGATAAGGTCCGATCAGTTCGTTTACAATGGGCTTCAATCTTTCACATAAAACGCTCGACATTATATGCGATTTTTAAGAAGGCTTATCCCACGGTAATTGGCACAGATAGTGGGATCGCCTTTCTTGTGGATTGGGCAGAGCACACTGAGATTCCAATCGTTCGGAATGCATTCTTCCGACCATATTCTGTATAGAAGCTCGTGAATGCATTTAAGTAGAGCTTCGCCTCCGTTCTTAAACAGCTCAGCAGGTAAGCCATCAGCTCCCGCGGCTTTGTTATTTTTAAGCCGAGCTATAGCTGTCAGAACTTCATCATAGTCGGGCAGCGGAACCTCAACGCTGTCATCCAAAATTGGGGTTTCCGGAATATCATCTCTGTTGGCGGGATTGTTGTCAGCGTCGCCATTTAGAAGCTTAGAGAAGTGTTCCCTCCATAGCGTCAGTGTACTCTGGACATCTGTCACTAGATTCCCGTTTTCATCCTTGCAGGAAGAGGCCCCGGTTTTAAAACCATCGGCAAGGCGTCTTATTTTCAAAAAATTTTCGGGCCTCATTCCTGTCACCAAACATCTCAATCTTCTCTTGCTCGCGCTTTTCTGCCTCTCTTTTTTTCCGCCTGAAAATATGTCTCTCTTCCCTCCTCTTTTCTTTGTATCGCTCCTTAGCAGCGCGCGTTACAACCGACTGCAGGGTGGCTTTGTAGGCGGCGTCTTTCTCTGCAGTGGCGTCGCGACACTCCTGGTCGTACCACTGGTTTCGGCGAGGGCGTTGGTAGCCAATCGCCTCTTCAGCAGCCGCACGCATGGAGTTGGAAATGTGTGTCCACTGCGCGCATATATCATCGATTGGAGGAGTGCTTTGAAGTAGGAGTGAGAGTCGAGTGGCGAAAGCATCGGCTGTCTGTTTCGATTGCAGCTTGTCGACGTCTAGCTTTCTTTGTGTAGGGTTGCGTGTATTCTTAGCTGCGCACAGACGTGTACGGATCTTGGCTGCAACAAGATAGTGATCCGAGTCAATGTTTGCACCACGGATCGTGCGTACATCCAATACACTGGAAGAGTGCCTTCCGTCGATCAAAACGTGATCAATTTGATTTTTTGTTTTTTGATCAGGGGACATCCAGGTGGCTTTATGAATATTGAGATGCTTGAATCTAGTGCTACTTACGACCATGTTTCGTGCTGCGGCGAAGTCAATCAGCCTCATTCCGTTATCGGAGGTGTTGTCGTGGAGGCTGAACTTTCCGACTGTTGGACCAAAAATATTTTCCTTGCCCACCTTAGCGTTGAAGTCACCAAGCACGATTTTTACGTCGTAGCGGGGGCAGCGCTCGTAAGCATTTTCAAGGCGCTCGTAGAAAATTTCCTTGATCTCATCGTCCTTGTCTTCTGTCGGAGCGTGCGCACATATTAGGCTTATATTGAAAAATCTAACCTTGATGCTGATTATGGCAAGTCGTTCGTTCACAGGTGTGAATCGCAGGACGTGGGGCCATAGTCTCTTGCCAACTACAAATCCGCATCCAAACTCGTGCTTCTCCGCATGGCCGCTGTAGTAGATATCACAGGGTGCATGCCGAATACAACCCTGTCCCTTCCATCGCATTTCTTGGATAGCAGTGATATCAGCTTTGTATCTTTCCAAGACATCAGTCAGTTGGATAGAGGCACCTTCCCAATTAAGCGTTCGGACATTCCAGGTGCATATCCGTATATCATTATCAGTTTTTCGTTTGCGGAAGTCGTCATCAGATTTGGGGATCAGTTTTCTTCTATTCTTATTAGTTTTCATTGAAATTGGTTTTTACGGGTGGGCTTCAAACCCAACGCACAACCTATTTTAAGCCTAGGGAGGCCCGCCGCTCAGATTAGCCGCCAAACTAACGGTTGTCAGTTTTGACGTTGCCCAGGAAACACCACGTGGAGGTTTGAGTCGACTTAAGGCGATTTCACAAAGATTATGCTGGCCTCGCCAGGTTGAGACAGTCAGACATGTTACATTGTTCCATCGCCCCCAGTTTCCAGATAGTGTAGACAATGACCAAAATAATAAAAAAATTCTAAAGAAAACAAGTTTATGTTTTTTAAGATATGATTAAAAAGATTAATAAGTAAAGAAAAACTTTTTTATGAGCACAACACGACCGTTTCACGGAAGTTTCTTTTTCAACTTCCTCGCTGCTCGTTTGATTTCAGAGATTTTGTTTTCTCAAATTATTAAATCGCTTTCAATAGTCACCAGTGAATCGTGGTCTTTCTGCTTCTCATATGGTTCTTTTTGGGAAGGATACTTGGAAGTTTTTGCTGAAGTTGTATTTTGGGAGGCAGAGATCGCAGGGTAGTAACCTTAGCTTCTCATCCATACTTATTTCGTTTAATAGCGCTAGGTGAGTGTTAGTTGGTAAATACAAATTCTTGTCAATGATGAGCCTGACTGTGAAGATCAGAGCTTCTTTCTTGACAAGAAGATGTAATGGTGGTATACCAAGCAAAATCTCAAAAACAGCAGTTGGAGCAGTACGCATCGCTCGTGTGATACAGACACAATCTAGTCGTTCAACTTGCTGAGCTTGGCTTAAGCTGTTTTTGGATCGTCTTACGCCACCATATTGGTGCAGCATATAAGTCGATAGGTCTCGTGATGGAAGTATACATCCACATGGCTAGTTTGGGGCTTAGGCCCCAGTTTCTACCTACAAAACTTCTGCTGACCCATAATGAAGCTCTTTTTAGCCTCAGCCAACATTTTTACGCAAAAATCTATTTTTTATTGGTTATTTCAAACCTTTTCAGCTTACGGATGGCTAACTGTAGAGTCGAAATATTTGGGGAATCATCATAACATAAGTCCAGGTTTATTTTAAAGGAAAGACTCGATCAACTTTTTTCTTTTGTTAATTAGTTTTTATGATCTATTGAATAATTACATGAATTAAGATTGTGAGCTTTAGATCAAGTAAGTTTTCAAGAAGGCAACAACAACAACAACAACTCTGTATAGAGTCAATCACTTAGCTGACAAGACAGTCTGTTTCGGAAATCGCTACATATTCGTCTTCAGTAGTCTTTGAGTGATTAAGCTGTGATCAACTCACTGTTTAAACTAGCATATGAATGTGCAGATTCTGGAATTCATTCTTATGAATTGTATGGCTGCTAATCATATGACATTTCAAAGCAGTAGGCTATTTATAGATCACCGCCATCAACTCTATCAAGGGTTGCCATCTGTTCTAGTTGCTTCTTCATTTATTTCAATATTCAATATTTTTCGGTCAAAGTCATGTGAAATTGAACATTTGGTTGTGAAAATAGCCACCTTTCAATTAGAACACTAGCTTCTGGCGAAGCAAAAACTCGTTTCATTTCTATGGTGCATTTCGACAAACAATCGAACACCAATGAATATTGAAATAAATGAAGAAGCAACTAGAACAGATGGCAACCCTTGATAGAGTTGATGGCGGTGATCTTTAAATAGCCTACTGTTTTGAAATGTCATATAATTAGCAGCCATACAATTCATAAGAATGAATTCCAGAATCTATGTTCAGAATTCCACATTCATATGCTAGTTTAAACAGTGAGTTGATCACAGCTTAATCACTCAAAGACTACTGAAGAGGAATATGTAGCGATTTCTGAAACAGACTGTCTAGTCAGCTAAGTGAATGACTCTATACAGAGTTGTTGTTATTGTTGTTGCCTTCTTGAAAACTTACTTGATCTAAAGCTCACAATCTTCATTTTTTCTTTTGTATTGAACATTAGGAGCCTTAATATACATAGTTGTAGATTTTTACATAGTTAGTTCATTAATTTTTTTTGGAACGCGAAGCCAATTTATTGATGACAGTTTCCTCGTTCACAGAAATATCTTTATGAATATTTAAGAGCGCTAGACCATAACATCATTCTATTAGATCTCTATCGATTTTTTACAACAGTATAGTCAAAGCTGACGTAAATTAATATATTTTATGTACATATTAAATGAATTGCAACGAAAAATTCTGGACTCGTAACTGCATACATAAATTGGTGTGCTCGAGACGAAGAGTCACTGCTAGTATTTGAGGAGAAAATTTTTTAAAACCACTTTGCGATAGTCACTCACAGCTTAAAAAATCGTGAAGCAGACAAATTTAAAAATGAAATTCACTTTTACGTTCATTTAATAACACTGTAAGGACGTCAAAAAGACACACGAAAATGCTGAGAGCGTAAACTTATTTTTTGGTTGTAGAATTTAGTAGCATACTCTGTTTTTCCAATCACATTATAATCAGGAGATATTTCCGATTGAAATTTAGTCACTTTTAGACCCATTTTTAGTTATATTTTCCTTATTTTTGGAGAACAAAAATTTTGACCACCTCCGATTTTGCTATAAATTTCAGAATTTAAATTACTTATAAAAATACTAATTAATTTGAAAAAACTTTAAGATCCTTTTAAAGATTTTACGTTTAACATTCAAATTTGGTTAAAATGGAGAGAAATGCAAAATTGCTTAACCTTCGGAAAATCATAGATTACACAAGGCTAACTGGATTTTCACGTATGTGGTACTTTTGAAAATAAAATAAATTTTTTTTTTAAATGAATGTCAAATGATGGTCAAATAACAAAAAATCTGAATACCTCGAGAATTTGATCTGATTTGGAAAAACTGAATATGCCTAAAATTAGGTTTACGTGTCTCGGAGTTTTTTGTGTCTTTTCAAAAGTTGAAAATTTACCTACAGTGAAATTTAACAAACAATGAAGCATTGCTTATCATCGCATCGACAGCATGCTAGTACGTTAGCAACAATACATAGGCAAACAATTAAGAAAACCATTTATATTGTATTATACTTAACTTAATGTCTGCTAAACAAACTAAGCAAATACATTGTACAATTTTCAATTTATCTTCATGTTATGGTAATTAAATAATTTGGAATATCTGTGCTATTATTTAATATGTAAAAAAATGATTAATTGTTAAGGGGGCGGGGTTTGAACCCCCTAAACTCCACCATATCTATGGCGTTGTAGATCTATTCCAAAAGTGCTTATTAGCGATTCATACTTTCCTCATATTCAAAAAATGTAAACTTTTTTCGTTTAAAAGGATCCATTTTATAAGCGAATAATGGAATCGATGAAAAAAAAGAAAAGAATGTGCTATTTTTTGTAGAACATTACTATGTTAAAAATAGTCAAATCTAGAGTCAATAATTGGAAAAGTGAATTGATTCTTTTTCCCGGTGGGCAGAGTAACTTGAAACGCGTTATTTTAGAAACATACTAATTTAAAACGCGACAAGATACTGCAAATAAACTAATCGATCGATTAATTTTTCGAATTTGCCCGTATACGTTTAATAAACTTTTTTAGAAAACATCTCCTAAAATTGTTTATCAGCGTTTTTAAATAGCTTTAAGGTTGACGTTATTTATACAGTTTTTCAAAAGCTTTTGTCAAAGTATCGCACAATCTTCTTATTAACAAATTACAAAAAATGGGATTTTTTTAACTTGAATTAAGTCTTATCTCTCTAATAGACAGTGTATCGTCTCTTTTGATAATTTCTAAACTTTTTCTTTTGTTGCCACTTCTGGTGTTCCACAAGGGAGTATTTTGGGTCCTTTGCTGTTTATTTTGTATATCAATAATATTTCTGCTTTATTTACACATTCACAATGTCTACTTTATTTATGCCTATGATTTGAAAATTTTTCTTAAAATGACTTGTTGTAAGTAATAATATTAAATAAATAAATTTTCTTAAAATAAAATCAGAACATTTCCTTTCTTCAACGTGATGTTGACTTACTTTACACTTGGTCTTTACAAAATACTCTTTCCTTAAATTTTAAGAAATGTGCTTTTATGACTTTTTCAAAGTCACCAACTCTATGTCCCTCCGCATACAATATTAATAATTCTATGTTGTCTCATCTCGATTAGTTTAAGGATCTTGGTATTGTCTTTGATTCCAAATTATCTTTTATTTCTCATCTTGATTTTATCATTTCCAAAGCATATGCTTTATTAGCTTTTATCTGTCGTCAATCTTCATCTTTTTTTAACCCATACACATTTAAAACACAGTATATGAATCTTGTTTGCTCGTGATTAGAGTATGTATTTGTCATATGATACCATTTCTATACTGCACATAAACTACGCATTGAACGTGTACAGAAATGTTTCACTAGATTTGCTCTACGAACGCTTAATCCTGAAGTCCTTCTACCCTCATATAGTGAGAGATGCCTTTTAATTAATCTTAAATCCTTAAAAAGTAGAATGATTTTATTTTCACTACTTTTCGTTTATGACATAATTTTTGGATTAGTAGATTGTCTTGAATTTCTGAAAAAATCGATTTTAATGTGCCTGCTAGAGTACTCAGAAATAATGATATGCTCTATACAACAACTTGCCGTTCTAATTATGCTGCAAACGCACCTATTAATAGATCTTTACATTGTTTTAATAATATAAATATTGAATATACTTAGATTTTTTATCTCTAAGGATGCTATGAGACTTTATTAAACAGTATTCTCTGAGTAATTAAATCTCTAAGTTTTAATTTTATATAAGAAAATTGTTGTAAAGCTTAAGATATCTATTGTTATTCTTTTAATCAGTATGGAATCAATATCCAAAGATTAAAATTAAAAATGAAATGAAGTGAAATTAAAATATTCCTTAATTTTAACCGCTTTTGCCTAAGACCTCCCTTAAGCCACTTTGCATTTGATTTTTTCTGAATTTAAAATATGTCAATTTTTGTACAAAAGTGCACATTTTTGCCAGAAACAAGCATTCTTTGGTGGCTTTCCGAAATTTTTCTATGGGCGACTCTAAATAAATGATGAAAATGAAATCACTCATACGCCACAGTGCACTTTCATATCAAATCTAATTAACTGTGCCCAAGTGCTTCACAAGAGTTTTTTTTAGAATTAAACGTGTCAAACGAAATTCACTGATTCCAGGTATACAAACAAATACCATAAAAACTCTACATGATTCCTACATATCTGTGGTCATATGGTATAACACTTATCTGGAGGTATGCTTAAATTGAATTCTTCATTTCATCTTAATCAATGTTTTATAAGTTTAAGCAATTTTAATAAAATTTTAAAGCCAAAAGATGAATTTAACAATTTGTTGGTCATTTCAGAAATCAACATGAAAATATATCATTTTGATTCTCTCCTGAAAAGTTTAAGAATTTAGATATGCTGTTGTTTCATATTGCCACAGACTTATGCATATGCGCGATTCTACCATTCTTTGCATATTAAGCTGCTGAGTTTTGTGTGAAAAGTTTTTGTAAGCACGCTTTCGAAACTCAGCAGTAAGGTGTATTTTAATATTTTATATTCATATCAGATTGTGAAATTGCATTTAATTTAATGGCTTAAGAATATGCGGCAAAGTTAACTGAGAGATGCACAAAAAAAATTTTTTCAGAATGTATGTTTTCTCTATTTAGATTGTCAATATCCTGGGTATTAGTCATTTATACTGATTTATTAGTCCTGAATATAAGTCCCATTACATTTTGTTAACACAAAATTATCGATTACTCAATGCATTATATTGATTAATTACTAATCGCGTGAGAGCATGTGAAATATAATGCTTTGCGCGAGTAGTTATGCTCATCAGAGTTCAACTTCTGATTGATGTATGTTTTAATCGGTAGCATGCCGTTTGTGGGAAATCTTTTTTTAAGTAATATTTTTATTATTCTTGCACGGCATGAATATATACAAAAGTTATTGCGTGAGTTGCAGTAAATATAAATTTTTAGACATTATTTCAGACGCTTATAAGTTAAGAACTACGAAAAGCTCTACACGTAGGAAAATTATAAGAGCTCCCCAAACAAATTCTGCTTCCAATAATTTATTGCTTAGCACTAATTGAGAGCACATTGTGGTCTGCAAAAAACTCTCACGCTCACTCTCTTTTTGCAGATATTTTATGCAAACTCTCTCTTCATAAATCTCAATTCGCAAGGATTTAATGCTTGAGAATAAACAAGTAATATTTGCATGAAGTTCTTTTTCCAAGTATTGCTTTATTTGCAACCAATTATGATATTCTTGGACTAAACAAATTTCTTTTGCAACGAACTGTTTAAACATTTCATTATTCAGGCCTAAATTATTTTTAATTCACATGTGAACAAAAGTGTATCACGTGCAAATTAATTTTATTTGCGTCCAAGTGTTCCCAAGAGAGGGAACATATTTTACTTGCATTAGCCTGTTTTCCAAAACAGTATATACTTACCTTTAAAAAAAGTTACTTACATTCAAATTAAATTTATTTACATCCAAAACAATATATTTTCGGGTGCAAAAAATATTAATATTTCATTATTCAGGCCTAAAGCATTTTTTATTCACATGTAAACAAATGTGTATTACGTGCCTATTAATTACACCCTCAATAGTTAATGCGTTCCTCTTGCTATTGTACGCACTCCACAACTTTCCGCGCGCTGGAGTGCACTTAATTGATGGAATGAAGTACGCCGACTCTACTTCGTGCTCAAAGATCTCAACAATAATTTTTGATAATGTCTGGAAATCCTCTCTGCGAAGCTTAAAAAAGAATTAAAATGTTTATTCAGATAATCTATTGCTTCGGATTACTTACAATCTATATATGCAAGACACTCATCTATAACGGCTTTTGCAATTGTGATGCGCTCCTTATTTTGTAGTGGCTATCCTAATTTTATAATTTTTTTAACAGACGGAAGATTTTGAATTGAGTTAGCATCAGGAAATGGGTAGAGTATTTGGACTGCAACATTGAAAGATTCGGTTGTATTAGTTAAATCTAACTCAGTATCGAAGCTTTGCAATCCTGTATCAGGAAACTCCAATGACTGTATAGAGCCTGTTACTGTTGACGCCGATGCCGAAGATCACAAATAACCTAAAAAGAAACCGTTGTTAAAGTCTGGAATTAAAAGTTTCTACTTATTTCACCTTTTAAAATGATTTCAATCGCAAATGACTGGACATTATAAAACTGGCGTACAATTTTACTGAATTGTGTGTTCGTAATCATAAATACATTCATAAAAAGGAGAACGTCGTCGCAGTTTTGGATATTAAATTCGCTGGAAGCTAAGGTGGGGAAAAATTTGAATAGTTGTGGAATTATTCAGAAAGTTATACTTTAAGAACCAACTAAGCAATAATGCTTAAATAAACTAAATATATTTTTAATATTTCAAATATTAATAAAATATTAATACATTTTTTACTTACCACAGAAAGTTGTTTGCTGCTGAAAGCTTCTGCAATATTGCTTAGAATATAAAAGAAGTCACTCTTTCTCTCTTTTCACTCGTCTGTTTAAAACAATTTAAATAATAAGTGCTTAGATGCAAATAAATATTCTTTGCAATTTAATTTTTTCGCGAGTTGCTCTCTATTCTCTCTTTTGTTTACAAATTAAATATATTGGGGTCTAAATAAAAGTTATTCGTAACAACATGTGCAAACATTTTGTTTTTATATAAAAATAAATTATACTTACCCATAAATTAACCATATTAAAAAAATTTACTTATCCCTAAACATTTTATATTATTTATAAACTTTTGCTCTCAGTTCTCTCTCATTGGTCGGCCTTTGTAGTCTAGTGGAGAGTGCGCTAGACTCTCAACCCAAAGGTCCCTGGTTCGAATCCGGGCTCGGGCATGGTTCTTTTCACTTTCTTTGTTCTTTCTTTGTCCTACATTTAAGAATTATGGAAAACTAAAAATCCACAACTAAATTGTGGAAAATGTGAAGGAATGGAACAACTAAGGGCTTGAAATGCTTGCCGAGGTTAAGGCATAACACTAGCCTCGGTTAAAAAGCAATTCAAATTGTCTTTCGCGGTTGTTTCCCCTAATCAATAATTCACGTATAGTTCCAACCAATTCTTCTCGATAATCTATCCCTTTCCTTTCAGGTCAAAGACCAAACCTTGTTTGTATAAGGCGCATGCCTTGGTTCTTTGATCTTTTACTAAAAAAAAAAAAAAAAAAAAATGTGAGTGTCACAATTATACTTTATTTGAGCCCAATCAAATTCTTTCTAATTTTAAACAAAATTTTTCTTGCAATGCAATTTACAATTATAATATGTTTACCGCCAAACAAACTAAAAGACGAGATTTTCCTCCGTGTGCAATGAAATTTGACGTATTGATTCTTCGTTCTGTTATGAAACTTTTCATATTAGATTTTTTTTCAATAATACACACGGCTACAATTAATTCGAAGGGTCAAGTCCGCAATACGTCGTTCCGACAACCATGTTTTTTTTTAATTTCTAGAATAAGCCCCAGTGAAAATCTTACTGTGGAAGGATTTTTTAGAATGAAATATTGTAATTTTGTTAATTTAAACTCAGAAAAGCCGACGGAGTCCGTGAATTTTCGATCGAATCCATATTTATCCCGAAAATCTATCGACCACTCGATGCCGCTGCATAAGCAAAGTACTGTAGAATAGTTCATATTTTATGAAAGGAAATCAAGAAAAAGTTTTTGAATTTAAAAATTTGTAGAACACCAACGATATTTAACACCTTTTTTATTTAGCATATTTTTTTTGCAAAATAAAGAAATTCTTTAAGTTTTTTTCAGAAATTTATAAAATTTGAAAAAAGAAAGTCAATGAATAAAATGAAAACACGATTCGACAGAAATTCAATCATAATTCAACACATAAAATGTACGAAGGCAATCCTTTGTAACATCACTGAGTTTTTCACTCTCAAATTCAACACTTTCATTTTTGCTAGTTTTCTTCGCATTCTTGTGGTAACAACATGTCTTTATATGAAAAAATCATTGATGCGTCTGTTGTTTGTCATAGCATTACTTCTTTATGACTTTACAGATTGAAGTAATATTTGTAAAATATATTTGTTTTGTCGAGACGGTGGATCATAGCTTTGTAAGAATCCAATGAGAAACAAGATGGTTCTGTGTTATGAATCTCTTAAAAAAACGAGAACAGCTCTCAAGCCACTCATCAAACTAGCATTCAAATTTGTATATATAGCAGATTCGGCTACAGTGAATTTTTTGGTGCTGTCTATTTTATTCTATATTAAACATCAGTGGACGCTGTAGTAAAACTATCTCAAAAACCGAAAAAACCTTATAAACCGCTTGTCCGAAGATATATTTGAAGCATAGAGAGGTATAGCAACGCAGACCAGAACAACTAGTATTTTATAAAATTGTTAATAATAATATTTCACTATAAGTCTCTTTGTACAAAATTCGTCTAAATAGTACTTCTATGGTTAAAAATATTCAGCTTTTAATAACGTCATGTAAAAAGTTTATCACATGCAAAAATGTTGACTGTTCACTATGCCTCACATTTGAGTGGAAGACATTTCCGTTGCATAGTTTAGAAAGTTTAAAATTAATTTACTATTTTTTTCCATAGATATACGCCAAAGATAACGCCTTGCTTATCAGGATTTATGGTGAATTTAAAGAAAAACATTTTCAAAGAAACTTTGTAGCCCTCTACGACTATGTTTAGGAGTACCTTTTTGAAACGGTTAAAAATTTAATAAAATTTGTTCCTATAAAATTTTTTTGTAGATCTGTGAATACTATAACCTTGTTCAAAGGGTTATATAATTAGAAAATTGATAAACTTGAAGAAAATTTAAAATCTATATAAAAGTACTCAGACGAATACTTTTTAAACGTTGATACGTGTTCATTTATTATTGTGTTCTCTTTTAGAATACCTTGGTTTAAGTTTGCAATATTTTTTTTGTAGGACTGTTTTATTAGCTACCTCATAAAAAATGCATGCTTTTCAAAAAGCCTTTATAAACGATGACTATAAGTCAATTTAAACAAAAAAACGAAAAAAAAACCCAAAAAGCTTGATAAGCATTCTTACCGCTTCCTCTTAACGGTTAGCGCCTACTAGCGACTATAAATGCCATTAACATTATTTCAGCTCAATTATATTTTATTTATTCAACAGAACTTTTTGCCGAAACTTTGGAAGCCAGAAAGTAACGCATACCACAAAACTTTAACACTCTTACGTGGTATTTTTCACCTTTGCTCATTGTAGGCACAGTAACAAAAAAAAAGTGTATTTATTTTTTATGAACCTTAACGTTATGCCATTACTTGATGCACACCCATTTTGAAGCCAATAAATAAATTATGCCAAGCTTCCTGGCGAACAAACCTTGCTTCTTGCGCGCTGCTATAAACAAGTTCGAGTAGCAAAGCAATGACAGAGGCACACACACACATACACCCTCTTTAGGCTTGAAGTTGTTTATTGGTTGTCTTTTTTTTTCCCACATTTTTTGTATTATATTAATGTATCTGTTGCTTTCTTTACATTCATTCTTTGACTTCGTTTTACTTTATTTGCTTCTTTTCGATTTATTTTTCATATTATTATTTTGCGAATTTTGTTTCCTGCATAAATTTGCTTGATTTTGCTACTATGTAAGTGGATTTATGTATAGTATATACATAGTACACTGCATATTGGGATATGAAGTTGCTGCTGATTTTGTGAATTCTTCTTTTGTGGCCACTAAACAAAGCTATGCGTTAAGGTTGAGGATATTTGGGAGATGTGAGCGGGGCTTATTGGGGTTTGAAAACCATTCAATTGTTCATCTTGAGAATAATGATATACTGGCTGCTTAAAAATACTTTAATTTCCTGGAATAAAATGATATTGCTGTAGGTCTGAAAATATGCAAAAATGTTCAATGCACAACAGTGCTTTCAAGTGTTGAAATTCCAATAAAATTTCAGTTTTCCTGCAAGCTAAATAAAGCCTCAATGATGTTATAGCATACGAATTAAGCATATGAACATCTTCTCTTTACGTTGCAACCAAGCACTGAGTCTTAACCATTTTTGATAACACTGAAGCTACAAGGAATACAAAAAACTTGCTGAAACTTTTAATTAAAGTCGAATCTTTAATGAAGCTCTAGAATTCTCTAACGTGTAGGTACATGAAAATTTTACAAAAACTAAATAAATTTTGCCAAAGTCTTATTAAATAATAATATAGAACAAGCATCTAAACGTAACTGGGTGCATATATTTTAGATGCAAGTATTTGTAGTCTGCTTTGTTTTTTTAGTTATGCACTAAAAAAAAAACCTTTTTATTTACAGGCTATCATGTTTTGCAACGAATATTTTTCCAAAGTTCATGAATTTCTAAGATCACAAAATGCAATCAAAAAAGTGCGTTATGTTTAAATATCAATATCTGATATTATGTCCCTCTGAACCACAACCAAAAGTTCAGCAAATATTAGAGTTTTAAGAACATTTTCGGGTCAATAGTTTTTGTTAAGTGAATTTTTATTTTTGAGCTGAGATGTTTTTTTGCGTTGTGTTAAACAAATAAATTTAATATACAAATATTGTGAGGACTCAAATTGTTACACAATTTGGGTCTCACAAAGTATATAAATGAATTGTTAACTGAATTTAAAATATGAAAAATGTAAACAACCAAAACATGAAATGTAAATTAAACTATCTTAATAAAATTTAAAGATTTATTATATATTATGAATAAGATGTATGGAAATTATTGTATTATATTATATCTTATTAGGTAAAATATATAATATTAATGTTATAAACATTCTATTGAGGAAATAATAATGTATTGAATAACAAATAAGTAAATAAGTAAATAATAAATACACACATACAAACATGCAAAGCCATGTACACAGTCACATATACACAAGCAGGGAAAACAAAACAAGTGAACACGGAACAGAAAGGCAACGGGAGAATATAAAGTAGTCGCGTTTGCTAAGGACAGGCAGTCTTGTCGCAAGCGCAGTAGCATGCACATGCTTTGAGACTGAGTAGTTACTTCAAGCGTAGTTATCTTAAGCGAAGGTGTCCTCACCCTTTGAACGTTGTTTATTCTAAGTCAGGCGTAGTTATCTTAAGCGAAGGTGTACTCACCCTTCGAACATAGTTTTACTCTAAGCTCAGGCGTAGTTATCTTAAGCGAAGGTGTACTCACCCTTCCAACATAGTCTTACTCTAAGCTCAGGCGTAGTTATCGTAAGCGAAGGTGTACTCACCCTTCGAACTTTGTTTACTATAAGTTCAAAACGTAGTTATCTTAAGCTAAGGTGTACTCACCCTTCGAACGTTGCTTACTCTAAGTTCAAAACGTAGTTATCTTAAGCGAAGGTGTCCTCACCCTTCGAACGTTGTTTACTCTAAGTCAGGCGTAGTTATCGTAAGCGAAGGTGTACTCACCCTTCAAACTTTGTTTACTATAAGTTCAAAACGTAGTTATCTTAAGCGAAGGTGTAGTCACCCTTCGAACATAATTTTACTCTTAGCTCAGGCGTAGTTATCGTAAGAGAAGGTGTACTCACCCTTCGAACGCTGTTTACTCTAAGATCAAAACGTAGTTATCTTAGGCGAAGCTACCTCCACCCTTCGAACATAGTTTTACTCTAAGCTAAGGCGTAGTTATCTTAAACGAAGGTGTCCTCACCCTTCGAACGTTGTTTACTCTAAGTCAGGCGTAGTTATCGTAAGCGAAGGTGTACTCACCCTTCAAACTTTGTTTACTATAAGTTCAAAACGTAGTTATCTTAAGCGAAGGTGTACTCACCCTTCGAACATAGTTTTACTCTAAGCTCAGGCGTAGTTATCTTGAGCGAAGGTGTCCTCACCCTTCGAACGCTGTTTACTCTAAGATCAAAACGTAGTTATCTTAAGCGAAGGTACCTCCACCCTTCGAACATAGTTTTAATCTTAGTTCTATCATAGTCACTCACAGCGAGAGGGACCATAGTAAATAACGGAATAAATAATTCTATCACTTTAATTATTATAATGCTTAATAATTAATAATAAATAAGTAACGTACTCGTTAAGTAATAAATAAAACAAATGAAAATAATAAAGACTTACTCTACAGTTTAAAACTAAAACGCTGGCTTTCTTATTTAAAACAACGGAATCATTGGTAAATAAATTCTTTTGTAAGAACCCGTGGTTTACTCACTGAGCCTACCTCAGCAAAAATCAGCAACGAGCAAAAGGGTTCGTTACAATATCATACAATTGTTCTTCCCATTTATATTTGAAAAATTGTGAACTGAACGAAATTGCTCAGGATATAATTGTCCTAAGAAAAATTTGAATATTTTAAAAAAAGTATAGTAAGAAAAGTAATTTAAAAGTAAGAAAAAAAAAATCATAAATAAAGTATTTCTTTTATTTATTAATTGTGTTAATTTTCTTTGTTCTTAGCAATTTTTTAAAATAACATCAACAAAAATTTATTAATGAGCTTATACTATGTTCACACAGAGAGTATGGTTTGGGTTTAGTTTGAGTTTAGCCGAAGCTGTTCACACAGAGATGCGTCTTCAAAATTAAATTAAGTTTGATTTTTCTTTGATTACTTATGTGTTCTAATATATTTTTGGCTTCTTTGCACTAATTAAAAATTCAGAGACAATTTTAATAATTACTGAAACATATAATGATAAATACATAAATTTATTTAAATGGAGTTATTAAGTTCATGCTGAGAAGAAGAAGTTCCAAATTTACTTCTCAGCACAACAACTATGAACGTATCTTGTCATCAAAAAAATTGCATATGAACTAGGGAGTCCATTCCCGGAAGCTTTTCGTGATCCCGGGATTATCGGGATTAAGATTTTCAATCTCGGGATTCCGGGATTAGTTCGGGACTTAAAACTTTAAAAAGTAAATAATTCAAATGTTTATTTTAATTAAAACAATATTTTATAATTTATTACATGAAACTAAAAAATGTAGTTCCATTCACTTATGAAGCAACATAAACAAAACAATTTATTAATAAACACAAAAAAACTTAAATAATGGCAATGACTACTCGCTCAAAAATCTTGGACTAAATTCTAATAAATCCTGTATTGTATATAGACGACACCGAAACTGTATAAAAATTGAATCAACGGTATATATTACAATTGATTTTTTTTCTCTTATGGGACTAAATTTTAATACATTAAAATTTAAAAAATATTAAAAGTATTGAAAGTATTAAAATATTTTTTAAAAACAAAAAAATTAACGAAACATGTGGGATTCGAACCCACTACGTTTAGGCTATAAGTTTTTGGCTCTACCAACTGCTCTATGAAGCCACATGTACAAAGAAATGATAAACATGCATAAGAACCGAACCAAGCCAAACGCTGTTTTTAAAGATTAATCCAACCTGTATTAAATATTATTCCAGGTTTTATTAAAAAATGTCTAGTATTTTGAAGAGTTTGAATTGTAATAGAATAAGTATTAAAAAATGCATGATTCCAACGATTGGATTAAAAATAAGTCCAAGATTTTTGACAGTGTAGCAAAATTTTATTAATTTAAAGAATAAATAATAATAGGATAATATACAGAACAGTTTTAGGTATTAATATAAAAATATTAAACATATTTGTTTTGGTACACCGTCTGTCTACCAGCCCAATTCTGAATAATTTTTGCCACGGAATCAATAAAGGGAGTTTCCATTTTTAAGATAAAGCTCAAGAGCATATTGGAAAATCTTAATGCAAATTTTTTCATCAACCGTCAATATTCATGAGTAAAAAAATGTGATGTCTGTATCTGCTATCTTAAAAATGGAAACTGCCTTTCTCGATTCCGGGATGGGGGGGGGGGGGGGGAATTATTCCGAATTGAGCGTTCATGTTTTATTGTGTTTAAGGTAAATTAAAGTTAAAAAAATGTTTTCAAATTTAAATATTTTAGTTTTTATTATCTTTAAAGTAATACCTTAAGCTGATGAACGCGTCTACTGTTTCATAAGAGAGGTTTGTTTGCATATTATTACATATATAACCCACTGATGAGAAGCATTGTTCTGATTCTATGCTAGTTGGAGAAACAGTTGCAAGATAGTCGTAAGCAATCTGTAAGTTTCGACCACGATTGACTCCACCACAAAACAAATTAATTTCCTGAGTAAGAATATCTGACAGTTTTGAAGTTTTTAGCTGACTTCCCGATGTTGCAGGTTCTTCTAAAAATTTACCAAGTCTTTGCTGCAGTGATTTGCACTCGTCTTCTTTATAATCTTCAGATACTACTTCTACTTCTTCTCCGGAAGAAGCCGTTTCATTTTTTAGCCTCAATAAAAGTTTTTCTATTTCTATTTCTAATGTGGTTGTCGCAGCTGTACGGTCTATCGAATTCAGTTAACTTTAAATCAGCAGTTGTAAGAAAATTCAGCAAGACAGGATATATTATTCTACGTTGCTCGATTCTTTTAAGCAGTGAATCTTTTAGAGGTTGAACCAATAAAGAATTTGTATTATCTAGCTCTTGTATCATAAACTGCACAGCTTTATCAGCTTGGTATAAATTAATATTTTGCCTGCATAATGCCTCGACGGTTATCTTTACTGCTCGTAGAACTTTCACAACTTCTTTTACAATTCTACATTCATTTTCCGAAATAAATTTAAGCTTGAGGTTTATAAACGCCTTTTTGATTGAATTTTCCAATAAAGAAAATCTTTCTAGCATATCAGGCAAGCTATTCCTTCTAGTTTTGCAATCTTAAATCAATTTAAGTTCTTTTCCTCGATCTTTTTTTATATATTTTTGGAGTAGATCATTATTATTGATGACTTTCTGAAAGTTCAAACAATAGTTCTTATTCGTGCAACAGTTGAATTTAAATTATTAAGATTAGCGATTTCTGAAAATTGTTCACTTCCAAAAATGTGCACAAAGTTTAATATGCTGCTTTCATCATCTGAATCCGAATAAAGACTATTTTTAGAGTTACAGTTATCGTTTTTTTTGTAGGATTATATAAAATATCAATGAGCGATAGTTGAATTGTGTGCGCTAAGCAAAGATGCTGCACTGGGTCAATAAGTATTCCCAACTTAATCATTGTACTTGCGCCATTGGTTGTAGCAGCTACAATATCGTCTGAAAGCGATAAACTAAAGTCGCTGAGCCTTTCCACGCATCCACGCACAATAGCATACGATGCAATTATTTGCAGTCGCTGAATCGCGAATCCGGATTAAAGCAACATTCCATAGATTCTCGTTGCCGCGAACAGTAATATTTAAATATTTTTTATTTGCTGCTGAAGTCCATTCATCAAAACACAAACTAAATCGGCCACCTTTTTCCTTCCAACTCGTCATTTCTTTAATTATGTCGCTACGAATTTGTTTGCAGTAATTGACGATAACTGATTTATTTGTAGTTTTGGATTTTGGCATCTGGTGTCCTCTAGCTTCAATTGACTTTCTTAGCTCATCCGAAGCCATTAGAACTGAAAAAGATAAGCCATCAGCAGCAGTCAGACGAGCTAAAATAGCTGCCAGGGAGTCATCATTTGCAGAGCGAAAGAAATTGGTTATTTTTGCTTTTTTTGATAATAATGCTGCACAAACTTGCGAGGAATCTTGTTCACGGGTTTTTAGTTTTATGTTATCAATTTGCTGCAGAAAAATGTTTTTATTTTATCGATAAAATATTAATTATAAGATTCACCTTAACCCTACGGCCCATAACCGGGTACCCGGGTACTTTTTTGAAATTTAAAGTGCTGCTGTTCCTTTATTATTGAAGATATCAACATGAAACTCCGGTTTATCAGAGATTTCGGCTAAACTTAGAGACTAGAAAAAAGTTTATCAAATTTGGTTAAATATATTAACTAAAAAATGAGTTTAATGTTTTTGCATACAGGGGTCCATGACCAGGGTACCGGGGTACCTTAGAAAAAACGTTTGTTTTATTTTTATTGTGTTTCAAAATGTTCATTAATGTGTAAAAAATGAACTGTAATTGTTTTTTAGTTAAATTATTTATATTTTATTCATTTTAACTTATTTCTAATATTTGATGTCTTATGTTGAGTCATTGTTGAAACATGGAAAACATTTTGATATTGTCTGAGTATGTTGATCGCAAATTGGTTTCTTGCAAACGTTGCAGACTTTTCTCGTCTTTCTTCTCCTGTTGTCTGGCAAAGAAGCGCACAAATAGCAGCAACCTGTTATTGGCTTCCTGCCATCAGTAGAAGCAGTCGTAGAAGTAGATGGTTGCTCGGTATAGGTTACCGTCTCCACTGGTCTTCCCAAAAAGTTATCAATTGCTGATTTGATGGAAAAATGGCGCGTTACTTGGCGAATAGCTACTCTTTCTTCTATTATTGGCGCACACAAATCTCCAGCAAGTTTACGCAAAAAGCGTTTTCTCCTTGTTGTTTGATATAGTTTGATTTGATAACAGTCTGTTATTATCATAAAATATTGTGTATGCCACGAAAGCACTAACATCGAGCATATTGTACAAAAACGACAAAGGCCACCTTTTTGTGTGTCTCTGTGTGGCATACTCCCGAAGCGTCTGGTCCATAACATCCACGCCACCTTTCGTTTTGTTATAAAAATTTATGATTTCTGGTTTGCCGTTTTCTTCTACAGTTGCATCATCATGCAGAGTCGACAACAATATTACGGAATTTGTTTTCCTCTGTTTGTATGAAACCATAGTCAACTTCTCGTGGAAACCAAATTTGCTTGTCCCAACGGTCCAACTCTTATCGTCTTTCATTTCTGTTGGTATATAGGCTTTGTTTCGCCGCAGTGTTTCAACAATGCTAAGTTTGACGGATATCAGCTGCTTTGATAGTGGCAGCGTCGTAAAAAATTTATCCATGTTGATATTACGTCCGCTATTGTGGTATGGCCCAACCAAATCTCTGACTACTCTTTCGCCTACACCGATTTCGCGACCACTGTCTTGTTTGCCAGTATATATTTGGCCATGAAGAGGATATGAATTTTTAGCATCGCATATCCACCATACCTTGATCCTGTATTTCGCAGGCTTCGATGGAATATACTGGGTACATTTTGTTTTGCCGCGGTACGGATACAATTGTTCGTCGATTGTTAAATTTCCTGTAGGCACATAATATTTTGCGAGATTGGCGTTCAACATTATCCAAATATCTCGTATTGGAGCAGCTTTGCCTGTGCCCTGCCTCTCGTTTCTTGTGCTCGCGTCATCAAAACGTATAAAACGAATAAGATCCCAGAAGCGGTTTAATCCCATTGTTGCACGAAAAAGAGGATGAGACAATTGTGTCCATAAGCCCCTTGCATTTTCATCATTGGAATGATTTGCGCCTGCCATTATCAGCATTCCAATGAATGCGTATATTTCTGCCACTGTCGTATCCTTCCACTTCAATTGACGCTTTGGTGGGTTTGCTGCATTGTAGGCATCATGAGTTGAATTAGCTTTTTTGTTGGTATGACGCACGATTATATCGACCATTTCTATTGTAAAATAACTCTTGAAGCATTGCATACCAGTCATACTTTCCGTAATGGACCACTGCGAGTTCTTACGATGTTGTGACTCCTTATTTGTTGACAAACAGGTGGTGTTGGTTGCCATTGAGTACCATCACGTGCAATCATTCTTTCTGTTGTGCTTGATGTTGGTGCATTTTCTTCAACCATATCAGTTTCGCTGTCACTTTCATCTTCAAATACATCTTGCTCAATTTGCATTGGCGTGTCAATAGCGGCTGGAATTTCGTTGTCATTGTCTTCACTTTCTGAGTTTTGCACTTCTCCCGTAAATACCTCTCCTTCTTCCTCAATTGGCTCTAAAGCGTCGTCATCCACAGTCATATTATCAAGTATAGACTCAATATATCTGCTTTTGGCTTCTTCACTCAAACGCATATATTGTCTTTCAGTTAAATATTCTATTTTGCGGTGCATTTTTCTTCAACTTAATTGTTCAACTTATACTGACGAAATCATTGAAATGTATTCTTTTTCTACCGTAGCTGAACATTTGCTACATAAAAACACAAACAAAAAACACAAAAAATACAAACACAACATTTGCTATCTAAAAACACAAACAGAAACATAAAACCAGTGTTTGTTTACTTTTGTGTGCCTTTTAGGTAGAAAATGCCCATAGAAATCAATTTTATCTTACAAACATGAAATTTGTACAGTTGAGATGTAAAAATTAAGCGTTACTAATAACCTGTGCATATATATATTATTTTATTTGAATATAAACGAAATAACTTCACTAGGGTACCCGGGTACCCTGGTTATGGACTCCCGTTCGTCCAGGTGGTTATGGACCGTAGGGTTAAGATGAGTTAAAAGCCCCTTTGTGGAACCACCTTTTCGTTTTAAAATTTTTGAACAATGTTTGCATTTTGCTGATTCGATGTTTTTGGCTGAAATGTGGTAATGGAACCACACAGAGTGTTTTTCACTTGACTTCATGTAATGCGGAGCAAAAGACGATTTTCTTCCGATCTCTATAAAAAATTTTGAAACATAAACACTCAATTTTAAGTAATTATTCAAAATAAGGTACAATTTTACTTTACTTACCCATTTTAAGTGCTGCGTTCAAATAGTTATTTTAAGCTTATATTATTTTAAGCAGCAACAGGGTAATTCATATCAATTAAAATTGAAAGGGTTGTATTTACACGAATATTTTTATCAGTAATTTTTTTGTTTGAAAATCCCGGGATCTTGGATAGATAATCCCGGGATTTTTAGGGTGTAAAATCGTTCGGGATCCCGAATTTCCTTAATATTGACTTCCCTAACATGAACGTACCTTTTCATCTGCACATTAACACACTTTTAGGAATTTCTCAAATTGAGTTCTGATAAACACAGAAAGCAAATTGAGTTTAGTTGAGTTTTATCCTGCATAATTGTACTGGAAACTAAAGAGTTTATCTGAGTTCAATTTCACAACTCAACTTTGTACTGGAAACTCAAACTAAACTCTCTGTGTGAACAAAGTATAAAATTAATGAGGTTTTAAAAACAATTTGCTTGCAAAAAATTAATGCAATTGTTGTCAAAACAAAAATATGTAGATTTTATCAAAATTATTTAAAAATTTTGGAAAATGAACTCGCTACACTTATAAAAAATCGACAATTTATATGGCCGAGTAGTGGTAACAGTCGACTTGAATCAGAGAAGATGCGAGTTTGGCCCCGCGTAAAGGCTTGAATTGTTTTTATTTGTTGTTATTTTTTGCAGCAATATAACTATGTGTTGGTATATATTTTCATATCAGTGTAAGATAGTTTTAAGAGTTACATTTTAAAAACTGTGTTCGCAAAACTATTATTTTTAATACTTATGTTAAGTTATTTTGGAACAAAATTAAGATTCATTTTTAAATACAATTTCGTACGGCTCAAAATTAAAAAACTAAAATCTGAGTGCCGAAAATGAAAGTTTGTATGGTTGCCAAAAACTAAAGGGCAATGAATTCGATTGACAGGCGGCAGGTTCTTGGTTCACCACACTTGTAGAAACAGAGTAGTCCAGAATGAAGTCATTCCTTAAGATTTTTACCTGATTGCGAAAACTGAACTGAGTATGCCACCAAATTCTACAATCGAAAATTGAGTTGACGTGTCTCGTCGTTTTGCGTCTTTTCAAAAGTTGAAAGCTTACAGTGCTATTAACTACTAACTATTCTCTTTATACTATTAGCTCTTCAATATTCACTATTTATTTTACTATTCACTTTTCATTTTTCAATAGCAACTTTTCACTATTCACCTTTCATTATTCAATATTTCTATTAAAAATATAGTATTCACTTTTTAATGTCTGCTGAGCTCCTTTCCTTTTTTAAAACGCACTATTAGTGAATAGCAATATTCACTATAGATATTGACATAATCACTCACTATTCACAAGTCACTACCCTCTACTCACTATTCACAACTAATTATTCACTATTTACTTTTAATATTCACTACTAATTACTAACTATTTACTGTTCACTTTTTACTTTTAACTATTCATTATTTACTATTCACTATTTACTTTTTACTATTAAATTTTTTTGAAGCGAAGATTTTTACGCCTCGTTTTGTAAATCTGAAAAACGACACTTTTTTCCATGCACCTTTTTCTTAGAATTGTTGTTGCTTTCTGTGTTGATTGCAACAAGAGAATATAAAATTAATTAAAATATTTTTTTCGTTAGCATTGAGAACCGAACTCGTACCCTTTCGATTGACTATCCTATACACTGCCAACTGATCCAAAAACTTTTGTTGACTACGATAGTTTATTTAATATTAAATATTAACTGAAGCTATGTTGCATAGATGACAAGAATCTATTAATGGATTGTGCATTAGCTATCCTACATTGGAATGTGTGAAGCTATGGTGAAGATCACAATAATCTATTATATAAAAGGATTGTGTATTGGCTATACGTACTACAAAATCAGCACAAAATTTAACAAAACAAATGCTGCTTCTATTTACTACTATTGTCATTAACATCGCTAAGTACGTGTTTTTTTTTTTGCTGATGAGAATAGTCTGTTCCCGAACTAACTTTAAAAACGACTGGATCTTAAATTTTATGAATTCACACAAGTTATGCGGCAAAGTAATAAACAGTTTTCGTCATTGCTAACAAAGATTGGTGATGATAAAAAACTTGAGCAAAACGAGTTAAATTTAATAGAGTAGATTTTTTACGAAGGAAACTGCCAGCTGCCTGTGTCCAAATGGAATAAGATTATTTTTTAGTAATACTTCTGGAGATTAATTTAATAATTCTATCTTGCGCGCAATAGAACACAACAAAATTTCCTCTGCAATAGATAACATTAGTTGATGTAAAAATAATGAACAATTACAAGCATTCAAACAAAAACTGCATAATTTGAAAGTCATCAATACAGGTCATCAATAAACATTATCTAATAACAACAAATATTAATGTTAGCGATGGTTAAACTAGTGCACATTGAAATTGACCAGAATGACCAGATTAAAAAAGTTTGGCTGAAATTCGATGAGTGTAAAATTGGTCAGAAAACAAGAATGAAAGCTTCTGCTGATAATCAATCGATTCAAGTTGGAAGAAAAGCTGTGCCAATACTACGAAAAAACAGTAGCATACCACTTAAAAAAATAAAACAATCACAGTTACAAGAAATAATTTTCCATTAATTCCTGCAATGGCTGTAACTATTCATAAGTCACAAGGTGGATCATTTGCAGAGATTGTTTACGAATATGACAAAAAGAGTATTCCTTGCAATTACTCTACGTCGCCTTGTCTCGTGTTACTAGCATTGACAGACTTTTTATCACAACCTCTGATGACAACCCTCAACAATTTATATTTCCTCATGGAAGGCGAAATGATTTTTCTAATGTTGATTTAATTCGAGAATTTCAAAGATTATCTCTCAACAAATTAGAAACTAAATATCTATAGTAATAAAACTCATTTTCTGTTTGTTTGTTTGTTTGGCCTTTATACAAATCTAAACGGCTCAACGGATTTCGCTCAAACTAAGTACACATATTAAGTTTATCCCAACTTAAAATGTTACATACTTAGTTTTTGCCACGCCTCCTCTGAAATTTTTCAATTAACGGTAATTTTGTTATTATAAAACTTTTTACCATCGGAGATTTTTGTGTATTTAATTTCAAAAATTTTTTGTTATTTTGACATCAAAAACACTCACATATCTTCAAAATTGGAGAAATTTTCAGTACAACGACTTTTTCATAAAACATTGTTACCTAAGAATGAGAAAAAAACAACATGAAAATCAAAGTTTGGTTTTTCGATGCAAATATCTCCGCTGTCCATTAATATATTTCATTCAAATTTTTTTTGTTCAAAAGTTCATTAAAATCACTTTACAAAAATAGGTTGAACTGTACCGTTAAGTCAGTGTATATATGTTTTATGAGTATGCCAAAAAAGGTCCAAAATATTGTCTTTTTACTTAAAAAATGACTCAAAAATTGTTGTTGTTGTAAAAATGAAATCAATTAAAAACAGCAATTTTGACTACCTTTCATATGACATAGCATTTATTTGCAAAAATTCTTCCAGCTAAGCGCAAAAATTATTTTACTGTTTTTGTCATCAAAACAACAAGGACCCCCTTTGATTTTTTTACCAAATTTATTTTTTTCAAAATGTTGTTTTTATATTTTTTACAAAAAAGTCAAGTCTCAAAAATAATTTATGTGAAAAATTACCCCAATATCTCTTTCCAATCAAAAGCTAAAAATCTATTTTTTCATACCAGACTATTAATAAAACTTAGTTTTGTGTTAGAATTCTCTATATAGTTTGAACGTCCCTATTTATCTCTAAGAATGCAGTTGTGTGTCTAAAGTAATTACGATTATTTTGGATTTTATAAAATCGTCTTTATGGTGATCTTACTTATTTTTTGTTTCTCCACTCCCCTGCCCCCTCCTGATAAATTTGTATTGTTGTGATGGTTGTATTTTTTCACTATTGTGTCACCGTTGTCTCTTAGTTCTTTATCAATGGTTCTTTAAATGTTGTATATATATCACAATTTTATCGAAAAAATGACTGTGAATAAGAATGCTGTTAAAGTTAATATTTTCATGTAGTCAGTTTCAGCTATATGGCGATATAATAAAACATATGCGCATCTGGTCAGCACAATTATTTCATTAGTTTTGATATGTGCGTTAAATTCACAGATAGATGGCGCCACATTTGTAAGATGTGTGGGTACAGACTATACTTACACCTTGCGGTGAAAAGCTGAATAATGTTTTTTCAAAAGTTTCTTCGAATTTAACCCCACACGTTTGGGATTACAGACAGGTGGCGCTATTTTCTGCTTACAGAAGAATATCTGATGTTCTTATACAGCAAGCAGATAAGTTTTGCGAAATATTTTGCGAAAATTCTATTGCTACCAAACTTTTAAAAAGTAAAATAATGCAGTACTGCCAGTTGTTTCAGTCGCAGACGTCATCTAGCGTCATAAACACTTAAAAACATAGAATTGGATCAATTTAAATATCTAGCTCACTTGCTGGACATTTTGTTGTTTTTGCTTTTGCTTCGCATTTGCAGATGATATGATCCTGATCTCCAATGAAAAAACGCAGCTAATAGAAATTTTAGTAGGTACAATCATTTTTAGCACAACGAATTTTCATAAAACATTGATAGCTAATAATGAGAAAAAAATTATATGAAAATCAAAGTTTTTACTTTTAATGCCAATAACTCCGCTGTTTTTAATATATGTCATTAAAAGTTTTTTGTTAAAAAGTTCAATATGTTTTTTAATATAAATCTTTGTTTCGACGTTAAAATGTCCATATCTCAAGGACGCATTGAGTCCCACCATAATTTTTATTTTGTTGAAAAGGTAATTGTGCTTGCTTTAAGATTAAGTAAATATAAAAATTCTTTTTAATTTTTAAAATATGTTTTTCGTACCCCTTCAGTTCAATTTCACAACTCAACTTTGTACTGGAAACTCAAACTAAACTCTCTGTGTGAACAAAGTATAAAATTAATGAGGTTTTAAAAACAATTTGCTTGCAAAAAATTAATGCAATTGTTGTCAAAACAAAAATATGTAGATTTTATCAAAATTATTTAAAAATTTTGGAAAATGAACTCGCTACACTTATAAAAAATCGACAATTTATATGGCCGAGTAGTGGTAACAGTCGACTTGAATCAGAGAAGATGCGAGTTTGGCCCCGCGTAAAGGCTTGAATTGTTTTTATTTGTTGTTATTTTTTGCAGCAATATAACTATGTGTTGGTATATATTTTCATATCAGTGTAAGATAGTTTTAAGAGTTACATTTTAAAAACTGTGTTCGCAAAACTATTATTTTTAATACTTATGTTAAGTTATTTTGGAACAAAATTAAGATTCATTTTTAAATACAATTTCGTACGGCTCAAAATTAAAAAACTAAAATCTGAGTGCCGAAAATGAAAGTTTGTATGGTTGCCAAAAACTAAAGGGCAATGAATTCGATTGACAGGCGGCAGGTTCTTGGTTCACCACACTTGTAGAAACAGAGTAGTCCAGAATGAAGTCATTCCTTAAGATTTTTACCTGATTGCGAAAACTGAACTGAGTATGCCACCAAATTCTACAATCGAAAATTGAGTTGACGTGTCTCGTCGTTTTGCGTCTTTTCAAAAGTTGAAAGCTTACAGTGCTATTAACTACTAACTATTCTCTTTATACTATTAGCTCTTCAATATTCACTATTTATTTTACTATTCACTTTTCATTTTTCAATAGCAACTTTTCACTATTCACCTTTCATTATTCAATATTTCTATTAAAAATATAGTATTCACTTTTTAATGTCTGCTGAGCTCCTTTCCTTTTTTAAAACGCACTATTAGTGAATAGCAATATTCACTATAGATATTGACATAATCACTCACTATTCACAAGTCACTACCCTCTACTCACTATTCACAACTAATTATTCACTATTTACTTTTAATATTCACTACTAATTACTAACTATTTACTGTTCACTTTTTACTTTTAACTATTCATTATTTACTATTCACTATTTACTTTTTACTATTAAATTTTTTTGAAGCGAAGATTTTTACGCCTCGTTTTGTAAATCTGAAAAACGACACTTTTTTCCATGCACCTTTTTCTTAGAATTGTTGTTGCTTTCTGTGTTGATTGCAACAAGAGAATATAAAATTAATTAAAATATTTTTTTCGTTAGCATTGAGAACCGAACTCGTACCCTTTCGATTGACTATCCTATACACTGCCAACTGATCCAAAAACTTTTGTTGACTACGATAGTTTATTTAATATTAAATATTAACTGAAGCTATGTTGCATAGATGACAAGAATCTATTAATGGATTGTGCATTAGCTATCCTACATTGGAATGTGTGAAGCTATGGTGAAGATCACAATAATCTATTATATAAAAGGATTGTGTATTGGCTATACGTACTACAAAATCAGCACAAAATTTAACAAAACAAATGCTGCTTCTATTTACTACTATTGTCATTAACATCGCTAAGTACGTGTTTTTTTTTTTGCTGATGAGAATAGTCTGTTCCCGAACTAACTTTAAAAACGACTGGATCTTAAATTTTATGAATTCACACAAGTTATGCGGCAAAGTAATAAACAGTTTTCGTCATTGCTAACAAAGATTGGTGATGATAAAAAACTTGAGCAAAACGAGTTAAATTTAATAGAGTAGATTTTTTACGAAGGAAACTGCCAGCTGCCTGTGTCCAAATGGAATAAGATTATTTTTTAGTAATACTTCTGGAGATTAATTTAATAATTCTATCTTGCGCGCAATAGAACACAACAAAATTTCCTCTGCAATAGATAACATTAGTTGATGTAAAAATAATGAACAATTACAAGCATTCAAACAAAAACTGCATAATTTGAAAGTCATCAATACAGGTCATCAATAAACATTATCTAATAACAACAAATATTAATGTTAGCGATGGTTAAACTAGTGCACATTGAAATTGACCAGAATGACCAGATTAAAAAAGTTTGGCTGAAATTCGATGAGTGTAAAATTGGTCAGAAAACAAGAATGAAAGCTTCTGCTGATAATCAATCGATTCAAGTTGGAAGAAAAGCTGTGCCAATACTACGAAAAAACAGTAGCATACCACTTAAAAAAATAAAACAATCACAGTTACAAGAAATAATTTTCCATTAATTCCTGCAATGGCTGTAACTATTCATAAGTCACAAGGTGGATCATTTGCAGAGATTGTTTACGAATATGACAAAAAGAGTATTCCTTGCAATTACTCTACGTCGCCTTGTCTCGTGTTACTAGCATTGACAGACTTTTTATCACAACCTCTGATGACAACCCTCAACAATTTATATTTCCTCATGGAAGGCGAAATGATTTTTCTAATGTTGATTTAATTCGAGAATTTCAAAGATTATCTCTCAACAAATTAGAAACTAAATATCTATAGTAATAAAACTCATTTTCTGTTTGTTTGTTTGTTTGGCCTTTATACAAATCTAAACGGCTCAACGGATTTCGCTCAAACTAAGTACACATATTAAGTTTATCCCAACTTAAAATGTTACATACTTAGTTTTTGCCACGCCTCCTCTGAAATTTTTCAATTAACGGTAATTTTGTTATTATAAAACTTTTTACCATCGGAGATTTTTGTGTATTTAATTTCAAAAATTTTTTGTTATTTTGACATCAAAAACACTCACATATCTTCAAAATTGGAGAAATTTTCAGTACAACGACTTTTTCATAAAACATTGTTACCTAAGAATGAGAAAAAAACAACATGAAAATCAAAGTTTGGTTTTTCGATGCAAATATCTCCGCTGTCCATTAATATATTTCATTCAAATTTTTTTTGTTCAAAAGTTCATTAAAATCACTTTACAAAAATAGGTTGAACTGTACCGTTAAGTCAGTGTATATATGTTTTATGAGTATGCCAAAAAAGGTCCAAAATATTGTCTTTTTACTTAAAAAATGACTCAAAAATTGTTGTTGTTGTAAAAATGAAATCAATTAAAAACAGCAATTTTGACTACCTTTCATATGACATAGCATTTATTTGCAAAAATTCTTCCAGCTAAGCGCAAAAATTATTTTACTGTTTTTGTCATCAAAACAACAAGGACCCCCTTTGATTTTTTTACCAAATTTATTTTTTTCAAAATGTTGTTTTTATATTTTTTACAAAAAAGTCAAGTCTCAAAAATAATTTATGTGAAAAATTACCCCAATATCTCTTTCCAATCAAAAGCTAAAAATCTATTTTTTCATACCAGACTATTAATAAAACTTAGTTTTGTGTTAGAATTCTCTATATAGTTTGAACGTCCCTATTTATCTCTAAGAATGCAGTTGTGTGTCTAAAGTAATTACGATTATTTTGGATTTTATAAAATCGTCTTTATGGTGATCTTACTTATTTTTTGTTTCTCCACTCCCCTGCCCCCTCCTGATAAATTTGTATTGTTGTGATGGTTGTATTTTTTCACTATTGTGTCACCGTTGTCTCTTAGTTCTTTATCAATGGTTCTTTAAATGTTGTATATATATCACAATTTTATCGAAAAAATGACTGTGAATAAGAATGCTGTTAAAGTTAATATTTTCATGTAGTCAGTTTCAGCTATATGGCGATATAATAAAACATATGCGCATCTGGTCAGCACAATTATTTCATTAGTTTTGATATGTGCGTTAAATTCACAGATAGATGGCGCCACATTTGTAAGATGTGTGGGTACAGACTATACTTACACCTTGCGGTGAAAAGCTGAATAATGTTTTTTCAAAAGTTTCTTCGAATTTAACCCCACACGTTTGGGATTACAGACAGGTGGCGCTATTTTCTGCTTACAGAAGAATATCTGATGTTCTTATACAGCAAGCAGATAAGTTTTGCGAAATATTTTGCGAAAATTCTATTGCTACCAAACTTTTAAAAAGTAAAATAATGCAGTACTGCCAGTTGTTTCAGTCGCAGACGTCATCTAGCGTCATAAACACTTAAAAACATAGAATTGGATCAATTTAAATATCTAGCTCACTTGCTGGACATTTTGTTGTTTTTGCTTTTGCTTCGCATTTGCAGATGATATGATCCTGATCTCCAATGAAAAAACGCAGCTAATAGAAATTTTAGTAGGTACAATCATTTTTAGCACAACGAATTTTCATAAAACATTGATAGCTAATAATGAGAAAAAAATTATATGAAAATCAAAGTTTTTACTTTTAATGCCAATAACTCCGCTGTTTTTAATATATGTCATTAAAAGTTTTTTGTTAAAAAGTTCAATATGTTTTTTAATATAAATCTTTGTTTCGACGTTAAAATGTCCATATCTCAAGGACGCATTGAGTCCCACCATAATTTTTATTTTGTTGAAAAGGTAATTGTGCTTGCTTTAAGATTAAGTAAATATAAAAATTCTTTTTAATTTTTAAAATATGTTTTTCGTACCCCTTCTTTGAATTCAATTAGATCACCGCAAGAGATGGAACCACCAACAACAAAAATTTTCGTAAACTTTTTTGGATCAATATTCTTTCAATTACCTTTCTAACGGTAGATAAATAAAATTAAATAAAGTAAAATTCAAATAAAATTCAACATGTTTTTTTATGATTCCCGATTTTAAAAAAACATTTAATCGAGAAGTGTATGTTAAAATGTTTATATAAGTGACTCTCGAGTAACACCGGGAATATCAGCTATTATTACTATAAAAAGTTTGATAGAGAGCAAACAGTTCTTTTCTGTAATGACTTTAAATTGTCAGAGTCTCCATGCGCATTCTCAAGTTCTTACCGATTCTATAACCCAAATCTGTGAGATTATATTGCTATCAGAAACAAAAATGCAAAATGATGAAAGTATCGATATCACTTATTTCGCTCGTATATTTCAATTTCAGAAAAATAGTTGTTGTTCTGGAGAAGTTGCAATTTATCGTAATTATAATAAAGATAAGTACCATACAGTCACTGCGAATATGTCAAAATATTTAAACAGACTTCAGCTAAAAAAATTTTCCGCTGG
This sequence comes from Dichetophora obliterata, assembly GCA_963920525.1. Classification (NCBI taxonomy): domain Eukaryota; kingdom Metazoa; phylum Arthropoda; class Insecta; order Diptera; family Sciomyzidae; genus Dichetophora; species Dichetophora obliterata. The sequence continues at coordinate 44,875,934 of OY986439.1, forward strand.
TATTTAAAAAATTGGAGAAGTATGTTCTGCAGAAATGATAGGTCCTAATGGACAACATATTTTGATGATTTCGATTTACATTTCACCTCAGAATACGACCGAAAAAAACGAAATCGATAACATAATAAAATTTATTCATAGATCTCTTTTATGTTATTCACAAGCAAGTTCCCTTTAACTGAGTGAAAATTATCACAAAATGTTAATTGCTTTTGGTGGAGATTTTAGTTCAGATTTTAGGCATGAATCCTCAAAGACACTCAAACAATTCCTTTTTGATAAATTTAACTTACAAATAATAAGCGATCCAAATATTTGTACAACACGACTAGGAACAACTATTGATGCGGTATTTTCTAGATATATTGCCGACAAAACATCCATAACATACGTTTGCTATTTCAGTTATCATAGACCCCTAAATTTCATTAATAAAATTCGATAATAATAATTGAAAACATTTAAAAAAATAATTCAAAATGGATGTGATATGTAATGAAATATAATAATAATGATATGTAATAAAATATGCTGGTGTGATTATAACTTGTGTTTTTTTAATTAATTTGATGTTATTTTTAATTTTTGAGTTTAAAAATAATTTTATTATAAAGAACTAATAAATTAAAAAAATCTATGAAACTGTGGAAAAATTTCGCTTCTTTCGTATGTCCAACGACGCATCTATTTTTTTCATACCTACTTTTGTTCACCTCTTTGCATTGTGTGTCGTATACAAACGTTTGGATTGATGTATAGTAAGTCATTAAGCCGGATCGACTTGCATGGAGAAAAATTAAGTTTTTGAAATTCGATAATTATGGGGGAAGAGGTTTAACCCCTCAAAATCCCCTCTGCGTACGCGCCTGCCCAGCAACATTACCTTTTGAATATGGTAAATTGTCACTGTTCATACCATATCTCGACTCATTGCAATCATCCTTACAACAGCGTTTTAATGCCTTTAAAGCGTGCACAAAAATTTGCTAAAAGAGAAAAAAGAAAAGCTGAATGGTGATATTTTAAACCGTCTTGCTAAATACTCGCGCCGCTGAATACTTTGATTTCAATTTTGTTAAATTGCCTTAAATCAATATCGTTGCGAATTTAATTTTATATTTTCCTCAACAAAGCCAATAATTAAAAAAAATTTATTTTATTTATCAGCTACATGAAAAAATAATTGGCTGACCCTGCATTAATAAAATCCTGACTACGCTCATGGTACAGTTCTTTAAAAATTAATAAATAAAGAAGAAATAAGTAAATATCAAAGAACTACTCTAGAAATATAAATTATTTCATGTCCATTGTAAATTACAAAAGTGTTTGTTTTATTCAAACCATTTCATCAGCCTTAATATATATCATCACAATAACTCTTTCAACTTTTAGAAATATGTCGTAAAAACCGCCAAAAGCGTCCCGTAGACATGTACTAAAATTTCACTAAAATATTGTCACAATTGTTAATACTCGTAACATGCGAGCAAAGCAAAACAAATTTCTATGCTCAGCTTTTTAACATCACAATCAATCTTTCTAACGCTTCAACTCCGCCACCACCACATGTTCTTTTGCTTTCGGTAACTCCTGCAAGGATTTCTTAACAGATTTATTGAAAAGTGAAAAAATAAACATAATAATGCGCCAACTGAGTTTTTGCTGTCGTCTACATCTTATAATTCCTATGCCGAAGGCACATCAAATAAAATTGTTAACAGGAAGCTATAGTGGATGTGGGGTTAAAAGGTTGCTGTTATATAAAATTGCTACGCTTTGTTGCAGAAAACTCTAGGCAAAAAACCACACGTTGAATGTAGAACACTTATTTATTTGGGAAATGAGAAAAAAAAAATATTAATTTCTTATCAAGGAAATTGAAAACGTGCTTCTTTAAAGGCCAAATATATAAAGTACATATGATTCGGTTATTATGTGTGTGTGCGTGTGTTGTATTTTGCAGCATCAAGAAGCTGGCAAAGTTTGTGTGAAGTCTAGCACCAATAAAGTTCGTTCTGAAAATTCGACATAGAGAAAAAATTTGTTTAAAAAATTACTACATAAGCGAAATAATGAACTCATTTGTGGTAGATCTTTGAAATCGATGGCGTTAAATTAACCAATGTCTATTAAAATAAGTAAAATTTTAAACTGTGACAAGACCTTTGAAGCTGCCACGACGAAATACATATCCCAGTCAGTCCCTTTATTGAAAGGCATTAGATTTATCTGAAAATCTTTTGAAGTGTACTTGTAAGGATTGGTTTTTATTCTGGTGTGATAATCTGCTTATTAGGGTACCTCGTGGAAAAGAGTGTGCCGTTGTCACCGAATTAAAATTAATTTTGATCTATTTAATAAAAATACTTCGATTGCCAGTAAAGTAAAAGCATTTTGAGAAAACCTCCAAAAATCATGTTTTTTAAAAAAAAATCTAGATAGTATTGTTGTTAGAAAAAAACTGTTTCCACCAGATATCCAGAAGCCACTCCATTCCATACATTATATGACAATCAAAATTTGGACGTCAACAGTCATTTGCGCTTGTTGACACAAAATAACCTTGGTGCCATTGGCAAATTGAAGAAAAATCTAAAGCCTAATAAACAATTTTGAGATGTATGATGACAGGAATGAAGCCCGAAAATTTTTCGAAAAAATAAGACGCCTTGCCGATGGTTTTAAAACCGGGGCCTCTTCCTGCAGGATGAAAACGGAAATCTAGTGACAGATGTCCAGAGTACACTGACGTTATGGAGGGAACACTTCTCTAAACTTCTAAATGGCGACGCTGACAACAATCCCGCCAATAGAGATGATATTCCGGAAACCCCAATTTTTGATGACAGCGTTGAGGTTCCGCTGCCCGGCTATGATGAAGTTCTGACAGCTATAGCTCGGCTTAAAAATAACAAAGCCGTGGGAGCTGATGGCTTACCTGCTGAGCTGTTTAAGAACGGAGGCGAAGCTCTACTTAAATGCATTCACGAGCTTCTATACAGAATATGGTCGGAAGAATGCATTCCGAACGATTGGAATCTCAGTGTGCTCTGCCCAATCCACAAGAAAGGCGATCCCACTATCTGTGCCAATTACCGTGGGATAAGCCTTCTTAAAAATCGCATATAATGTCGAGCGTTTTATGTGAAAGATTGAAGCCCATTGTAAACGAACTGATCGGACCTTATCAGTGTGGCTTCAGACCTGGAAAGTCCACCATCGACCAGATTTTCACGCTACGACAAATCTTGGAGAAGACTCAAGAAAAACAAGTCAAAATCCACCATCTTTTTGTCGACTACAAAGCCGCCTTCGATAGCCCAATAAGGAAGCACCTGTACTCCACAATGTCTGAATTTGGTATTCCTGCAAAACTAATACGACTTTGCAGGATGACACTGAGCAACACCAGCAGCGGAGTTAAAATCGGAAAGGACCTCTCCCCACCATTTATTACCAAACGAGGTTTCAGACAAGGTCATTCCTTATCGTGCGACTTTTTCAACCTAATGATGGAAAAGATCATCCGAGCTGCTGATCTGAGAGTGTTATGCTGCTTTCGTATGCTGATGAAATCGATATCATTGGCCATAATACGCGCGAAGTCAGTGCAGCATTTTCCAGATTAGAAAGAGAGTCAAGACGAATGGGTCTGGCAGTGAATGCAGATAAGACGAAATACTTGGTGTCAACAAACAAACAGTCCCAGCGTCTTGGAACCCACGTTACCGTTGACAATACCACCTTCGAGGTTGTGAAGAACTTCGTTTATCTGGGATCCAGCATTAATTCAACCAACGACATCAGCATTGAGATCAAACGAAGAATAACTCTTGCCAACAGGTGTTACTTTGGGCTCAGTAGGCAATTGAGAAGCAGAGCCCTCTCTCGACGAACGAAAATCACGCTCTATAAATCGCTCATCATGCCCGTCTTACTTTATGCATCACAAACCTGGACGCTGAGCAGTTCAGATAAAAAGACTTTAGGAGCATTCGAGAGAAAGATTATTCGTAAGATCTACGGACCAATCTGCCGAATACGGTGGAATGATGAACTGTATGAGCTGTACGCTGACATCGACATAGTCAAGCGCATTAAAATCGAGTGGCTTCGCCGGCTTGGTCATGTTCACCGCATGAAAGACGATGCTCCAGTGAAGAAAACATTCGATTCGGTACCCAGCGGCGGTCAACGCAGAAGAGGACGACCGCATCTTCGTTGGAAAGACCAAGTAGAGGACAACCTGACGAAGCTTGGAATTTCCAACTGGCGCCAGCAAGCGAAAGACAGAAATGGCTGGCGCAAATTCTTAGATGAGGCCAAGACCGACATACGGTTGTAGCGCCAACTAAGTAAGTAAGTAAGTAAGAGTAATTAAATTAAATATTTAAGCACTTCATTTCAAATAATTATACTCTTCGGTTTAAGTATGAAAATCATTTCAATATACTTTATTTATTGCTACGCAAAAATCGAAGTGGATACACTTTAGAATAATAATAATAATTTTTTTGTCTGGGTGTGCTAGATGAAAACACCACACATTACCGCCTATGACAAGCCCATGTTAAAATAATACCTTATTTCTATGTGTTGTAATCCATCAGGGAACTACCTCCCATCACTATGTAAGTAAGCATTATATTCAGTTCAGTATCAGTTCAGTAATGATTTCTTCCCCTACTGGGTAGTTGCTGACTATATGATAATCAATCAAATAACCACAGGAAAACCACAGAAAAATTAAAACTTTTCCATGAGTTCAATGAAATAAAAAAGGATATTAATTAAAAATATCACTGTCGAATCCAGTATTTCAATGTTCTTTTAAAACCAAATCAGTCATAAGTTCTTGAGTCTCGAAGCTGAAATGATGCCAGTACTTGTTGAAACTAGCATAAGCAAACTTAAGAACCAATTGACTTGCCATACAAATGCAAAAATCAACTTTAACCCTCATATATTGAGATAGTACAGAAAGACCGGAACAAAGAAACAAGCAATCAAGAACAAAACATACCGTTTGGCTCGCCTAACGCCCAATGTTTCTTCGAAAATGAAAACCAAAAAGGCAATTTAATCGACTCACTTTGCATGCTTTACGTATACGCATTGCTGTTGAGTTTTGGTTATTTCAGTGCGTAGAAAATGTTTATAGTTATTACTCGAGTAAACTGAAGGAGAAGGGTTGTTGAAATAGTTCTTGAACTGACATTTCATTTGGCTCGAGGAGGATATATATATAAAAAAATACCAAAGGAAGTTAGTCTAAATAAGCTATAAGTAGGGGATGCATCTACATGAGAAGAAGAAAACTTGAAATGAGATGATAATTTATCCATAACCTATCAGGGCAGGCAATTCAAAGCAAATGCTTAAAAATGTTGTGGTATTAATTATTTGAACAATTTAATTTTGGGCTTTTTTGATCAAGCTGTTTTTACAATAATTTTTTAGAAAAGAATAAAAACCTTTATTAACATTATTATTTTCCTCGACGTTTCGCAGATTTCTTTTCTGCTTCTTCAGGGATGAATCAAGGATTTGAAAAATGTTATTTTTTTTATTTGGAGTTAATTATATTAAAAATTGTGCATATATCTGGCAGTTCTGTTAGTAGCTGCATATATTTGAAAATCGTGCATATTTTTTCACATATGACAAAACAACACGAGTGTTTCCGTGGGACTTTGGCAGCACTTGCGTCAATATTAATAAACCCAAAAAAAAAAAACAGCAAACTGCTGACCCGAAACCAACTTAATTCAACGCAGCTATTATTTATTTGCGCTGGAATCTGTTGTCTAAAAACCAGTTTTATCTTTTTGGTGGTACAATGCCAAAAAACAAAGAAACTCGTATTGAATTTATAGCTCAAATCGTTTTTTAATATCCTGAAATCTTGGTCTGTGACGATTCTTTTGTTTTGGCAGTATTGCGAGTGCCATATAACAGGCAGCAAAGTATTTATGTAGCATATAACCTTAACAAATCGCTTATCTACGGCGGAAAAGCAAGGCACAAAAAAAATCATCGCATAGCAGAATGCGTTCGCAGTCAATTCCCTCAAGTGAATGAACTAATTTTAAAAACAAAAGTTGTTTTTTCAATGAATCACCAACTTAAAATTTATTTTTTTTAAAAAACTAAGAAGTACTTTAACTAACACTCCTTGCCAAAAAAAAAATCACTAACATAAAGGTAATATAATTAAGTACAGATTTATTAAAATACTCCTACCCAATAAGCCAAACGAATTGGAAATGAATTCGAAACGAGTCCGCATTCTCGGACATTTTAATCGTTAACGATTATCGTTTTCGAATACGCGAACGGGAGAAAATCACCACTCGTTAACGAGTCCGAGAATCTTATCAGCATTATAGTTTTTATACTGGCGAAAAACTTTAAACATTACACAGAGAAAACAACATTTTCAAAAGTGGCAGATACGAGCTACTTTTAAAAACGTTTAACCCAGATTTTGCACTTCTAACTTTTATTTTCATTTAAAAAACGAAAATTTTAAAACGAGATTCAAAAATGTTCGTTTGATTTTTAATAATAAATATTCTCAAAGGTAAAATGTTTTTTTTTCATTTTAAAAACGAAAAATTTAATATTAGACTATAAAATATTCGTTCGATTTGTAACAATAAACATTTTAAAATGCAATGGTACAACAATTATTTCTATTTTAAAAACGAAAATGTTCATTATTACCCATTAATTAAAAAAATTTATAGAATTCCGAATTTCCTCTATTAAGTAAAAAAAGCTTTGTTGGTTTTAAAAATTAAAGTTTTATTTTAGTTGTTTTATCATCAGCTATGTTCATCACTAATATTACCAACTATACTTACTTTGTAAGTATCATACTTATTTTCAGCTTCATATACTTACTAAAAATCCATACTTATAAGTATACTTACTTTTAAAGTTTATACTTAATTATGCTTACTTTTCAGCTCCGATTGAACATTTTTGTTTTCAGAAGCGGAAAAATTTTGAAAATTGGAGTCAACAGCATTAAAATTATAGACTCTGGAGTCAATTTATTTTTAAAAAATAATATTGAATACAGCTGTATCGACTTTTACAATTTTTTAAAGACAAGATCTGGCATATTAAGGGTGTAGCCTAGTTCGTCAGCTTAAAAAATAGGCTGTTTTGTGGAATTTCTCGTGAGCTTGCTATGAAAGATATATTTATATAAGTTGTTAGGATAAATGAAGTCTTAAATTACAAAAATAAAAAAATTTTTATTAATGTTTTTCCTTTTTTTTTAAACAAAATTCGTACTTCGCACTACCGACGGCAGGTCGGCTCCCACACGATATCTCGACAACGGTTTGTCTGAAACAAAAAAACCGAAGTGTTGTAGATTCGCTATGAAAATGACTATAAAATAGTCTATTGATTTTAATTTTTAGCAATTGTTTTAAGTAACAAAACAAAAAAAAAAATTTAAATTTTTTTTCAGTTTTTTGTAAAAAAAATATAGTAAACATCAATATTTTAACACGATTGTAAATTTAATACAATATTCTTTAATACATAGACATTCGAAAAATTTAAAAAAAAAGAAAAAAAAATTTTCGAAAGTGACCACCTATACTACACCCTCAAACAAAATTTGCAGCCGAGACAAATACGATTTCAAGCTAAAGGAAAAAACCCAGTTAATGTAACACATCAATTTAGTTACAGTGAGGGCGAATAATGATAACTTTTCTTTGGTCTCTGTATACATTTGAATGTGATTTTTCATTTATTTTTTTTTTATTTAACAACTTTGAAAGTTTTTATAACTTTTAACTTTTTGTTATGCTTTTGTTTGTTTTTAAAGTATTTTATGTGTTAGAAAAATATATGAACGGCAATTATATAAAATTAATATTTTTTTTTGGTTTTAGATAGATTGCATACACAAAACTTTTTGAGGAGAACAAAAAGAGAGTGTGACATTATTTAAAGAATATTGTGGGTTCTATTGACTTTTACATAAATCAGAAAATTATATCAAAAAAATATTAAATTAAGTTTTGTAAGGTGAAATACTTACTTGTACTTATTTTTAAAAATTATACTTACTAATACTTACTTTTCAGTGGTCTAAGAAGCAAATATACTTATTTTTTAATAACATGAGTTGGTAGCATTATTCATCACGTTGAAATTTTTAGATAATTATACTGTATCCCAGCGTCTATAAAAAATGAAATTTTGTCAGATATTATTAATTTTATTTAACTTACCTTTTAGTTGTGGCAGCAAATGCTCCGACTCAAACTCTTTCATTACTTTCTTGCAGGCAAACTGCAGAGTGATGAAATTGAGAATGAAAAATATTTTATTTTCCGAACAAATATCAAACACACAAGTCAATGAAACATATATAACAAACAATTTGTTATTAACAAGTATTTTGAAACAAAGTATGTGAATTTTATTATGTCATGGCAAAACGTTCGTAGTTGCTTTAAAAACGTTTCATTTCACGTTTCCATTTAGAAATGTGCGTTTTCATTTTTGTATGGCGTAAAATATTTAAAAAAATATTAATTTAACTAAACGTTTTTAAATTGTGCAGTTTTGATTTTTTGTTTTCTCAGTGTAATATTATTAACATTAAATAAAATTGAAAAGTTACCACTATCTGGAGATTTGAACCTCGTCCGAGTAATTGTAAGTCCAGGAGAATATCCATTCGACCATCGAAGTTATTAAGAAATTGTTGCTTAATTTGCTTCATTAGGAATGAGAGCTAGCCTAAAGTCGTAGGTTCAAACCCCAACCGTGACAAAAAATAATTTTTTTTGTTGCGCTGTTTTAAAAAATTGGTTTTTTCACACAAAATTTTTTTTACAAAAGTCCGAAATGTTATTTTTTAAAAAATTTTTTTAAAATTTTTTTTTTATTTTATAGCTAAAAATAATATTTTTTGAGTAAAGCATTGAATAATAACAGCGAACTAAAAATAAATTATTTATTTTTAAAAATGTTTTGAAAAAATTTTTTTACAAGAAAATGAAAAAACGGATACGAGATCTTGGACTCGTAAACAAGCTCGAAACGAACAAAAGATTCTGATCCATACAAAATTACATAAAAACACTTACAATTTTTTTCACATAAAAATTATGAAATTTTTTGATTTTAATTAACTTATTTTTAGAAGCTTACAATAAAAAGTTTTTTTATTTAAAATAATATTTTCGAACTCGAAACGAACACGAAATCTCGGATCCATAAAAAATTATGTGAAAAGACTTAGATTTTTTTCATAAAAATTTCTTCATAGGAAATGATATATAAAAAAGACTAAGAATTTTTTCATATAAAAATTGTGAAATTTTTTTTATTTTAATTGACACATTTTTAGCGGATAACTACGAAAAAATGTTTTTATTAAATTTAAATATTTTCATATAAAGAGTCGAACTCTTAAGCGAGCTCAAAACGAACACGAGATCTCGGATCTTTACAAAATCCTGTGAAAAACTTAGAAGTTTTTCATATTAATTTTTCAAAGAAAAGCATATAAAAAGACTTAGAACTTTTTTGTATAAATAAGAAATATTTTTTTATTTTATTGACATATTTTTAGCAGCTATCAACATAAACATTGTTTTTATTAAATTAAATATTTTCATATAAAAAAGGAGGACTTGAAAGCTTGCTCGAAACAAACACGAAATCCCGTATGCATTTAAAATTATATGCAAGCAATTTTGAAATTATTTTTTTTATTTGTACTAATGTATTTTTTGCAGATAAAAATGAAAACAAAATTTTATTTGTTTGAAAGAATTTATGAATTTTTTTTTTCATAAATAGTTTTATATAGTGTTTATTTTAATGTTAAAAATTTTCACTGAAAAAATTTTCAAGTTTTTCTTAGGAAAAGTCACTTAGAAAAATTTATGGATCCGAGATCTAGGGTTCATTCGAAACGTACTTGAAGCTCGTTTACGAGTCTGAGATTGCGAGTCCGAGATCTTGGAAGCGTTAACGAGCTCCTTTACGAATCGTTCTTCCTTTGGTGTTTATTGGGTAGCTGAATAAAGTTTGTTTTGTGAAGATAAGCTTTTCGTATAATTCAATAGTTTTAAAGGCAAACAGAAGATTATCTGTATGTTAATGTTATCTTTAGAAAAAAGTATCTTATTTAATAATGTTATAATGACATATGTTTATAAAAAAATTTTGAAAAGAAAAACTTGTCCTATGACTAAGCATATTTATTTCAGCTCCAGTATTCAATTTCCAAGTAAAAATTCTCAGTAACTGTAAATAAAATTTTAAAACAATAGGAAAATTAGAAAATTCCAAGGCTGTAGCTTTGTACCTAGAGTAATTACAAACATTTTTAAGTGTGTAAATCATCCATATCAAACACTAGTTCAGAATACTTTCTCTTTATAATTTAATTTTCTGCATTATATCGTACCTATTATGTTATTCATTCGTTTGTGTATTTTTCTCGACCTATATATTTCTTATATTTGTTTTTTGTTTTTCTTAACACACAAAGAAAATCGGTTTGCCTAAAACAAATAAGTAAACAGACCCAATTCAATAAATAACAGTTTTTCTTTGTCTTGGCAGGAGTTCAAGTAACGCACAGCTAAGATAAAGCAACAAGTTTTACCACATAAAAAAAAAAATAGTCGTTACAGTTATGTACACAGATAACGACAAGCTGGAGTAAGCGACGATAACTAGTGATGAAAATTGTGTATTGTTTTCCTTAGTGCCAAATTGGGGTGTTATTTTGGTCATTGGTTAGCTATACAATTGGGATTCAAAGTGAATAAAAAAGATACTTAAATAGAGCAGAAGCACAAAAGATATATTTTATAGCAGAAATTTATTTTTGCTTAGGAATAAATTAATTAACATGGCATAATGAGCTTCTTCAAGATAAGCAATGAAGGTGAAACGGCAAATACGTTTCCAATTCGTAACTCACAACTGTTGAATGCTTTTGCTCGTCGATAAATTGCAAATAATTAATTACTTCTCCTTCTCTACACTGGCTTTATGTTTGTACTCTTGAAGTTTTGAACTCTTAAGGAAACGTTTACGACACAGGAAATAATGGAGTTCTAATAGAAAATTTAAGAAATTGCACCATTATTTACAATAAAAAAAAATTTATAATGTACATATTTCATCATAATCATAAAAATATCCATTTCGTAAAATTGAAATAAAAAAAGAACAAAATAAATATGACAAAGCCATATCTATACTATTATATAAAAGGAGACTCACGAAATTTGATACAGAATAAGCTCGGTAACCGTAGAACCGATTCTGATAATTCTTTTTTTATTCGATTCCTATGATAACGCAGAATGTCAAAGCTTACCAAGTTTTTCGAAAAATTTATTCTTTAATTATTACAAAATCACGCATTTTATTTGATGCCTATATTCAACCTGTAGCACAATACAACAGCGAACAAAGATTTTCTCTCTTTGTCGCGAGAGCTTCTCTCAATATAACAAGACAGCCATGTTGTGTAGTTGCTTTCAGTGAGATTCTTGCTGTCATACAGAGCAAAGTTGATTAATACAGGTGAAGTCACTTGAGAGAAGCTCAGTCGAACTGTCAGAATGTATGAAAGGAAATCAAGAAAAAATCCTGAATCTGTACAATTTTTAGCTTATAGCTACTTTGACATTTTAAACAAAAGCGAAACAAGATTGCTTTTCTCTCAAGTGACAACCTATATTAATCAACCTTGATACAGTGTTGTCTCATTTTCTTTTGCCCATATTACACGATGACCGTTTGCTCGGCGTACAAATAATTTTGTTGTTGCTTCCAATGCGAAACTGTCAAAAATTTTGGAGAATACAACAACATCCATGGAACAACCATTTTGTACGGCCAAGTGTACGCCAAGCAAACGGACATCGTGTAATATGGGCATTTGCAAATGTTTTGAAGGGAGTTGCCAGAGTTGAGTTATAAGCATAAATTATGTTTGACAGTCTTGACAGTCAGCTTTTCCCCACTTGAGATTGTGTTAATCTATCTATACGAATATATAAAAGCGTTGGGATACTACACGGATGTTTGACAATCACGCAAGAATCACTGAACCGATTTCAACTTTATCGTAATATGCTCTTTTAGATTTGCCACACCTACTCTTCATGCCCACTTTTTGCAAAAAGTACTATATTTCAGACGATTTTGATCGTATGAGACTAGAATTTGGTAATCTATATTGTATGGCTACTTTCGTTAGTTTTTACGCTGTAGAACATTCTAAAAATTATAACAACAAAATTTAAAGCAAATTAATTTTTATCAAAAAATCATAGGCAGGATAGGTGGCCCATGGTTCTTAGTGATAAAAACAGTTTATGTATCAAAATGGAGCAATTTTTGCAGATAAATGATGTTATATGAAAGAGTATAGGGAAAATAAAAATTAAAAAATTACAACAAAAACAACTTTTGACTTATTTTTGAGTACGAATTAGATATTTTAGAGGTCTTTTGAAAATAATATAAAACATTGCATTGGTGAGGTAAACGGTAAACATTTTCTCATTTTCCGAATTTACTTAATTGGACTTTCAGACAAAGAAAATTTTATGAAAATCGATAAAAATCGGAAATGTTTGCTTGCTAAGTCAAAACTTGAAATTTCAATAGTTTTTTTTTCTCATTCTGAGGCTTAAGATAATGTGTTATACTGAGAAAAATCTATAATTTTTGAGATATCGCAATAGTTTTGATGTCATAATAACGGGATTTTTTTTTAAACTTACCCTATATCCGTACAAAATATTTTCGAAAAAGCTTTCATTTATAGTTATTTTTATTAATTAACGACTTTTTATACAAAAATGTATTGTACTGAGAAAGAAAGTCTATAGTTTTTGAGATATCGCCAAAAGTTTAATATCATTATAACGGATTTTTTTTAAAATTTAGGAGGAATATAACTATGTTCAGAATCTATGTTTAAATATTAAATTTTTGATTACAAATTTTAAAAATTTTTGAACCAAATTAAATAAGGTATTTTTTTTATATTTATACCATTTTTTCATAATTTAACAAAACAAACGCAATATATTTTATATTTTGCATTTGATTTAATACAACTAAATACTTTAATTTTAAGATTTAAAATTTTTTCATGGTGTTTAATATTTTTATCACAAGCGAAGCAGCGGGTATTTGCTAGTATCAAGTACTTGTCTATCTTTCTATGATTTTAATGTTAGTAAATAGCTGAATTGAAAAAAAAAACAAATGACATTTTTACTTTTGAGATTCTGTAAATTTATTTTTAACTTTTATCAAATAATTTTTGAGCAGAGGAATATACTTTTAGCTACGTTAAATTTAACAAACGTGACGTAAAAGTGAGAATGTTGTGTGAGTATGTGTGCGATAATAGAGCAGACTACAAAATATCAGGCCAGTGCGCTGTATGTGTGCGTGCGAATGTTGAGATTCGAGCAGACGAACTACTATGGTGGACCCTAAATATGTTTTTTTAATACTCTTTGTAGACTTGCTGATTACTGATTTCGAATCTTATGTTAGAATTTTAAAAAATATTTTTTACACTAAAGCATAGTACTCTGTTCAAATTCATATGAAATTCCACATAAATCTCTATACAAAAAGTGTCAAGCGAAACAAGCGTGTAAATTTTCACAACACGTTCACCAGAGCAGTACTCTAATCCGCTGCGTAAAATTATCGCAACATGTTTCTGAGCAACATTTTTTCACGACAAATTAATTTTGCTGCCTCTTTATTTTGAAGTGAAAAGAGAGATATCATATGAAATCTCCCAACTTATTCTCTTAGTCTCTCTGAGAAACGTTGCCATAGGAATTCCTCGCAACAAACTTTAAGTCAGAAATTTCACGAAACAAATAAATAGATGTTGCCAGCGAAATTTCAGGTAAACAAACAGAATACTATTCTTAAGGTGGACCCTAAAAATGTTTTTTTTTTTTTATAATCATTGTCGACGATTACAGCTCCGCTAAAACAAAAAATACAAAATTTGTTGGTATTTTGTTGAATAATCTCTAAATTTTTGCTCCGCTACCATACATAACACGAAAATGATTGATATATTGGTTAAAAAGCTGATATTTTTTCTAAATTCCAAAATATAATTTTTTATTTTATGGTGAGTAGTTCAGATTCTAGGTCAATAATACTAAACACGTGTCAAAAGCGTAAAACACCCTGTATCTGGAAAATTTTACAATATAAGAGGAAACTAAGCACATATTTGAGACTAGCGTTGAAAGTACATATAAGAATGATATTGAGCTTACCGGATACGAAATTTGTAGACTGGCATTATTTATCCAAACTTTTCTGAATATAAGAGTACTGCTGTTATTTTGTTCGCAACTGTATATGAAGACAAAAGAGGTAAGACAGAAATTTATTTCCATCGACGTATCGAAACAGAAAGTTAAAATAATATTGAATACCAGAAAATATATTTGAAGATGATCAATAGAAATGAATAAATAAAAAAGCCATAAACGAAAAAAAAAAACAGAAATTTATTGCAAATTAGACAAAACAAAAAAAAATTATGGGAAATAAACATAAAAAATTATATAAATACACATAAAATATTTTTAAGAAAAAAAAAATATACATTCAAAATAAGAAAACAAAAAAAAACTATCTTTGAATAGATCGAAGTTAAAATACCTCCACGACAGTATTTTAGTTTATTCGAAGTATTGAATGTCCTTCAAGAAATTGCTCTTAAGAGCAAAGCATTTTTTAAAAATTATAAAAATAATATATTAACAAAATTAAATTCGTCAAAAAAATCAAAGGAATTTCTTAAAAGAAATGGAAAAACAAATTTTGTGTCAAACTTAATTAGTTTTTGCAAAACCCTTTCAGACCGTGATGCATCAATTGTGTCTTTTACCAATTTTACCAATTCAATTTTATATGTATTTATTGCTGTTGTTTATGTTTGTCTTTCATATTGTTTAGCTGTTAATTTCATAGTTTCTTAAATTTTCACGAAATTCTTGCGTCACATTTAATTTTTTTTTTAAAATGAGTGGAGAAGTAATTAATTTTTTTTCATTTACTAAAATAAAATTTTAGTGAAGTGGACAAATTTTAACTAAAAAATAATATATTTTAAGATCTCAAATGATTTGACAACATTTGATGCAAGAAAATATATTTTTAGTTTAAACTTTCGTTTCTTGAAAATCCTTGAAATCCAAGGATATGAAAATATCAAAATTTAGGCATTGAATATGTTCATATCATATCATATAAAGACCATTAATTCTAAAAAATCATAAAAAAATTCTCAGTAGCTTAGCGTCAGGTCTGAAAGGGAAAAGTGATACTTTTATTTTTTCAACAAAACGAACTTTTGCACCATTTTTTGAAAGATATTTTCGGGTCCTTTTTTTTTTAAAAAATCAATAAAATTAATCCTCAGCTAACGGAACTGTTGCTGTAATTCTTTGCAAATACTTTAATTCAATTTTTAGACCCAGGAATTGAATGAAATATATGAAAACACAAAGAATCTTTTCGCGTCGAAAGTCAAAACTTTGAATTTGGAATAGTTTTTTTGGCTGTAGGTAACGATGTTTTATCCAAAAATTTATTGTACTAAGATTGACTACAGTTTTTAAGATATAAGAATGTAATTCCTGCCAAAAAAACGGAGATTTTTTACTTTCTTATCCTTAAGAAAATAGAAAAGTTAGTATATATTAACATGTATTGGATAAAAAAATGCATATTGTAGGGTACTCATTGGAGATAAACGAAAACATTCCAGGTGGTGCTTGTAGCTCTCTTAATAACCAAAAAAATCTTTAATAGGTTGTTCAAACGTATCTTTTATTTTTAACTCACTTTTCAGTGTTTTTAATTTCATTTATTTTACAAAAGAACTGCTCTTTTAAAGAGAGTCCTTTTTGGTGATAAAAAGTAGCCTATATCCCAACCAGGAACGTAAGGAACCTGTCAAGTTAGAAGAAAATCAGTCCAGAAGTTTTGAAATGCTGCACATTCGGACAGACAGCCAGACAGAGAGACAATATTTTAAAAATTACATTTTTGGAATCTACATCCTTCAAATTGTTCAGTGCAAAAAGAATTTCGATGTAAATACTTTTTTTTTACAGTTTTATTATATGTATAGATATATAACATTTGCCACTGAAACCTTACAAATACATGTTTCTAGGAACAAACAAATATACATACTTCAACACTAATTATTTTCTTTGCTAACAAAATAAAACCTTTTATATCAAAAAATTAATCGTGTTATTCAATGTTGTTGTTGCTAAACTTTGTGATGACTGCTTAGAAAATAAGCAGCTTATTGATACATTGTTTGAGAGCAAAATGCTAGAGAAAAATCGAAAAATCTGTCAGCATCGTTACGGTTTTATATTTATGTCAAAATAATAAAATCTCAACAATTCTTACTTCACGACAAAAGACACAGAAGGTGAAGTAAGAGTTAACTTTAACAAACCCTTTTCAAACTGATTACTTTGAGCTTTTCAACTTTCGTATTTTGCTGCGCTAAATGTGTCTGACTTGATTTCTTTCTTTTTATTATTGTTGTCTGTCTTATTGTATATTTTTTTTATTTTTCTTATTTTCTCTGGATGTAACTAAAGTAACAATATTGCATCAATATCGTTCTTTACTCTACATCTTGGTGAGCAAGAATCACAAATTGCATTGTTGGCAAAAGTTAAGCTGTGACTTAAGCAATGACCTATCAACTTTTTGACTTTCAAAAGGCAACTAAAGGAGAATGTGTTAGTTCTGAATGTACAACAAAGTTGCTTTTGAATTATTTTGCACTTTGAGATACTTTAAGTGTTATCTACACTTTGCTGAAAAAAACTTTGTAAATAAAATATATGTAATTTTCTTGTTGTGTTTCGTTGTTTTAATATATTGAAGTTTGTTTCTGTTGTTTGAGTTAAAAGTTTAACAAGAAAGTGACTGTTTGTCTCAGCTGACGGTTAATGTTGAATAAAGTTACCCAGAAGAGAAAATAGACATTACAAAAGTACTTCTGTATTGATTACGCAATAAAAGGAAGTACTTCAATCTAGATTACAAGAACTACTAAAAAGGCTCATTACTTTTAACATAGGGATGTCATAGGAAATACCTACATTTGCTTACTTCAAATACTCGCTGTAAGTAGCAAATGACAAGTTTTAAAAAATAATTAGAAATAAAATTATTTGGATGTGATGAAATTTATGGATAGTATTAATGTAATGTAACAATGATGAGTATAAACATATTTTTATGAAATATTAAAAACTAGTGAAGCCGTGTGACGTTAAAACGCGAAAATCAAACATATCTAGATTTTATTTTAAGCTAATGAATAGATTTTTAACTGATCAAAATTGAAATGAAATTATTTTTGGCCTTTTTGCAATATACGCGGTATTGCATGCACAACGACGATATAATGTTAACGTATTTAATTTCATACCCAAATTTATTTTAAATGTACAGGAAGAAGAATATTTCTTGATTTTCAGTTGAAAAATGCTTGAAAAAATGTTTCATTACCAGTTTCCAATATCTCATTAAATTTTTGTGTAAATTTTTAAAAATTAGGTTTAGCTGGAAAACGCTGTGTGTATAATCATATAGAAAAAGCTCAAAGTGTCCATAGTGCCAGCATTCTGTACATTCTTGTTTGAATATACAGAACTATAAGCTTTTTCGAAATGATCGAATTGATAAAAAAGGCGGGGGTGTTGCAATATATTGTAAAAATAACTTAAATGTTAATCTGTTGGGAATGTCCAGAGGTTCAGAGGTAGAGTTTCTTAATGTCGAAATCTATGACAGTTGTACAAATTTTTCTTGTCGTGTGTATAATCCGAATCGTAATTGTTGTTTGGAGCAATTGTTTACTATATTGTTGGATTGTGCAATTGACTATGATCACTTCGTTTTGTGTGGTGATTTAAATATAAATGTTTTATTTAAGGATAGTCTTGTTGGTAATTTTATTGATCGTCTGACTGAAGTTGGTCTCCAAATAGTAAATACCAGTTTACCTACGCGCTATGCAATTAATGCTATTCCAAGTTTATTAGATCTTTTTATTGTTTCAGATGTTTCTACTGTTTTGCTCTTCGACCAATTATCGTTTATATCTGACCATGATCTTCTTTTTTGTTCTTTGAATATAAATTTGACACCGATTTTAACTGTTAAAACTGTTTCATTTCGTAATTATAAAGCTATTGATTATGTTTCGTTGTATAATGACCTGTCTATCATTAATTGGTCCGAATGTTGGTTTCTTAGTACTGTTAATGGGAAGTTGTATTTTTTAAGTAATATAATTTGTGAATTATTTGAGTTGTATGTTATATTGACTACACGTAGTGTCTCTAACAGAAGTTGTCCCTGGTTTACAAATAACGTTAAATTGGCCCTGAAAAAACGTAATAAAACTTATAATCGTTGGAAGAGAAACCCGACAACATCTAATTGGGAACAGCACAAAAGAGCTAGAAATGAAGCTAACTGCATTGTTAAGTTGTCTAAACGCTCTTTTTTCATGTCGAAGCTAAGTTTAGCACAACCTTCCAAAAATCTTTGGAACAATTTAAGACAGGCTGGAGTATGTAATGTGAAATCCGATGATTTTCTAATTGATCCTAATATTCTTAATGATTATTTTATCGCTACCTCAACATATACTTATAACACTTCTGTCGATAATACGATAGGTTTTACTACCGAAAGGCCATGTTATTTTCAGTTTGTTGCTGTAAATGAGTGTGATGTTGCTCGTTGCGTTAATAATATTAAATCAAATGCTGTGGGTGAAGATGGAATAGCTATTAAATTTATAAAAATAATTTTACCTTTCATCATAAGCCCTTTGACACATATAATGAATCACTGTTTCACAAGTTCTTGCTTCCCTGATGCGTGGAAAGCTGCTACAATCATTCCTATAGCTAAAAAACCCAATGCCTGTGAACCGTGTGATTTTCGTCCGGTAAGTCTTTTACCAGCTTTATCAAAAGTATGTGAGTCTCTCATGGCTGTACAAATCTCCGAACACATTAGAAAATTTAACCTTATGTCACCACTTCAATCTGGTTTTCGACCTGGCCACAGCTGCTCTACAGCTATTGTGAAGATCGTAGATGACATAAGATTATCATATGATATGGGGCATATAAGCTTGCTTTGCATGTTGGACTTTTCAAAAGCATTTGACTCTGTTGACCATTTATTACTATGTCAAAAACTAGAACTTAATTTTGGGTTTTCTATTACTGCGGTCCGTCTGTTATATAATTACTTAGTTGGAAGGTCTCAAAGAGTAAAGGTGGGAAATAGTCTGTCTGCTTTTAACAATTTATCCTGTGGAGTTCCTCAAGGCTCGGTACTTGGTCCGCTTTTATTTGCAATGTTTCTTAATGATATTTACAGCAAATGCCGTCATGTAACCATGCATGCATATGCTGATGATCTTCAGCTGTACTTGTCCAAACAAAGTGATCTTGTTGATGATTTATGTAATGAGGTAAACGAAGACATGAGTAAAATAGTAGATTGGGCTAGGGCTAATAAGCTTAATCTTAACCCTCTTAAATCATTTGTTCTGCCGATTTTTAAGTCTAGATACTCTTTTTCTGATATACCAGCCATTTTTCTGAATGGAGTCGACTTGAAATTTATAGGTAAAGTTAAAAATCTCGGTTACTATATTAACTACTCACTTTCCTGTGAAGATCATATAAACTCTGTTGTTTGTAAAGTTTACTATATCCTACGGAACCTGAGGAGAACTGCATCATTTGTGCCTGTTGAGACTAGAAGGAAGCTAGTGGTTCAACTCATAATGCCAATAATTTCGTACTCAGAATTTGTAAACAGTAAGCTTGATTCGAGGTCAAAGCTTAAGTTACAACTTGTGTTTAATAATGCTGTCAGATACGTTTATGGTCTTAAAAAGTTTGATCGTATAAGTCATTTGAGCAATCGAGTACTTGGTTGCAATATTTTTAATTATTTGGATGCTAGAAACTGTATTTTTTTGCATAACTTGATTTATACACAAACTCCTAATTACTTATTTAATAAGTTACAGTTTTGTAGATCGACCAGATATATGAACCTTGTAATTCCTGTATACAATTTTTTGAATTCTAACAGACTCTTTTTTGTGAACGCTATCAGAATGTGGAATTAGCTACCTTCAAGAATCAAAAGTATCCGAAATAAGCACAACTTTAAGCATGCAATATTCCAATACTTTTCTTGATACTATCTTTCTTCTTTCTTCTATTTTCTATTTTATTAATGTTATCTTCTTAATTATTTGATAAAGTTCCTTAAAGGTAATTTATACATAAGTCTAAATTCAATTCAATTATAATTTATTGTTAAAATTTAAGCTTATAACTAAATTAAATTTCTTGAGTCAAATGCATTTGTTTGTTGATTATAACTTAAACTTAAAATTTAAAATTTAAAGTTAAATTTAGTCGTTGCGTACAATTTTTTTTTTAATTGAAAATAAGTAATTTAAAATTTTTTGTTTATATTTATTTATTGGTTATAACTTGTTGTTATTCTTTTATTTCTTACTGCATTTAAAAGACTTTGTCTTATATGTGAACATGATAATTAAATTAAATAAATAAATAATAAAAATAAAGCTGGAATAACCATAAAGCTGGCATAAAGCTTCTTTTCAAATGCTTTTCAGCGCTTATATCTCCATCTCTCTTGCTCACACAGTAAAGTAATTTTGTTTTTTATGATTTTTTGTAGAACATATTTAAAATACTATTCAGCGCTTTATTCCTGTTTGATCACATAGTTTAAATTTATTTGTTGAGTTTTATTATTTATTGCATCGTACTGCATTTTTAAATGGATTCCAGCACTTGTTTATCTATATCGCCTGTTAACAATATTTTCGTTGATTTTGTTTTATTTGTATGATATTTTTTGTGCTAAAGTTTTTACCGTTTTGTGGTGTTGTTGTTTCGTTTTGTGGTGCTTTTCAGTTTTATGCACTTGTGCATTCTATGTTATTGATTTGATCTTTCGTTGGTGATCATTACGAATCTACATTCTCATTAAACAAAAAATCTTTTACTTACTTTGCAAAACATAATTGACGGCATTATTTTCCAAAGAAAAAAAAAAGCACAAAGCATTAGTCAGCCACAAGCATAAAACGCGCACTATGAGCACCACTAAGCTCAATAAGCTTCTTTGTGCATCGTTGAAGAAGCATTCACTATGATCAAAAAAAGTTCAATAAAGCAGCTTTATGCAGCAGCTTCAGCCAAAGCTCACTTTGATATTGAGTATCTCTTCCAGTATCACTTTGGGGTCGTCCATAAACTACGTTACCAATTTAGGGGAGGGGAGGGGTTTTGAAATGCACTACGTTAAGTAACGGTAGGGGGGGGAGGTGTTTAGATATTGTAACGTTACCAAAAATTAAAAAAATCGACGAAAAACCTGTAATTAATAACAAAATCATTTCAAAAATTTTTAACCTAACATGTTTATGTTTGATCGTCTAAACTGATGGTTAACTTTTGTTTCAACGATTTCTTCCACCACCTTTTCCCTCGACACAGGAACCTTTTGGTATTCCTTCACCATCTCAGTACACGTCTGAAAAATTTGGGTCTTTGCTTTTGCGACAGGCTGACGTTAAGGCCTGAATGTTCTTGATCAAAGGAGATACCGTATGACATGTACTGTCCTTCTCAGAAAGAAGAAATCGGTTCAAGGTCGTCTCCTACCTGCGGCTTGTATTTCGTTTTTAAAACTTCTATGAATTGCCATAAGTTTGTATTATATCGTTTACAATAAATCAGAATAAAAAAATACTATTTAAATAAATCAATTTTCAGAAAGCATTTACACAAAAACACAGAACTTGGTGCAGCTCGGGTGCAGCCTTTAAGGGTACTCTGTCAAAGACCAGGTGAATTTCTTTGCGTTAGAAATGAGGATTCACCTGAATGGGTCGACATAGAATCCGATGAAAAATTCTATTTTGAAGAATCCTCAACAAAGCTACCAGCTTCTTCTATCCCAGTGATTGAGAGCATCGAATCTTGGATCGCAGATGGAATAGCTTTTACAGATGATACTAAGTATTGATTTTTTTCCAATTGTTCCTTTAATGTATCTAGTCATACTAGTCACTAATACTAGTGAAAATTGTCGGAGCTAGTCAAAATATATAATCATCCGAATGAATTAATTTCATATGTCACGTTACTTTATGGGGGGGGGAAGGGTTTTGAAAAGCACTACGAAAAGTAACGCAGAGGGAGGGGGGGGGGTAAAAAAAACCGGAAAATCAGTAACGTAGTTTATGGACGACCCCTTTGATATTGAATATATCAATTAATAGTTTTAGCTGTAAAAATATAAAAGATTATTCGTTAGTATAACAGTTTCATAGCCTTTTCATTAGTCGGTAGATGGCGCTAAATACCTCACATATTCTTAGGCATATACTTTAATTAAAAAGAGAAAAAACAACATAAAAACAACAATTATATGCAAACTCTAACTCGCTATAATTTAAAATACATTTTTAAGAAATTAAAAGACCAGTTTGCACATCTACAAGTCTAAACCTACCAAACCATACTAAATCTATTAAGATTGGACTTGTTTTTTAAGTCCAGCCTTACGCCAGCCTTACGCCGGACAAAATTTGATTTTGCGTAATATATTTAAGATAATTTTTGTGTTCAATGTAATTTAATTTCAAATTTAGAAAATTAATATATAAATATAACAGATTGATACTAAGACAAGAGTTTGGATAAGGATAAGAACAAGGATTCGAAAAAGAAATGGGACAAGGATTTGGAAGAAGGGGGTAAAGATACGTTGTGACATAAAAGCAACTACGGGAAACTATATCTTATTTTTTAATTTTTGGGCTTTTGCAATTTTGGTGGTTAGATTGTTTTCAGAAAACTAGCAATTTTGGACTATTTCGAAGAACCGGATATTTTTAGTGACGTTACTCCAAATTATCTTATATAATTTTTTAATTTGTTTTATGCTTAATTTTTTACTTAATATTTTAAAGTCTGACAAACGAACAACGGGTATTTTCGGCCGAACTTCTGTTGATCAATTGAGGTCTGCACCTGAACCAAACCAAAATTTTATGGGGATTAGTACTCTGCATAGATCCGCATATTCCCATATAAGCTGCTCATTACATTTTATATTTTTTGAGGTTTGATTTGCCTTCAGAGAGGAAACACCCGATCAAAGAAAATAATTTTTTGTCGAATTGAGCTTAAGGTCTTCCAAGGTTCTATGACATTCGGCCACGGCCATTAACTTATTAAAGGAATACGAAATCCTTTCGTTTAGTGAATAAATTTTTTAATTTATTGAGTTAATTCATATTCAAATACATGATATCTTCGTGATATTTTAGAATTTTTTATTCTTCATTTGCTAATTTCCATTGAAGCAAGTAGTAATAAATGCTAATAACCTCAAACAGATTTGTACTCATATACAGTTTAAAGTCTGACATAATAAGTTTTTCGTCTTTTGCCTTATTAAAGAAATACTGTTCTGTGAAAATCATCCCTTCTGGATTGTATTTTTAAAAAATATATAAAAGTTAATATAACGAACTATTACAAAATCTTTCAAAGTTGTTAGATTTTCTTTTTATAAAACACAAAATTATTGAGAATATTTGACAACACTAGTTGTAAGCCATATTAATTTCTCTACTGGGTGCTCTGCCACTTTTGTGTGGATATGTTAAAATTGTGTATATAGCATAATTTACCAAAAATATTTTTTTTGCAAAATTTGTATACATATCATTATTTGTCAAAATATGTTGTTGTGTGATTGATGTAATTTATGTGATTGATATCAATCATTTCTAGATATTATTAATGTTTATGTCTACCAAAATAATTTTGTGGAATATTTTATGATTTACGTATAAGTACTATATTCAAAGTGCGAAGGAATGAATGAGAACATTAAGAAAACAGTATAATTATTTTAAGGAAAAGGAAAATATGTTAATATTAAATATATGACTAGTACTCGAACTTCGGTTATGCAAAGACATTTTTATAATCGATAGTTGAAGCTTCGATTTGGCTTCTTTAAAACCATATGTGATTTAAAAGCAGTTGTAAATTCTTTGCATAATAAACTCGAATAGCTTTAAACAGGTTTGGGCATAAAGTTTCTAATAAGATTTTAAAAATAAGTTAACATAAGCAATTGTAAGCATTAGATAACATAGAGCTTAGGAACAATGAAAGCATGAAACTGCTGTAACGTTGCCTGCAAAGAGAATCATAAAATTTATTGCAAATACAATAACTTCTTTGTGTTTGAGCGCGAAGCGTTTCGGTACTTTGTACTTAAAAAACTTCATTACTCTAATTTTTTGTAAGTTAAGCCTACAAAATGTGTCATAAGGACAAAAAATGTCAAAAGACAGAAAAATTATAAAAATGTAAATAAAAACTACTTACATAGTACCAAAGCGCTAAGCAGGGGGCTAGAGACGGGGTGAAAAAAAATTTTTAATTGGTCACTAAGTTTCTGTCAGTCCGTCTGTTTTGATTTAAATATATTGCTTAAATTCAGGAAATAAATTAACCTTGAATTTAAGTATCACAAACCAAATTTTTCCAAAACTGTCTTCTACTTAAAATTCCTATTATAATTCTAAGAAAACATTTTTTTCTTAAAATATCTACCTAAATATGACCAATGTTATACAATGTCACGTCTTCAATCTGACATAACACTATACAAAACATGCTATATAATGTCATGTCTTCAATTACGACATAACACTAATAAATAAATATAAATAAACTGGCCATTTCAGCCCTTCAAAGGACTTTGACCTAGCTTCTATTGATCAATTGTGTTGTGAGTGTTATTAAATGTTTGATCACAAATAACTGAGAATTGGACCTACGTGTTTTATGCCGACTCCAAACTCTCTGAGGTTTGCCCTCTGAGGCTTGCCATTGTCTGCAGAGAGGTGACGACCGAACAGAAAAATTAATTCAATTGAAAAACTTTCTGTCTGAGCTGGAATTGAACCCGGGCTACCGCGGCTCTTTAGCTTAGGGGCCACGCACTCTACCCACTAGGCTACGGTCGCCACTACGACATAACACTATACATCATTAATCATGGTATAAAATTAGAAGCTAACTAAAACCGGAAAAATAATATAAACCTGAAAAAAAATTAATATATAAAAAGATAAACATCCCATCTATATTTAGTGAAACAACAAACCTAAAACCTAAAATTCTTGCCGTGTAGGCTTAAAATCTTTAAACGTTTTTCGACCACAGCCACATGGTCTCATCAGAAGGCTTTAAAAATCTAAAAAACCTAACCAACCTCTAATTCTGAATGCTACGCATTCGAAATAAGCTAATCTAATGACAACTAAAATAAAATTACATACAACACATGCATGCAACACATTCAAAACATAAAAACTATTTTTTTTTAAATTTTTTATCTGCTTTTCAAAGGATCTGGTGTATAGTGGTGGATTCATGTTTCATCCATATTCACTATTTTACTAAAAAAAGTAGTCATATTTTGTTTAAACATATCCAAATATTGTTGGGAAGTGCTAACAATTCCATGTTTTTGAATGATTGTTAATGAACCCATCTTGAATGATGCGGCACCCATCTTGCAGTCAGTTTTCTCATACCCAAATGTTCATGTAAAATTGAAACTACCGATGTACTTGATATGCCTATGGTTGCAGCTATCTCTCGAACTTTCACTTTCGGACTGTCCAAAATAAAATCACGGATTTTTCCAATACATTCTGTGGTGCTCACTGTTTTCGGTGATTCCCCGATATTCATCTTTTGTGCTGATTCGAACTCTTTTTAAGTCTGCAATCAAAATTTTGCGGTTGAATGTGACGAAATAGATTAACCATAATATAAATCGAGCTTTCCTTTTGTTTTTTTTCGCAGTTTTGTTACGCAAAAAGTTATGCTTAATACAAGCATGAAATTCTTTTTTATCCATTTTTATAAAAATACAAAAAGTTGCTTAATTTAGAGCACTGTAACGTCAAAATGCATGGACAAATTAATCTGATATTTATAGAGTGTTCATGTTAAGGTTGCCACCTGCAAAAAATGTTATGTACTTGAAGAGTGGTGGTGCCGCCACTTGGAAACGGGCAGCATCTTGAACGCCCTAGTAAAAATAAACTTACATCCTGATGATAAAAATAAAATTTATTGAAATAAATAAAGCTTACACGGGAAGAAATCACATTCTTATATGAAGAAAATATTTTGCTTGAAAAAAAAATTTCAATCTAATACTCTTTTGCTGAAATCAAGCATTTAAAACAAAAATGAAGAACACACATAATATAACGAGCATTTATTTCTAAAACTGAGTACAATAAATGATACGTTGAAACAAGAATAAAACCTTGGTATTATTTTCAATAGACACTTGTCTTGGAACAATCACATAAACTGCACCGTTGGTAAAATTTACGGCATGCTCCGTACACTTTGGGTTACACAATATTTCACTCCTCACAGAATTAAAGTTCTCTTAGCAAAAACATACTTAATTCCTACTTTATTTTATGGTTGTGAATTATTCGCTAATTATGACTCGTTAAGCAGATATAAACTTAACGTTATTTATAATAATATCGCACGTTATATTTTCGGAATTAGGCAATCTGATCACATTTCCATGCTTTTTAGACAAATTTTCAATATGACTTTCGACAGTCTATTAAAATTCAAAACACTTGTGTTTTCACAGAAAATAATTGTCTACAAAGAACCTAAATATTTACATGATCGACTTCGCTTTTCCAAATCTAATTGATCTACTCAATTAATACAATTAAGGCATACTCATCTTATTTCAGAGCGACAATTCTATATTAATTCTATTCTTCTGTGCAATTCAAAGCTAAACTTTATAATTATTTCTCTTTGTTGTAATATCTTTAATATTTTTTTGTTATCACTTATTGATTCTTAAATACTTGTTCAATAATCAAAATCTTATTCGGCTTGCCGGAAATGACATGACTATAACCAATTTAAGTATTATAATGTTTTAAAAATTATGCTATTTTCAGCTTTTTAATTTTTTTATACATATAGCTACTAGTTTTAAGTTAGTTTTAGTGAATTAATTAATTAATACTATATTATTTCGTCTGATCTTAAATCAAAATATCACTAATACTATATAAAGATTATAATATCTTTTGTATAAGGAAACGAAAATAAATAAATAAATAAAATAAATAAAAATAAGCCCATTAGTACACAGACGAAACTACAAAAGTCAGGAAGGTGAAATTTTCTGAACCGTTTTATGTTTAGCTAAATAAGAAAATGAAACTACTCCCATTGATCGAAAAGTTAATTTGCCTACTTTTCCAGATCGTCCTTTTTAAAGGCTGCGAATAGAATACCATACCATAGAATACCATTCATTAAAAAACACATTTTTTGAAATTTAAAAAAAAATGTTTTTGTGTGAAGTTTTTTGAAGTGGAGATCAATATTCTACATTAATGAAAAATAAATTGTTTTTTATTTGTTTTGCGGTATTGTTGCATTGTGGTAAGCCATAAAGCAGTCTTTTGGATGAAGGGATCGTTGGCATTTTACACAAATGAATTCTGATTTTAAGTCACAATGACCACAACGACGTTGATTAGGAATGAAGTTAACCCAATGTTGATACCCATCATGTCTGGCATAATCGCTGAAAAAAGTTGCATTTAAAGAGATTTGGTTATGGAAGATAAAGATTTGGTTAAGAGACATACGCATTCTTTTTGATGGTCGTTCCAAAATTAGGTCAGAATCAGAATTCGAGAATCATAATCATCTTCGTTTGCAGTAATATGATGTAACTCTGCTTCAATATTCATCAATTTACGTCCGACATAGTTGAGATTAGATATACTTGGTACAATCTCATCATAATCTGATGGTGCGGAACCTCAGTCTGATTCGACTGGTGATACCTCTCTTGGAGGCAAAATATAAATATTTGTGCCAATAGTAGCAGTTTCAACTTCTTCTTCTTCACATTCTTCAAGAATATCCAAATTCTCATAAAGTTTTAATTTATTTCTAAAGAAACACAAGAAAAATCATGTACAACACTTTCCTAAAAATGATTAGATGAATGGTATTCCATGCGCAGTGGAATAAAGGTCAAAAAAGTTTTTAGAAAAAAATTACACGAATTTAGGTGTAAATAATAAAAAAAGAGCTTTTTCACACAATAGCAATCACCATTTTTATTAAATTTAAAAATTATCCTTCGAGCCATATTTGCACTTTCTTCTTATTAGAAATTTTTACATGGTTACTTGATAAAATCTGATATTGAGAAAACAGCTGAATTCTTATTTTAATATAACGCAATATTAGGTTTGTCTTACCGTTCTTTTTAAAGGCCGCTACATACTAATGGGTTACATCTTTCAACCTTTAGTCTTAAAATTATGAGTGTAAAAAAATAATTTTCCCACTTCTCATCTGAACAGTGCTGCCACTTTGTGAGTAATTAAAAGTGGCTGTGAGTAATTTTTGAGGAATATTATTTTGAGGAATTTGGAAATTTTCAGAACTTTTTTTAATATATATACCAAAAAAACTTTGGCAGCACCTTTTTCTGATTGATAGAAACATACCTTTCAAATAAACTGAACACTGAACTTTCCGATTGCGTTTCCCCGTCACTATATAAAAAAAAAATTGAAACAAGTGCAAACGAACTTAGTAATTAGCGTACGGTTTTGGCTAAAATCAGTTTAAACATAAAATAAATACAAGAAAAATGATACATGGTTGCAATCTGCAGTGGAAGCAACGGTATGAATTGACTTTTATTTCTATTGTAGCAATTATCGATTAACTCTTTAAATCAACATGAAAGTTTTTTTTATGCATTGGCTAATTTTGACCATATTTTTATTTTGACTAATTTTTATGTGATATAGTTAGTTTTGTGAAATCCGACTCAGTGATGCCATATTACATCATTGTCCTTATTGGGTTAGAGATATTTTAAAACACTCCTTGAAGTAAAAACCAGCAAAAACGAGCATTGATATGCTCGAATTGATATTCAATAAAATTTGGCTGTTTAAGATATCGATAATGAGTGGAGATTATTTTTACCTCGATTATTCTTTAGATCCAGAGGCGTATTAAAAACGAGTTTTTAATACAAAAAATTTAGTAGATATATTTGTTTTCATATTAAGAAGAAGTAATATCTTTACTCTTCTTTTTTTCTAATGCATCAGTTTAGATAGTATTTAGTCACTACTTTGAGAAACTGACTCAATACAAAAACAGTTTTATTATTTATTATAAGCTTTTAATTTTAATGAAGAATGAATTAATAAAAATAGTGATGACCTATTTGAATCAAACAAAAACATATTTGAATTGAATTGGAAAAATAAAGTTGCATATATATAATTTATGCTTATAACTAAAAATTTTTAACAAAAACATACGTTAAAACTAAAATGTCTTAAAATTTTTTGAAGAAACGCATAAAGCGTTTTAACCCTTTGACGATGAGTGGGTTAAAAATAAGCCATTTACATTTTTAATTCGTGTGAGCACATTTTTGGAGATATTTTCATAAAATTAGTCTTAAAGGATGAGACATCAATATGGCTTTTAACGTATGTATTTTCTCATCCAAATTATGTCAAAACCTTTATGAAGCTACTCCAACAAAGTAAAAAATCAATTTTACGGATTGGTTTTTTTGGATTTTTTCAATACTTAAAGTAAAAAAATTTTTTAAATTTCAAATTCACTTTTGTATAGAAATATTCCATCGGCGATGACAATTCCACACAAAAATTTTAAAATTTACAGCGGTTTGCTTGTCGTCCTCAAAGGGTTAATATAGAAATCCAATAATATGGAAAATATGTAGGAAGAAATATATTTGTTTATGTTTACTTGATAAATAAAATAACGTTTGAAAAAAAACTTTTTTAAGGAATTTCATTAAAATTTGAGGAATTTTTGAGACCTTTGCGTATTAAAAAGTGGCAACACTGCATCTGAAGATATATAATTAATTTTGAAAATTATAATTATTTAATTCTAAAACCAACCCCATTTTTTCAAGTGTTTTTCAATACACAATATATTTAGCCCAATGTCAAAGTGTATTCGATAGCAATTTTAATTGCTTTTCAATGTTAAAAGATACGGAAGGAAATTCCCTCATTTTAAAATATTTTATTTTTAATTTTAAACATTTTTAATATTTTAATTTGTCACAAGATATAAGAATACCTTTTTTTTTTAAATATGACTATTATATTATTTTAAAAAGTTTATGAAAAACTTTATTACATATAACATTTCTAAAATATCACAAGTTTTTGTTTAATTTAAAACACAATGTAGCTAGCTATTAACTATTTTTGGATACAAGATACAAAATAATCAAGAAATAATATCAAGATAATCAAATAATATAAAAAAAAAACTTTCTTAGTTTTAGACAATTAATTACTTGGATCAAGCTCATTCTTCTCTTTGCAAGAAAAAGATAATCATTCTAATATTGAGATAATTGTTTATTTGGTTAAAGCAAATTCTTCTCCATTCTAGGATTACAAATTTCTCAAATCGAGCAAATTATTTCCGTTTTCAACAAATTGTTAACTTGGGTTAAGCATATTATGATCTTAGCAAGAAGCTTAAGTTCTTTAAATTTAATCAAGCAAAACGTTCTTATGTAAAGAAAATTGTTTACTTGAATCAATAAAAGTATTCTCAATTCAAGGAAAATAAATTTATCAAATCAAACAAATTATTTTAGCTTTAAGCAAATTGTTAAGTTGAATCAAGCAAAGATGTCTTATTTTAAGCAAATATCAGACTTGAATTTTGAAAAAATATTCTTTAGATTTTAGCAAATGTTTCTTGATTTAAAAGTAAATTTTCTAATAGCATGTGTTTTAAATTTGCTCAATTCTAGCAAAATAATGCTTAAATTGAGAAACTTACGCTTGAGTGTAAAATGATTCAGCATAAAATGCTTGATTTTTCTCTCCGTTCATATTAGTTTCAGCATGCCATCGTTGTATGTTTTTAAACTAGATTATCCCACACGAACAAAAGTCCTCATGTTTTGAAAATAACAAAAGCTGTTGACATAATTTTTATACCCCAACGCGTACTGCTTAAGGGGTAATATCAACTTTGTCACTTCGTTTGAAGCGCTTATAAGACGGCGTGGAAGGTATAGAAAAGTAAGTAAATTTTTGATTAGCATCACTTTCTGAATCAATTTAGCCATGTCCGTCTGTCGATACGACTACAGCCGCAATTTAGAGGATATCATCAAGAAATTTGGTGTATGTGCTTATATTCAAAATACTAAGATCAAATTCGAGAATGAGCAAAACCTACCATACAAAGTGCCTTTATCAGAACGGTGAAGTCTCTTAAAATGTTACAAATATTATTAAATTGACTCGGAATTTTGCGCTTTGGAGTAAAAAATTCATCATATATTTGAAACTTGTTTAAATCGGATGACACCCAAGTCTACCTCCCATACAAAGTGACCTTACCAGAATGGTAAAATATCTTTAAATTACACAAATATTAATCTAGTGACTTCAAAGTTTGCACCCAAGTTAAAATCCTTAATATGCATCTCAATTATAAAATTTTACTCAGCACGTAAAAAATCTAGTGAAAACCACGTCTACCTCCCATACAAAGTGATCTTATGAAATCAGTAAAATCTCTTTAAGATCCACAAAAATTCAAGTCCAATGGCTTAAAATTTTGCAATTTGGTGTATATATTAACTATGCGCTCAATGCTAGTAAAAAATTTCGCCCCTTACCTTACAAATTGACGTCAACATAATAGTAAAACTTTTATTAATTCCAAAAAAATTATTGATTAAACTTAATGTTGTGCACATAAGCTTAAATAAAAAAAAAAGGACTCTTAGTTTCAAATGATAAATATTTGGATAAAACCACGCCCTATAAAAGTGACATCACCCAAATAATACGACACTCAAGACTTTGTATAAAATAAAATATATACATGGGGTATTTTGACTTCAGTTCAGGCAAAGATAATTCCTTACTAGTTATATATCTTTTTCAAATATTTTTAAATACTCATATGCTACGTTATTGTAGTCAAAGTGACAAAGTTGTTTTAAGCTATTTTGCAAAAATAATGTGTTTTAAAAAACTTATAAAAATAAAATCCACATATTTAAGCCCAAGGCAAAACATGAGTTTCCGTTGAAAGGTTTTACTTTTATATTTTTATTCGCTTTATTTAATATGTATGTTAACATATTGACTTGCGCACTGAGCACATGTTTATGTCCGGAAGTCACTAACACAGTGAAATGCAATTCTTTGAATTCAATTAAATCGGATTAAAATGCTTTGAAACCTTGCGTGTGCAATTTTATGTACATAGTTCTATGGGTCGGGTATTTTTTTTTTAATTAATACTTTTATGCAAGCCTTTTCCGTTGTAAAGCTGCCGCATAAAATTAAGTTAATGCCCGTCATCTTGCATGATGACTCTCGCAAAACCACGCTAAATATTCTCCTAAAGATAGTTTGCTTTAAAAAAGCTCTAAAGAAATTTGCAAAAATTTGTGAATATTACTTTTCTCTAAAATTGTGTGCCTGAAAATGTTTTATAACCATTTTAAATGCTTTAATTTTTTTGACTATTTGCAGTTCTTCCTAATTGGAGTGAGATTTCAGACAAATACGCTGCAAAGTGGTAAGTTTTTTGTATTACTAACAATACGTACGAGTACATATTTTTATTTACTTACTTCCTCAATTCTACAAATTAATATAATTAAAAAGTTTGTGCCACAGAAAGGACATAAAAAGGTTTTTCTCTCTTGCTTTTTACTGTTATGCCAAAATGAAATAAATCATGACATTTATGTTCACTAGCTTGTGATAAAAGCGGAACAAAGGAATGCTGTCAGAGTGAGTGGCAAGAAAAAAAAAATTATATAAAAAAACACCCATCAAAATAAATAAAAAGAAATAGTTTCAAAGTAAAATTGCACGTTTGGTGCTAAAAAGCGTGATGCAAGCATTGTCACAAGCTGTCAGTTACATAAAATGACAACAAGTGTTGCCTAGCATTGTGTAAATGTTGTGTGTCTTGTTGGTGTCTTTGTGTTTGAGTATTTTTGTGTGTGTTAAATTATCAGAAGACAAACTTGTAGATATAATGTATGCAAGTTAACCAGTGAATTTAAGATACGTAGGTGCGTGTATTCAAATTGTATGTGGAAAGATGTGGTTGCAAGTTGATGCAAGATATTATGGTGTTATTTAGTGTAAGGTTTGGAAAAAGGCTCTATGCCACCGATTCTGTTAAAAGAAACAAAAATTTATCTTATGTGTATTAGTTTAAAAACATTTTGCGTATGAATAATATCTGTATAGGAAAAAGCTGACTTGTTTTAAAAACTATCAAAAACAGTTAAAAAACCTATATTTGTTGAACTGCTGCAAGTAGTTGAAAATATATGCAGACGAAGGTGTCAATTGACTTATTTAGCTGACATCGCCATAAATAAAAAAACTCAGAATTTTAACTAGTTGTGGTCAACAAAAAAATAAATTTTCAGTTACTTTCAAATAATTTGATTTTTCTATAGTGTCATAACGAAAAAAAAAAAATTCGAAGGTTTAAAAGAAAAAGTTCCGGTTTTTTAAAATAATTATATTTTCAATTAAACGTCCTTAAAAAAATTAACTAAAGTTGAAACAAAAATAAACAAAACATTTTTCCACAAAAAAAAAAAAAAAACAAAAAAAGAAAAGAAGACCAACACTGCTAACATTGCTGAAACATTTTACTTAGCAAAAGTTAATAATTTGGTATGTTTCATTCAGCAAGTTTAAAACTAATAAAATATATTTATCTCAACCAAGAAAAGCTGAAAATTTCATGTTAAAAGGCCTCTATCCATATCTCAAGTAATTACTGAAGAATAATTTGAGTAGATTTCTCATAATAAAATTAGAGATGGTATATGCATTTCGTAGAGACAGACTGCGAAAACGGTCAAAACAAATTTGACAGCTTATACAATATCTGAAAATTATGAGAAAGCAAAAATTGACCGCATTCATCATAGTCAACTGTTGTGAAGTGTAATGATACCAATACCTTATTGAGCGATGTTTTTCTCTGAAAGTGTTGTTACTCTAAACATTAAAAAAGTTGAAAATTATTTAATTTAATTATTTTAATTGTTTAATTATGTAAATAATTTAATTGCAAAGGCTTCTCAAGGAATTTTAACACAACACCCAGTTACCAACCATTGACTCCGCAGAATGCGCCCATTGATTTACTTTTGTTCGCAATTTTGAATATGAGAAAAAAAAAACGCAGTCCGAAATGCATTTTTTTCTCTAGTTTTGCCATGAGATTTCTTAAGTAGAACAAAATAACAAGAAAGTAAATTTGACATCTCACAAAAATAAAAAGATTTGTTTTTATTTTGTCAGAATATTTTTCAAAAAAAAGGCTGCCGAGTTGTAAGCTGATAGTTAGTTTGTTTGAATGGTGATGAGAGATTTGCGTGAGGCAATTTGTAAATTTTGCTACTTGAATAATATTTTCCATCAGCCACAATCGCACACAAAAATTAATTTTCGTGAACTACGGTTGCTACAACCAGAGTTCGAAAAAACTCTTAATTGAAGATACAAATTACACTACTGCTCATCAATATTAATCAATTGACGAACGATTCACTTTGCTTTCCTCATGGGGGTTATTTACATGTCAGTGAAATTGACTGAAGCATAATATAACTATAATATGTGAAACACAAGAAAAATTTCTATTGACAAAAAGCTGTTATCAAACGCTCGCTTTATGTTTTCTTTTGTTTGACGTTTGTTGAGCGCAGCTCGTGAGAAAATAATATGTGTGCACGGCTACCTGATAAATAGTTGTACCATGGACTGAAGCATATCGCGTTTTTTGGTATCTTTTACTCTCTCTGAGATATTTGACAGAACTACCGCTTACACGTGATTTTTCTGACTGATGGCCATTGCAAGAATTTATTACTACTATCCTACTGCCTATTATTTTGTGATGTTGAGTCGATCTGTGTGCATAGAAGTGTTATCAAATATTTTAGTTATTTATAAATTTAATTTATAATGCGATAGTGAAAATATTGTTGTTCTTTTAAGATTGAAACTTACCACAATGGGCCTTATTGGCCTAAGTGCGTCTCAATTTGAGACAGCCACTTTAACCTAAGATTGAAACTGATCTCTCTGGCAAATCGATACTCCGGAAATATAAGATACAATGAAATTACTTTTATGCTGAATTTACTACCTTATAAATTATTTACTACTAGGCAGTAGAAAAGTAAAAGTTTGCAACTGATGCAGGTTTTAGGCTCACTGAAAATTGGACTGCTACAATGAATTGTACAATGTTCATTTTCACTCGCGCAGAGAGTTCATTTTTAGCTGGGAAAACAACAACAAATTTTTAGTGATTCCTGACTTTGAATGACGAGTTGAACAACGCTTTCTCTTTGCTATTCATTTATGGCTTCTTGCTCGCTCATTTCATTGGAATTTTCATATTCGCTCATTTATTGACTCAACGAGTGATCTTGTTAATAAAAATTAATATGTGTTTTATGGTGAACTATATATTTTTGCATTTTTTAATGAACTATTTCAGTACTTAAGACATTTTTAAAATGTTCCTTTGTGTTTGTTTATCTCAGTTTCTTATAATTGCATAAAATATGATTTTTTAGTTTTTGAAGTGAAAACTTCTTTAGGCGCGTTGAATGATTTTGGTAGAGGGTAAATCTTTGGTTTGCGTCATTGTCTTTTTCCAAGTAACTCTCGTCATAAATACAGACAGCAAGGACAACAAGATAGGAAACTTAGAAAACATAATCAAGCAACCATCAATAAGTTACTCTGCTGACGTATCGTTCTTTCCCCTACATTTGCTCCGCTGCGAAACATTAGCTGTATTCCCGTGGCACTAGATCTGTAGTGGAATTCCCAAAAATTTAACGATAATAATCGTTGTCGTTATCGGTCATTGTGGGTGCCACGTTCATAGTAAATGACAGTTTTCGCTAACTAACGATATTGAAAATCATCGTTAACGCGTTTGGGAATTTCACTACTGATCAAATCTCAGTAAAATAACGTTAGTTCAACTTTATATCAATTGTCATCACATTAAATATTTTACCGTTTACTCCCAATGCTCTGTTAAAGTTGAGTTTATTTTCTGTTTACGTGCTCGTTGTGATAAGTGTGATTTTATCTTCATATTCGTGGTATTTTGGAAACATTGTGTTTGTTTTGTAAAAATAAATTTTTACTGATTACTGAAAAAAATTGCAGTAAAAATAAATTTTTACTGATTACTGAATAAAATTGCAGTAAAAATCAATTTTCACTGATTACTTAAAAGAAATGAAGTAAAATTGTAAAATTAAGTTTTTACTGATTTCTGAAAAAAACGGCAGTTAAAACAATTTTTGACTGATTACTTAAAAACTGAACGCTCTATCCACTGATCAATGCAGACACATAAAAAACACATGTAAAAAACATAAAAACCATCTGTGGTATCTGTGGTTGCTGTGGCTATAACTGTTCTTCTTTTTTTCAGTAAACAAGAAAATAAAGTATTACAAAATCATTACCTCAAAACTGTAAATATCACATAATTTTTTATACAATATGAACAGAAATTATATGAAGATGCAGAGAGAATTTGTCTATGCTTGTTCATTTCTCTGTGCTTGTTCATTCGTCTCAAATCAAAGAATAAAGCAGGAGAATTCTTATATTGAGTCATAGTTTTACGCGTGCTATCGTAATAACTAATTCAAAAAATTTTAGTGCCATATTGCAAGTGTCAATAAATAAGTTACTTTAATGGCTATGAGTGAATTTCATATGAGTGCCGTTTTTTTCAGCAATCAGTAAAAACTTAATTCTACTTTATTTCTTTTAAGTAATCAGTGAAAATTGATTATTAATGCAATTATTTCATATAATAAGTAAAACTTATTTTTACTGCAATTTTATTCAGTAATCAGTAAAAATAAATTTTTAGTAATCAGTAATTAGTAATCAGCAATCAGTAAAAATTTATTTTTACTGGAAGTTTTTTCAGTAATCAGTAAAAATAAATTTTTAGTAATCAGTAATTAGTAATCAGCAATCAGTAAAAATTTATTTTTACTGGAAGTTTTGTCAGTAACCAGTAAAAATTTATTTTTACTGCAATTTTTTTGCAGTAATCAGTAAAAGTTTATTTTTACTGAAATTTTTTTCAGTAATCAGTAAAAATTTACTGGTAATGCAAATTGAATTTCATTATCAGTAAACATTTATTTGTACTGCAAATTTTTTCAGTAATCAGTAAAAATTTACTTTTACTGCAATTTTTTTGCAGTAATCAGTAAGAGCTCTTTTTTACTGAAATTTTTTCCAGTAATCAGTAAAAATTTACTGGTAATGCAAATTGAATTTCATTATCAGTAAAAATTTATTTGTACTGCACTTTTTTTCCAGTGATCAGTAATTTATTTTTACTGCAATTTTTTCCAGTAATGAGTAAAAATTTATTGGTAATGCAAAATATATTAAAATTAATATCATTAAAATTTTACTGATTACTGCTTCTAGTAATGCATTAAATATTTACTGCAGTGTGCCCATGTATGATTCAAACGTACATTAATATTTGGCCATTACATTTAAAATTACATGTAACATTTAGTTTGACTCGTAAGCATTTTCTTCATTTATTTTAATAATTATAATTACATGACAAGTTAATGATGGCATATTTTAATTAAAATATTGTTTTTAATAATTCTAAAAAAAATAATATTTTTTAGAATTATGTATAAGCTTAATGCCAATTAAGTTCATGAAGCAACAGGTTGCAACAACAATAAGTTCTTTGCAGAACAAACCACCAAGCAGACTAGACAGCTGTTTCGTTGATAGCTACATCAACTCATCAGTAGTCTTCTGTGGCTTCTGCAGTACCATCCACTTTGATAAGCTTATACTAACACCTTCTGTTTAATTAAAACAGAATTATGTGCTGTAGGTCGCCTTTCAAAGCAATGTTTTTCTACTACTTTGCAAAAGCAAAGGTTCAAAAAAGCGACTGCATTGATTCTGCAAAGACTTGTTTGTTGTGCTCTTTGTTTACTTCTTTATCACGAATCAATCTAGGCTCCAACAGTTCGCTGGTATAAACCATAGAAGGCGTGAAGAAGGTTTTTTGAAAAAAGTTGTTTTATGTGTTGAGACATAATAACATACTTGTTTTCATAGGTCGGGCTCGCACCAGTGTTCACATGAAAAGTTAATGATGGCATATTTTTATTACAATATTGTTTTTAATAATTCTAAAAAAAATAATATTTTTTAGAATTATGTATAAGCTTAATGCCAATTAAGTTCATGAAGCAACAGGTTGCAAAAACAAAAATATTATTTTTTTTACAATTATTAAAAACAATATTGTAATAATTATAATTTTTACATGTTTAATCGTAAAATACTTATCTACCTAACTTCACTCACTCTTTGTCTTGTCTCACTCTTTGTGTTGTATTTTTTTCTTTTCAACCAAAAGTTATGACTAAAAAACTACTTTTTCATACCATTGACAATCAATATTAATTAAACTATATTTTGTATTAAAACTCTCTAATATTTGAAAAAGAGATTAACGTTTAGTGAAATAAGGTTAGTATTCTTGGGTGAGGAAGACATAAAACACAACTTATCAACGAAATATTTGGTTGTTTTTTTTATTATTTGCTCAACACAAAAATTTGCTTCTGTTATATTTGCAACAGAATCTGTTCTCTAGCAACAAAAAAAAACACAAAAAAAAAATTAGAAAACATTAAACTTGAAATGAAAATATAACAAAGTGTGCGAATTCCAGCATGTTTTAAAATGCTCACTGCATGCTTTAATTGTTGCTTTTCTTGTTGGCACACATACACTGACAACATATGGTTGAGTCATATACATAAATTTAGCAATAATGTCCATGAGCTGGAAGTGAATGTTCTTGTGACCACATAAAATAAGTTTTAAAATTTTTGGTGACAAACATTGCAAGGATTAAGTGCTAACCGCGACATTGTATGAACTATTATATTGCATTTTGGCATGTAGATAATATTCATAAAAATTTTACGATTTTAATTCAAGATTTTTATGTGCTATTTAAAATCTTTTTAATATTGAATGAAGTAATTTTTCCAAGGCAAACTAAAAAAATTTGGTTAAAGAAGAAGAAATTTAAGAGCAGATTGTGTCAATTTTATGCTACAAACTTAACTACTGATACGAATAATAGTTCTCAAAAAAAGTTTTAAAATATAACTTTTAGTAAATAGAAGACAACAACTTTTTTCAGCGCGCCTTGCTCACAATTATCATATAACATCACACAGTACAACACGTGATTTGCCAACTCAATTCTGAGAAATGTATGTGAAATAAGACCCAAAAAGAAGAATTTCTGCATCTTTCGTTTTGTCCTCTTACCTGCCAAAATATTTTTAATATCGATTTAAAGTTAGTACTATCGTATAGGGGAATTTATCACGTTTTAGGCCCTGTTGTTTGACATAGTTCGACAACCACTAGCCCGATTTAGTTGAAATAAATTTTAAAAAATTAAAAATTACAATTTCCTTTCATATATTTATATATTCGTAAA
The DNA here is from genome assembly GCA_963920525.1 of Dichetophora obliterata. NCBI lineage: Eukaryota > Metazoa > Arthropoda > Insecta > Diptera > Sciomyzidae > Dichetophora > Dichetophora obliterata. The sequence goes on from OY986439.1 coordinate 44,915,887, forward strand.
TACGTTCATATATTGTTTTCCTATAAAAGCAACAGTTTCCAAGTTAAAAATAAGTGCATGAAGAAAAATTTTTTTATTTTTTTTAAATTCATAAAAAATACAAAACGGAAATAAGTTTTTCGCTAAGTCACATAACCTGTGAGCAAAATGAGACAAAGATCATGAAAATCGATGAACGCGTTTCGCTTTTATTCTTAATTGAGTAAAGGTATGAATTTCAAAAATCAGTTATAGCCACCACCCTTAATGTATATATATATATATATATATATATATATATATATATATATATATATATATATATTTTATGTTTTGTTGTTATTCACTTTTAAAAAAACTGGAGAAAAATCACTTTCAGTGTTCGCGTTCATCGGCACTGGCTGAATGACAAAAATCGATCAATGCACACTAGACCTGCCCTTATTTCTATGAAGATTTTTCAAAATGGCGGCGCATAAGAGAGTAGGGTCCAAAAAGTTTCCATTTTATGCCACAATGATCCATGTAAAATTTGGGCTCGATCCCACGACTCTAAGTGGACCCAAAATTGAGTTGACTAATAAGACAAGGTTTTATTATAAGAAATTAGGAGCTTTATTCGGCATTTTTGGAAAAAACTCAATTTTGGTAACAGTTTTGTAAATATTTTGCAATTTTTTTATTTTTATGTTGTTCTTCACTAAATTACCTTTTCAATAAGCTATTACTCAGAAAACTCTGATAAAAAATAATAATGTTAGAATATCTTAAACATTAACTGAAGATGTTTTTTTGAACGATGGATATTTTTTGCGATAAGCTTCAACAACTTGCAATAAAAATTGCTTTTCGTCTTCTTTGTGGGTCAATATCCGATTATAGTCCTTCATAAACTTCACTCCTCTTTCAGCGGTGTCATTAACGACGGCTAAATTTTTGCAGAAAACGCGGCCTTCTTTAAAACTCTCGTTGGTTTCCCATGTTGATGGGTTAAATTCCAAAAACTCCGGCGACAAACCGAACCGCACAAAGAAATTGTTAGTCTTGTTTGAAATGAAGTCGCTCAAGCTATGATTCACGAATGTTTCCGGTTTTGAAACGGCCCGATTTTGATCCACTTTAATAATAGGCTCATCGTATGCAAGGCGCTCAACCATTTTTCTTTTCTGTTCAAGAGAAACATTCGAGCCAAAGAAAGCCAAAGCCATTGGTTCTGCTGATAAATACCACATGTGATTACTCATCTTCTTCAATATGGCAGCAGAAACTGGAGCATCAATTTGAGCGTATTCAATGGAATCTCGTATGAAATTGAAATCCTGGTTTGGAGCATTGATTGGATTTGTACAACCAATCCATGCACGAATGTATGTATATTCGCGCCAAGAAAATGCACACGTCGCGCAATCCACTCAGTTCTCTGGCCGTCAATGTTAAATGGTTGCGGAAAAGGAAAATTTTAAGTGAATAAATGCCTTTTGCCATCCATCGCGCGTTGCTGGTAGCGCCAGGAGAACGGAAGCTACCACAATGTGTTTCACCCAAGAAAACAGCAACCAGTTGGAGAAACTCTCTATAATCATTACGAGGGTGACGTTCTTTCAACTGCTGATTGCAGTAATTTCTGATGGCGGCTTGTTCATCGGGGGGAATTTTTGAACCAACGATTTCGTCCTCGACACCATTCTGGAATGCAGTCTGGTCAAGACTCTTCCAGACTTTCACGAATCTCTCGAACAATTGAACTTCAGGACCGCTGCTTGTCGACAATTTCACTTCAAAAACCTGGCGCAGAACGATTTCGTAAATATGATGGCGACAGGCCAAGTGCAGCAGTTCTCGACGGCAATACTGTGGTTTCTGCAAGATAATGCAAGCGCCATTGAGAGCTCCAGTGTTACTGGAGGTCGTGTCGAATGACATTGCTTCAACTCGATCTGCAATGTTCCAACGAACCAACAGATTGTAAACAGCGTCAGCTGTATCTTTTCCGCTTGAAGATTTTATTAGAGGTGCTCCAAGGAACTTTGAAGTCCCATCATAGCTGACCATAACCGCAACTCTCTCAACTTTTGTGCTGCCTACAAGGTCAGCCAACATTTTGCCGTCCCAATGTACGACAAGCGGCTTATTAATACTTAGCTGTTTAGGGAAAGAGACGAATGACTTATAACTACTTATATCGCTAACTATAAATTAAGGGTATGGCTTAAATTAAGAAAGAATACTCAATTACGTTTTCTACGAATTCGGTCTGGATAACTTCTGCTTCCTTGCGGCGGTTTTCTCGACGATATCGATTAATCGTTGTTCGGTTAATAGCCAGCTCGTCTAAGGAATAATTCAATGCATCGGCGCAGGCTATCCACACATGAGCTGCCATTGGATCGGTTAGCTTGGCGTGGTCAAGCGCAGAAGCAAGTCGTGGCGTTAGAAAATTTCTACGCCCTCTCTTCTGTACACTTTTGTGCGGTTCAACGATGTCACCAGTTTCGGCATCGGCAGTGCTCTCCTCAATCGCTTCACCCACGTCCTCAGCATTTTCATCAATTCCTTCCATTACCTCAACCTCACCTTCATCACTCGATTCTGTATATTGGCCGGCAGCAAAAAGTTTAAAATGTGTTATGTTTTACATAAATCAATAAGATAGAAAATGACATAAAGCCAAATACGAACCACTATCTTTCGACTTGGACATTTCTTCAAATTTCCGCTTTCTCTGCTTCTCTTTCTCCTTTCGTTCCGATGCTCTTTTTTCTCGCAGAAATAAAACCTTATCGCAGCCAATCATGCATCCCGGGCGTCCTTGTTGTCGTTGTCGAATGAGAAACTTCTTATCTTCTTCAATTCGAATGGTTTTTAGGGCATCTGCAGTCGCAATATCAAACAAATTGTCCAGATCGTTGGTAAATGCAAGCTCCTTTTCTTTCCAAGCCACAGATCTCTTGCTAGCGGGCACTTTTTGTATATCTTTCCATGTATTGTACAATTTCAACAATTTCTCCGCGCATCTTGTTCCGTATCGTGTTGGAATTCGTGCTTGTTGCCAGAAAATATACACTGCATCGAGCGTTAATTTTGCACTTTCCTTTGTGTTGAGTTTCACAAAACGCATGTTATGAAAGAAGACCTGTAGGACTTGCCTATTGGACGGCAGTTTGACACCGGTTATCTGATGCGCTGTTCTGCCCACTAAGTCTATGTTGTAGAGTGATTGAACGGTTTGACGCGTTTGTACCGAGGAAATGGCTGATGCAGAAGCCGATGCAGGTTTTGATGTTGATGGTTCTGACATTATAATTGTAACAACCTATAAACTCACCCAAAATAATAACAATTATAATTTGGTTCACAACAATTAGCAATAAACTTACAACAATTAACTTTGATACTTTATTATTTTGGTTTACTTCTTTAGCACAATTAAGTAACACACTGGTTGGCTGTTCTCATACGACTGACTCAAACCGTCTACTCATTCGTTTGACAGTTGTTCTCTCGTTCTTGGCCTAGTTGTGTGTGTGTGTGTCTCGACACGGGTTGCCACAATAATTAAACCAGATCACGGTATTTTGCAGGAAAATGTAATAACTAATTCAGAAGTAAGCAGCAACGCAGTTATGCTAAATAACAATGCCACTAGAGATGTGCGCGTGACGTGGTTTTTCCGCGTCACGCGTGTTTCACGTGTAATTTATTGGAGAATAACATAAAAATAAGAAAATAACAAAATATTGACAAAACTGTTGCCAAAATTGAGTTTTTTCCAAAAATGCCGAATAAAGTTCCTAATTTCTTATAATAAAACCTTGTCTTATTAGTCAACTCAATTTTGGGTCCACTTAGAGTCGTCGGATCGAGCCCAAATTGTACATGGATCATTGTGGCATAAAATGGAAACTTTTTGGACCCTACTCTCTTATGCACCGCCATTTTGAAAAATAAGGGCAGGTCTAATGCACACCTATAAATACTACGTATTTTTCAATATTTTACTGCCTGGTACTTATAAATGGGCGCATATTTTAAGGGTGGCTGGCTATATACCTGATTCAGCACTTGTACGTTTCGAATTGTGCAAAACTTTTCAAATAATCAGCACCCTTAAATGTGGGTGCAATTTCTGTAAAAAAATCATACAGGTAGTCACCGGAAATCCCAAAATAATTAAAAAATTCCACTTTCAGTTTTTTCTTTGAATTGTTCACGCACATTTATAAGCGTTTATTGCTTTGCTTACGCAATCATAAAAATCAAATAACCTTTTGTTTATTCCTTTTTTTTTAATTCTCAGAATCATAAAAAAGGTGTCAATGTTTTCTCCAAATATTGTTGTGCATATCTCGAGCAAATTTTTGAAATTCATACATTTACTTAATTGTGAATAAATGAGAAACGCGTGCATCGATTTTCATGATCTATGCCTTATTTTGCTCAAAGGTTATGTGACTTTACGTTAAAGTAATTAGATTTGACTCTTTTTCCGTTTTGGATTTTTTATGAATTTTTTTTAAAAAAAATTTAAACTTTTAGGCCAAAAATACGTTTTTCCCTTCATACATTCATTTTTAACTTCGAAAGTGTTACACACATAGAAAAACGGTAAAAATATTAGAGGAATTGTAATTCTTAAGTTTTCTAAATTTGTTTCAGCTAAATCGGACTAGTGGTTCTCGAGTTATGTCAAACAAAAGAGCCTAAAACGTGAAAAATTCCCCTTTACGATAGTTACTTACTTCAAATCGATATAAAAAATATTTTGGCAGGTAAGAAGACAAAACGAATGCTTCAGAAACTCTTCTTTTTGGGTCTCATTTCACATACAGTTCAGAATTGAGCTGGCAATCAATGAACTGAAAAATGTTGTACTGTGTAATGTAACATTGAATCTCAAGATATATGATTTATTTTCATTTCATGATGAATAAATTCCCTTCCTTCCTTCCTTACTTCCTTCCTTTCTTCCTAGTGCCCTTTTCTTGTGAAATTTGACAAATCGAAAATTTCCCAAAAATGTTTTCACATGTGCGCACATTTGTTGGCTTAAACGAATGTTTACCTGTACTCGAACCAAGTATAGTTAGAGTTAAGGTATTTTTCACATGACTGAGCTTCATTCAACTAAATAGAAATAATTTTTTGTTTTGTTAAATAGAATGAATTGAACTGTAAGCTGTATCTAAGTGCGGTACATTTTTAACCTAAACTATTAACCAAATTACAAGTGAGAAGATGGTTGTTTGAAAAGTAGCTGTTAAAACAATTTCCTGCAAGTCTGATTCACAACGTTTATACGCAAAGTTTGTGTACAGGCAATTTTAAAAAAATGTTCAGCTAAAAATCATCGTTAGTGTTTCATAATTGTCTTACTTTAAAAAAAGACTTTGTGTTCCAGCACTTATAATAGATTGCTTATAAATGATGGGTTAAAAATGGTTTCTTTTGTAAATTGACAATTAAAAAATGCACATATCGTCACCTAAAATTCAAGAAGACGTAAAAAAATTTTTTATGATTTTACTGGAGAAGCAAAAACCTTATTAAATATTTCAAGCGCTTTTAGAATTTTGTTAACAAAAACGTCGTTTTTAGTTGTTAGAGTGTAAAACTTTGCAGGAACATGTATTTTGATACGGTGCATCATAATAGAAACGTCCATTGTGATTTTTTACGCCTTCTTGCATTTTAGGTGACGATATATTTATATAAGAGCGGATTCTTTTTTTAACCTAAAGACACTTTTTCTTGATTCTTCGTTCAATTGTTAGAAAAAGTCTAAAAGAGCAAAAAACAAGGTTACATCCTTTGATTTATTTGAGAATATTTATTTGTTTTAATTTTTTTTATATATTTTACACAATAGTAATGCTTAAAAAACACTCTAAGCGAAAAAATATTTCAATATTGGACTATTTATTTATATTAAGTTAACTTTTTTTTTTAAATTAAAAAAATCTATTCTTCCAAACACCCTCCCAACCAGTCAAGAACTTACCCGTCCATCACTTACAGTAGAAATATTTTTGTTCATTTTCCCTTTAACTCTGTCGAGTTTTGCGTCAATCTTAAGAAATACTTGCAGCGCACAGTGGAACGATTTGTGTCAATCAAGAGGGGAAAAAATTATTTTGTTAATTTTAATGGCCGTTTTTGGTATTTTATTCATAGCAAAGTAAAAAAAAGGGTTTTTAAGATCTTTGAACAGGCGTTTCCATTCCCATACAACTGGAATACATTTTTTGCAATATCCAGACAACCAGTAAAGCTACGAAAACAAAAAATTAGGCAATCATCAATTACTTCATTTAAAGGACAGTTGTTAAATTAAAGCGCGATTGGAGAAGTAGGCATATAACCCTTTCCCATATAACTTATTGCTTGCAAGAAATGGATAAAATTTGTTTTCTTTCCTTTTTTTTTTTTGGATTCGCCCGGAGGTATGAAACCTTCCAAAGAACCCGTCCTTTACGCATGCACGATTTACATTCTTAAATCTGCCTGAATCAGCCGGGACAGACAGAATCCACCTACGTACTAAAACATACCGCCTATTGGAAATTATGATTTTCCACTAAGCACATTAATTGGCTTTTCAGCGTATACTTGATTCTATATAAATTAGCAACATCAAATTAAATACTAGTAATTATCAATTTAAGGTACCCGAAAAACAATCCAAAACACTAAACTAATTTTAACTGGTTTTGCGGCCATTGTCCAACCCAGGGACCTACGTGGAAATGAGATAAATCTCATATCCGCCAAATCAAAATCCCAATTAGTTGGATATGCATATGGCCAACGCAGGCATAAACTTGTATGGAAAAGAGATGTACTCTAGCACAACAATCCAGGTGATAGTGTGAGTTCAGTCTAATTCCAAATCAGGAAACCACGTAAATCCCAATTCGATTAAAAATTAAATTATTGAATGATTAAAAAGAAAGTTTTAAAAACGATTCATATTTGACGGTGCTTACTTTATAAAACATAATATCGAGACAAAAAGGAGAAACAGGACAATCTCAATTACCGATATTACATTGTTATAAAACTGCGTTAGGTGTAATAGGATGAAGTTTAATTGATTTAATTATTTAAATGTAATATAATTTTCCGTTTAAGACGTCTACCGAATCAGAACAATTAATCATGTTGTTATTATTGAAGTCACTGCACACACATCGTAAAGGTTAATGAAGAGCGTAATTAGAACTGCACTGACTCAAATTGAAAAACAGAAAATGTCTAGTTCCTCTCCTTGGGATGTTAAAATTTAGAGCTGAGATGAGATATTCCGAATTAATCTCGCCACGAAGTAACTTATATAGAAACATGACATTAAGCATCATTCTTCTGCTTCTTAGGGAAGGTAGTAAAATAATTTTAGTGCGTATTTCATACGATGGAAGCATAATAGTAGGGTTCCAACGACTATGACGTAAAGCAAAAAGTAAAAACTGTTTTAGAACGGATTCTATGGCGTCGATGTAGACATTATATTGTGGGTTCCATACAACTGATGCATATTCAAGAATTGGCCTTACGAAAGAGGTATATAATAATTTAGTAGTAAAGGGATCACTGAATTCTTTAGCCCATCTTTTAATGAAATCAAGGACTCCTCTTGCCCTATTTATCACCATATTAACGTGGAGATTGAAGCGAAGTTTTGAATCCATAATAACACCAAGATCGAGAAAACTGGAAACTATTTCTAAGTTAGTGTTATTTATAGTGTAATTTATGTTACTAGCAGATCTTCGCGAGAATGTCATTTGCTTACATTTTTTTAAGTTGAGATTTAATATATTTAAGCTACACCAGTCCACAAGTCTATTTAGATCAAATTGTAAGATGTCGTTCTTCGGTTGATTTGTAACAAAGAAAAAGTTTCACGTCGTCAGCGTACATTAAGACGTTACAGTGTTTTATTACCAAAGGAAGATCATTAATGAATAGTAAAAACAAAACCGGTCCAAGATGACTGCCCTGAGGAACGCCAGAAGTGACCGAAATACTTTTTGAAAGAGAATTCTTATATAAAACCTTTTGAGTACGTCTAGATAAATACGTCTAGATAAATTCCTTAGATCTGTGTTAACGTTGAATTTTTAGTTTTAATCGGTCATATCCTTCATATGTTCTTCCATTATTTTCACGTATATTTTTTTACTGTTTAGGCAGGAAATGGGAAAAAGCACAGAGTTTTATCAAAAATTGTTATTTAAGAACATTTTTTAGGCAATAACTTCTACGCTTTCAAATACTCCAAAGTTTTGAGTGTACATGAACCATCTATAATGATTTATACCCCACAATAATAGTGGTAATTTCTTGAAATAACCGGAATCCACCAAACGCTCAGTATTTGCAAATTTCATTTTTATATAATGGTAAAGGCAATGATGTAATAAGACATAAATAATTGTAAAAATACATTCAGAAAAATTTGTGTGTATATATTACTAATAACTGCGTCCCTCGTAGAATTGAAGTTTATTAGTACATTTTACGAATATTTTATTCTAATTCTTAAAAAACCATATGTATATTGTACTAATATATTTGTTACATTTACGAATGATCATAATGTCTTATAACGAAAAAAATATTCTGTCTGAGCTGGGGTTTGTCCCTAGGCTCCTTAGCTTACAGATCATGCACTCCACCAGTAGGCTACAGCCACTTTACAATGATACAGTTCCTTATATTCTTCAGTTGTTCGATAAACTAGTAAAAAAAATTTCTGTCTGACCTTGGGTTTAAACATCAGCATTTTAGCTTACGCACTCTACCAGTAGGCTAACATACAGTCACTTTAAAATCATACAGTTCCTTATTTTCTGTTGATAGTCGACAAACAAGACTGAACGATTTCGGTTTTCAATTTTTTAAACTCTAATAATAATTCGTACATTCTACCAATAATGTGTACGGTCAGCCTACGAATGAACTATTTCTACTAATATTATTTTTCATTCGTAAATAGTACGAAAGCATTGGTAAATACTACGAATGTAATGAAAGAAATTACGTAGAAATTACTCGTACCAGATTATAATTATTTATATGCACACAATCATTCGTACAATGGGCTAATACAAAATGATTTATTTTTGTTTACGTATATCATTAGCATATAAAACAAATACATTCGTAGATACTAAATCGTATTTGAAAAATTTTAAGAACGAATTCGTAAAGATATCACAATAAAAATACTTTGTATACCAATACGAATTTTGTTTACTAATATTATTGGTAGAAATCTTACTAATAAATTTTTTGAGTGTACTCCCAGTTTACAAGTATTACACTTATGATTATAGTTCACTTATATTATTTTTAATAGTTTAGTAAAACTAGAAAAAAATGATCATTATGTTTTGTGCAATCTACTCGTTCTTCTAAACTTATCAATCGTTGCTTGCTATCTTTTCACTCATAGAAAAAAAATCTCACATCAAAGATAATATTTTCTAAAACTACCCTCCTTTCACTATTAGAGCTTAAGTGGGCATGTTATTGTTTGGCTTGCATGGGTATGAGTGAGATTTTTTCCTCTGGTTCAGTGCACAAGAAACCGAAAATGAACACATTTGATTTTATTTTTATTATATTCAGACAATTCAATTTAATTTTGCTCTACAAAGTGATGAACAAACGAATGAATGAATGGATGAATGAATGGCATTAGATATTGTATAGCGTTCGGCTTCGGAAAATCCTAGCAAGCGTGACTGTTAAAATAGACTACATGTGTGTGAGTGTGTGTGTCGCAACTGCGAGTCATGGGCGTAATAAGAAGTGACAATCGTGGTAATCAATAGACCAGCATGTCAATACCTATACTTGGCCTCACCCTAGCGGTGCTCTATGGGCCATTTTAAGAAACTTTGGCCAAGAGAGTATAGTTCTGTCAGGAAAGCGGATACTTCCAGTTTTTCAAAATATATATTTTTTTTTAAATATTCAAGATTGGTCTTAGAAATTGTGTTAAAAAAACAAGAACTAAATTAATTTATTTTTGTATTTAGAGTTTTTGGGGTCAAGGAATCCATTTTTGACGTTTATTTTTTGACAGATTGCACAATTAAGTGTGTTTATTAGCCTCAAAGTAAAAAACTATTGTGAAAATTAAAAAGCATTAAGCTAACTTAAGTAAACTACTGTTTGTTTCTTTTTTACATAGAATTATGTCTTACAGTGCAGTTTGTTTGGGGGTCATTTTCACAAGTTTTCCAAAGTTTGCACAAGTGAATGAAAGAAATTTTTTTTTTAAACTTTCATTTGCAATTTCATTTGGAATAGGGAAAAAGTTAATATTTTTTTATGATCAGTTAAGATTTGAATTCCAAATATAATTGCATATGAAAATATTACAAAATTTTTTCTTTCATGCACTTGTGCAAACTTTGAGCCGTGTGCATATGGGCTTATATGCATTTGATCTTGCTTAAATTTTTCACGAATTGATTTGTCATCAATTACAACTGTTGGAGCCCTTAAGTTGGTCTTTTCAAAATAAGGTAATAAACTAAGAATGCGTTGTTCTTTGAAAATCTATTTCTTTTTGAAATATCATAATAAATTAAAATTATTTCTGTTATGCATTTTATTTCTTCCATATTAAAAATATATTTTGTGAACTAAAATTGACATTTTAAATTGCTTTTAAATGTACACATATGTTTATGTTCTTTACTACAGGAAAAATACATAATTCAAATTTTACTGATATTTATTTCCATTTAATAAACATCACTTTGAATTATATTTAGTTTTAATCAATATAAAATATGAACAAGAACAGCAAATGTATATCATTTACTATAAATATCAAACGAAAACTTTTTATAAAACGAAATAAATTTTTACATGAATTTAATTGTGAACTTTTTAGATCAAGTTAGTTTGAAGAAAGCAGCAACAACAAAAAATTTGGTTTTGAATAATTTTTATTAAGAAGGTGAAATACTTTAAAATAGTTTTGAAAAATAACAAGGAAAAAAACCTGAATTTTTCCTCTATTACTGTATAAAAAGGAATTCTACGTCTATACTTACGATACTATCGAAACTGTGTCTTTTTTATTCTGATGTTGTGCTTGTTCGATACATATAATATATTTTTAATTGTACTAAAAAACTATTTCTTATGTTCTAATATATAATATATATAAATTAATATAAATAAAGCCTAAACTAAAACCAAAAATTTTAAAAAAATAAAAAAATTAAGCGTTACTTATACCAAATACACCCATTGTTTTAAAATATTCTGATTTACGCTCTTTTAATACTTTTCGTGAAATTCTACAAAGGATCTACAGTGCTGTCTTCATCGTAAGACTCGACAACATCAACAAGTACCGAAAGTAGTTTAAAACATATGACTTTTAACGATGATGCTGCTTTTGGTTTGTGTTGTGATTTGAGTGGTCTTACTGCATGTTTATGTAAAACGAAACGAAGGCTGAACGCGGTGCGAGAAAAAACATTGTTGCTCGTTTCTTTCACGACTTTCATCCTTTGTTTCGTTAAACATAAACATGCAATTAATCTGCCAACTAAACAAGATATCTTACGATATAATTTTTTTTTGGCCGAATGTGCTAAAATCCAATCGTTTCATTCGTAATGTTGAAATTATATAGATTCAAATTACTTGTACAAAATGTTCAATGCAATTCCTAATGTTGCGGTTCCGGCGGATTTCTATCACATTAAGGCCTTTTCCACATGGAGCAATTGAAAAGTAATGTTACTACAACGCAACAGCTTAAAAAGTTTCAAAACACTTCAATTTTAAACTGAACTGCAACCTACGCTTTCAGATGAGCAAGTCACGTCGCAAGGCAACATTGAAAAATTCACAACGACACAAACACTTATTTAATGGAAGCTTTGTTAAATAGATATAAAAAACATATTGAGGATAAAAAAGGATATATCTCCACTTCCTGCAATTATTTCATATTTATTAACTGATTAATTATTTTTGTAGCACACAACACGTATCGCAAATGTAACAAATCGCCGATCTAAATTTCAGCAAGCCGTGTTGCATGGAATTCGTTGCAAATACGTTGCAAACTTGTTTAATACAAGTTGTTTCATGTGAAGGTTTCGGTATAAATATATTGGTTAGCAGCTTTTGTTGCAGTTGCATTACTTTTCAATTTTTCTATATGAAAAAGGCCTAACTCTTTAAAGGCGCGAAAATTTGACCACACATGGGCTAATTTTGACCTAATTTTGATTTAGACTAATTTTTAAGTGATACAATTAGTTTTGTGACATCCGATTTAGTGATGCCATGTGGCATCATCGTCCATATTGGGTTAAACCAGAACCAATAGCACATTCTCGTTGACTAACCAAGGCCAATAGACTGTTACGGTTATACTTTCCAACTTATAAGTTGTTTAAAAATTTAAAAATTCTGACAAACTATATAATGAAAGTATAAACGATAATGCATTTTAATATTAAGTATTACGGTTCCGTCATGAACGGTTGAATATTATTACATTAAAAATGAATACTTTGGACACAATATTTAGAACCAAATTTATGCAAAGTTGTAAATAATGAAATTAAAGGCATTGCATATTATGCACACTCGTAAAATATTTTGTTAGTATTGATGTTTGATGATAAAAAGAGATACGTAACATTGCTGTAAAAATAATTTTACACTGTCGAAATTATCGATTTAGAGTTTATCAAAGACCTATTACAAACTTCAGTTCTACAGACTATCTGAATATGATTGATTTCAACGACGACAGTATTTTATTCGAAACACAGTTTACGCTAAGCATTCCATATGATCATTTGGAACAATATTAAGAATACATTGATCAACCGCTGCCTGATCCAGAAATTCGGTTACGCACACAAGAAACAGAAAGATACGTTAAATTGCTGGCTTGGAATTGAGAAGGTGTTATGATGGCAGCATTAGAGAGCCATAGTAAATTTCTTAGACTTAAAGCTAGAAAGACTTTTCCTTTTTAACAAAATCACCCCTTTTGTTTACACTGTACATTTTTTCTTATTATTACCCTGCTGCACTAAACGTAACTAGTCCGAAAAGTAAAGTAACTTTAAGGTAGTTATTCACGGAGTAACTTTCATTTAGTTGAAAAGTCATCGAAAAGTAGTGAGTTGAGCGGCCACGAACCAGAATTTCACAAAAGTCTCAGCGTTGCATCAATTTGCTTCTCCGTGGTCAGGGTTGCGGCTTGCTTTAAACAAACGACACGAAGTGTAGACGTAGAATTTTTTGTTATACAAAATACAGGGAAAAAAATGTTTTGGAAATATTTGTACAGCGCCAATTACAATTTTTTTTTTGGATTCACCCAGAAGTATGAAATCTTCCAAAGAAACGTATACCCGTCCTATACGTATGCACGATGTACATTCTAGATCCTGCCCGGATCAGCCGGGACAGACAGAATGCACCTACGTACTAAAACATACCCCCTATTGGCAATTAGGATTTTCCACTAAGTACATTAATTGGATTTTCAGCGGAGTTTAAAAATTGAATACACATAAAACGAGTATTTAAGTATATTTTATTCTATATAAATAAGCAACATCGCATTAAATTAAAGTGATTATAAATTTAAAGTACTCGAAAAACAATGCTGATTTCAAAAACAATCCAAAATACCATACTAATTTTAACTGGTTTGCGGCCATTGTCCAACCCAAGGACCTACGTGGAAATGAGAAAAATTTTTATTTAAAATTAAAATATTGAATAATTAAAAAGCAAGTTTTAAAAACGATTCATATTTGATAGTGCTCACATTATAAAACATAATAACGTGGCAAAAAGGAGAAACAGAACAATCTCAATTACCGATTACATTGTTATAAAACTGCGTTAGGTATAATAGGATGAAGTTAAATTGATTTCATTATTTAAATGTTATATAATTTTTAAGACGTCTACCGAATCAGAGAAATTAATCATGTTGTTATTATTGAAGTCACTGCACATACATCGTAAAGGTTCATGAAGTGCGTAATTAGAATTACGCTGACTCAACTTAAAAAACAGAAAATGTCTAGTTCCTCTCCTTGGGATGTTAAAATTTAGAGCTGAGATGAGATATTCCGAATTAATCCCGCCACGAAGTAATTTATACAGAAACATGACATTAAGCATCATTCTCCTGCTTCTTAGGGATGGTAGTAAAATAATCTTAAGGCGTATTTCATACGATGGAAGCATAATATTCGGATTCCAATGACTATGACGTAAAGCAAAAAGTAAAAACAGTTTTTGAACGGATTCTATGGCGTCGATGTAGACATTATATTGTTGGTTCTATATAACTGATGCATATTCAAGAATTGGCCTTACGAGAGAGGTGTATAATAATTTAGTAGTAAAGGGATCACTGAATTCCTTAGCCCATCCTTTAATAAAACCAATGACTCCTCCTTCCTCCTCTTCAAGTGTTATATCTGTTGAACTTACCATCTCCAATTAGTCTCAACTTTTTTTAATTGGTTGATTTTTATGGTAATGAAACCAATTTCGAAGATATATATTTTAAGAATCATTTGTCGCTGCCATGACATAGTTTATTTTGAGACAACGGAGCTCAGTTAATTAAAATACGATTTCCATAACTAAAATATCAATTTAAGAAGTCAAATTTGTATTGAAAACCCATTAACAATTCACTAATTTCTGGACACTTGAAGAGCACACCTAAATTTAATATAGCTAGAAAGGTAATGGAACTTGAAAAAAGTTAAAATAATGTTCAACAGAATTTAAATTTTTTTAACACACTTTACTAAATATTTATCACTTTTGAACGTTCTTGAAGACTAGAAAAATCATTTTTTAAGAACTTTTTTTCAATGGAATATAATTTTTTTTTTCAAACCACTTTATTAAATATTTATCACTTTTATGAATTGACTACGTTATTAAAGACTGAAAAACTCATGTTTTAGCATTTAATGTATTCAAATTATTTGTTTTGTTTAATAAAAATTTATTAAAAAACTAGATAAAAATCCATCAGGCTAACCAAAAAATATTTTAATGTTGACTTGAAATTTAGTAGCAACTTTTCTCACACTGTTTTCGAAATTTTTTTAAAAAAAGGTCACACTAAATTTTGAGTCGATTTTCAAATATTTTTTGGTTTGGCTAAATATTTTCTATTTTCACTAAAAACTAGTTTATAAAAACCATTTAAAATGTAGTCGTTTTGCTCTTCACTAGTAAATAGAATGAAAGTAACCAGATATGAGCTTATTTTCTATAGACTGACTTCTAGTTGGCTTCAAAAGGACCATATATAAACTAGTCAGTCTGTCGTAATGTGCGTAGGTGTAATGCGTACTGGTGATTTTGCGGTAATTTTTTGATAGAGAAAATAACTAGTTATTTTCGAAGAAAAAAGTTAACTATTCAACCTGTTTGTTTTGAAAGTAGTTTGTAATCACCTGTTGGGTGAAAGTCCTGCAGGGTAGTTTCATATTCATACAGATTACCGCCTTATTATTTTGAAAAAATATGTTATCTGTATTTAGATTGATAACAACGTACAACAATTATGGGGAAACATTTTCACACACGAAATAAGCCGTGCACACGTGAAACTAGTGGCAGAGGATAGTTAAACTGCGTTCTCACTTTTTCTCATAGTTTTAAGATTTCAAGTATTTAAATAAATGTTATTGAGGTACTATACAGTGTGCAAAAAATTAATTTTTCGTTAGAATATGGTTTATTAAGGTCTTAAGAATACGTATACAAAATTTTAGAAAAAAAAAAAAAAATCAAATAGAAAAAAAGTTATAACATATATTGTTGAAAATGGATGGCAACCCGGCAGTTCAGTAATGCAGCAAATTACAAAAAATGTCAAATAATTAAATTCATGTATGTGTAACACTTCATATATCGCGATAATGTTATGTTTTTTATTGTAAATATGATAGTTGTGTATTGTACGAATGTATTGGTGTTAATCAAAATGGCTAGCTTCTAAAGCATAATTTATAACTTTAACAGTCTTTTCGATCCAAGCCTTAGAACACAAAAGATGTAAGATTTGTTTAGCTAATATTTGTTATATCTACAGTTAATATTTTATTATTGTATTTTCCTATACAATTTAGAGAGTAAACGCCATTGAAAACTAGACTCATACTCTGTTAACTCGAGTCTTTAATTTAATAACTTAGAGGTTTATTCAAGCTTCAAGCTTATAAAACGAAATAGCAACATATATTATATTCGTATGTCGCGTGATATTCAAGAACCTTTAAATCTTTAATCGCGTTTTTCTCGAAACAAGGTTTTTCGAACCGGCTTCTAAGATATCTGGAGTTCTACTTGATCGATTTCGATGAATCTTGTCTTGATTGCTGATGCTTATAGACTCCGTTAAGCACTAGACCTATAAAAAGACAAAAATGTTTTATGTTCTTTTTTGTATGGCTGAAAGTTTCGGCAAAAAAAGGGGGTTTTTGTAAATTTTTTTTCAACGTGTGCCATTTTTTATTTTTTTTTTATTTGCATAGGTTGAGTGCTCAACTACAACCCTTAACTCAAGAATGCACTTTGCTTATTTACTTTCAAAAGCTTTGTAAATTCTGAAGGCGAGAAGCCAATTGCAACAAATTTTTAAACACGCTAACTTCAACGCTCTGTAGAAAATTAACAAAAACTATAAAGACAAAAAAATTTTTTTTTATTTCCTCATGAATAATTCTTCATTAAGTAAAAAATTTGAATCATTAAAATTAATAATACAAGGTAAGAAAAAAAATTAAAAAAGGTGTTTTTTGTAGTGTGTAGCTACACTGTAGGAGTACCTTAATGAATTCCTTTTTGTAACTTAAATGTCCTTTTAAGAAAAAATCCTGACGTTCTGGAGAAAAAGTGTGAAAGTAGTTTTAACTTCCTTTATCTTTAGCTTCACGTGTGCATGCTTTACTTCGTTTGTGTAAAGTGCTGTCGTACGGAGTTATATGAGATTGAAAGATTACAAAATGTTTGTTTTTATTTACCTATATTTTTCTCCACTAAAGAAGTAAGTTGAATTTTTGAAGAAAAATTAAGTGAATTTAAACAATAGGCTTTGTTCAAGCCTACTGACCTATATAGCGAGTAAACAAAGAAAACGAAGGCAGTACCTACGTAAATTTTCCCAACAAATTCGGCAATTTCCTAAGAAAAGAAGCAATAAAATGCAAAACTAGTAGTAAAATACCTTCTGGCGGGGCTTAAAACTAAAAATAGAAAAAAAATGTATTCCCTGACTCCAAAAACTCCCATATACACATATAAAATATATTTTCTTGTCTTTTTAATGCAATTCTAAGCCTAATCTTGAATATTTTGAAAAATACCTAAATTGAAAAACTTGGGTTCTTCAATTTCCAGATAGAACAATAATCTCTTGGCCAAGGTTTCTTAAAATGTCCCATAGAACACCATAAGGGTGGGGATAACATCGAATTTTTTGCTCCATACAATTTGACCCAGCCTACTGTACATTAAGGCGCCTCAACTTGTATGGAGGAAAAAAAAGTTGTCCGGGTCACCTCCTGAAAACAAACTTTGGTTTATTTTATGATGATTCCCAAAATATTGCAACTCTAGCTTTAGCCGTTCGTGAGCTGGAATGGTTTGAAATAACCTCTAAAAATCGCGTTTTTGATTAATACTATTTATACCACACTACCTTCGGTCAAAAAAATTGTCACAAATAGTGTAAATCGATGAAATACATAGTTTTGTTTTTTTATTTTTTTTTAAATCTGCCCACACACTTAGTTATTGAGTTATTTGCAGTGATTTTTTCAATTTTTTTTAATGCAGTTTTTATAAAAATATATATAACTTCCCCATTTATAGCCTGATTTACCATTCCGTGGTATCATTGGAAAGGTACTGAATGCTGCTTTTCATTTCTGTCGTTAATTAACCCTTATAAACACTTTTATAAAAATGCATTTTTTATCAAAATGATAAAAAATTTGTGGTTATTTATTAAGTCGCTAATTAAAAGATAAAAAAAAAACAATTTAGAGTTTTATCAAAGAAATCATTTTTTTTTTATCCAACTCTTTTCGTGATTCAATTTTACAGTAACGCTTGCGAGATTGAATCTTGTTTGCAATATGTGCAGGTCTGTTCTTATCAATTACCGAAACGCAGGATTGGCTTACCACATGTACAAAACGTTCCGTATTTTGTGAATGACATGGAAATTCTGAAAATTGTTTGTTAAGAAAAGCATAACAATTATTTTAAAAACTTTTCATTACCAGGAATTTTTACAATTTCATTGGAGTCGTGTAGTTCTAATAAGTATTGTTGAGTATAGAACTGGATGCATGGCAGTTCTGTATTAGCTCTTAATTCATTCCAATCTATCATATTTTTATAGGAATCACAATTGAATTGTATCTTGGGGACATTAAATTGGCGAATTCCTTGTGTGTCATGAGCACGCGATTGTAAAATAATATCGTAGGCTTCCTTTCGTGTCGCCTTGCTCTCATCTGTAACCATTGCCAGTAAAATATTTTCTGGGTGAGCAAAAAATCCATTAATTTGAATAGAGCGTTGTACAATAAATTGCATATCTGCCGGTAATTCGCGCGTCCACTCAATGTATTTAAACAAGTGGCGGCTGCCATGAATGGCTTTTGGTTGGCTTTTTATTAAAAACCAAAATGGTGCGTAGACCCTCATTGAGGCAAAGGCCATCACAAAAAAATAAAAATAAAATAAAATGCATTTTTATAAAAGTGCTTATAAGGGTTAATTAACGACAGAAATGAAAAGCAGCATTCAGTACCTTTCCAATGATACGACGGAATGGTAAATCAGGCTATAAATGGGGAAGTTATATATATTTTTATAAAACCTGCATTAAAAAAAATTGAAAAAATCACTGCAAATAACTCAATAACTAAGTTTGTGGGCAGATTTAAAAAAAAATAAAAAAACAAAACTATGTGTTTCATCGATTTACACTATTTGTGACAATTTTTTTGACCGAAGGTAGTGTGGTATAAATAGTATTAATCAAAAACGCGATTTTTAGAGGTTATTTCAAACCATTCCAGCTCACGAACGGCTAAAGCTAGAGTTGCAATATTTTGGGAATCATCATAAAATAAACCAAAGTTTGTTTTCAGGAGGTGACCCGGACAACTTTTTTTCCTCCATACAAGTTGAGGCGCCTTACTGTACATATGTTTTTTTTTTCTAATATTACCAGATTTTTGCAGCTTAAAAATTTCCTTGTGACCCAGTGACAATACTGTATAAAACTCAATAAAATTGAAAAAGGTTTAGAGGTGGTGCGTTTTGATTTGAATTTTCCCATACTATTTGTATGGGCAAAAATCCATTTTGAAGGTTCATGAATAATAGAAGCACTAAAAATAAAAAAAAAAATAGCTCTAAGCAAATACGTATCTACTGCTTTCTCATCTTCTTGATTAAAAAAAAAAAATTTTCGGTTATAATTCACTGATTTGTGGCTTATTTCTCATAGTTTTATTTATTTTGAAGAATGACATATACAAATATTATAGGTTAATATACAGGCTTGCCAATATTCGAAGCGCCCATTTTATTTTTAAATAAATCAAAGAAACCACAATTTTTTGTCTGTTCGTCATAAATATCATTTAATTGGGTTCAAGTTGATTTGCTTACATTATTTCTTGAATATGATATCTCGTAAATGGTCGCCATTGGCCTCATTTTCGATGGGAATGGCGGTTATTTCTTGACGGATGTTGGTTTTCAGCTCTTCTAGGGTCTTTGGCTTGTTGACGTAAACCTTTGATTTCAAATAACCCCACAAAAAGAAGTCTGGAGGCGTTAAATCTGGTGATCTTGGCGGCCAATCGAAATCACCATTTTTTGACATCAAACGGCCAGGGAACAATTGCTTCAAAAAATCGATTGTAGTGCGGCTTGTGTGTGGTGGCGCGCCGTCTTGTTGAAACCAGTAGTGCCTGATACGCTTTCGACGAACGATTGGCATGAAAAAATTGTTTATCATATCGCGATAACGCTCCTGATTGACAGTAACTCTGTGGCCATTATCATCTTCGAAAAAGAACGGCCCAATGAGCATTTTAGCACAAACGCCGCACCAAACAGTGACTTTTGCATCGTGAAGAGGTACCTCTTGAATCTCTTGTGGATTTTCAAAGGCATAAATACGGCAATTTTGTTTGTTTACCGTTCCGTTCAACTGAAAATGAGCTTCATCGCTCATGATAATTTTATGCCAAAATTGCTCGTCTTCTTCAGCCATTTCGATGACTCTTTGGGCCCATTCCAATCGACGTGGCTTATCGGTAGGCAACAATTTGTTTACCAATTGAATTTTGTACGGAAACAAATTCAAATCAACACGTAAAATGCGTTGTAAAGTGGATCGGGGAATGCCGAGCTGCTGAGAACGGCGATTTTGGGATGTTGTTGGTGACTGCTCAATACTGGCTCGTACGGCTGCAATATTCTCATCCGATCGCCTTGGTCGCTTTTTATTTGGCCTCTTTGGGTTACCAAGAGTATTACCAGTTGTAAATCTTTCATACAAATGATAAATTGTTTTCTTGGAAGGCGCACTTTTCAATTTATTTATTTTTTTTTAAAGCACGTTGAGTTTTCACTATTGACTTGTTTTGTTGAATGTAAATTTCAACAATTTTAGAGCGTTCGCGTGACGTGTACTGTTCCATTGTAAACATTTGTTTGGAATGACGCTTCAAACGCGGTATGTCATTAGTCGATTTGGCATCACTGCGGAAAGTTAGAGTGTTGCCAGATGGGCGCTTCGAATATTGGCAGCCCTGTACACCTTAAAAAGATGTAAGCTTAGGCTTCAAAATGAGCAATATATATTTTGTTTTATGTTTTTAAACACATTTCCTTAGTATTACTAAACTTAGACCCATTACAATAGAATCTAATAAAAATTAAATCTCTACATTTTATTACTAACAGTATACATATTACGGTTTAAACAAAGAACAAGGCTAAAAATTATAACGAAGTAGATTACATATTTTTTATTTTATCAAAGTTTAGCTAAATTTAAGCTTAATACATAAATAAATTTTGTTGAACAAATTGATTAACTGTTATTTTCTGTCAGAGCTTTTAAATTGCAGTTTGGAAAATACATTAATTTGTTTATTTACTATTGCCTTATATTAGCATTATCGGATTCTTAAGAAAAGAGTCAATCCTGTAACTTTGAGAAGCAAGCCATTGATCAATGAATAATAAACGAATATTTATGAAAGTTTTTTTGTAATCAATAAGATAAAAAAAGTAGATACATATTTTTTAAAAATTATTTTTGCTTTCATACAGGGCTTTTATTTTCCATGAACCCTTAAAATAGATTTTTCCCCTTACAAATCGTATAAAAAAACTAAAATCAAAAAGCACCACCTCTAAGCCTTAACCTATAATTTTAAGACTTATATAGTTGGGTCCTAGGGCTCTCAGAAACGGTTTAAGCTGCGAAAATGAAACTAAATTTTTTAAAAAATCACTATAAAACATATATTCCTAGATATACTTTGAAAAGAGCAAACCCAACCTTTAATATTTCGGCAAATTTAGAATCTTATAGAGTTAATTATTTATTTTTGTAAACCTTTTACCTTTTGTTTATTAAAGATAATTACAGTAAATTTTGTTTAAAAAACTTTCAAAAACAAGCAAAATTATTAAATAATGTTTAAAACAGGGCGCTTTTTTGTAACGTTGTGTAAAGTTTATTATTTACTCATACTGATACCGTTCACAACTACGCCACTGCCTCTTCAAGCTAAAAAGCCCTGCGACTAACCCGAATGTAATCGAATCTGTGTGTGTCGCATTCAATTTAATTCTTTGAGCTTAGAACGCTTTATTCTTAAGGGATAAACTTACTTTCATACTTGTATGGGGTAAATTGGGGGTGGTAGAAATACAAGCAAACGTAAAGGGAGACATAAACATAATACACAAACACACACAAATGTACAAATAGTTACGCCACAACCTTGTACTATACTGATATAGAGCAAAATACTTCTTGCTTACTGTGGTCATGAGTTGCCCGTCACTGCGTGATATTTTGTACTTTTTTGGATTTTACTTGATTTTGCTCTGCTTTCAGTTTGTTCGTAACTCAACACTAGCACTCCCTGCCTCTCTACTCCCCCAACTCTGTTACTTAGTGCTGTTTCATCTGTAATCTAATGAACAGTCGTTGTTTCAACAACCAGCTGTCCTCAACCGCCTCCTTCGACTCTACTTCAGTATTCTTCGAATAAATTCATTGTGGAAAATTTCAATGCAATGTCATTGAAATATTTTTGATCTCTTTTCATGGTTACCATAAGGAATTTGTATGTGGTATATGGCTAAAATGTGCCATGCTATCAGAAAATCATTTAAAATTGCACTAGTTTGCGGCACAGCATGGTTTTTAACAATAGTGGGTTGGGGGGGGGAAGGGAGTGTTGATGATTTGGTATGTTTGTGTAATTGTGTTCATGTTAATTAGGCTGCTGGCGTTAACAAAGTCAATTGCTATGTTCAAGGTTTGAGGCTAAAGTTTTTGTTAAACAGCTGCGAATTAATGTTGCTCATACGCCATGGGTTACAAATAATAAAAACTAACGATGAGAAGAATGAAATAAATAGTATGGTATAACTGTTATTGTTTTGGAAGGAAAAAAGCACATTTATTTCTGCTTTGAATAAACAGAAGTTGTGTCTGTTAGCTTGCCTATAAAAATATAATATCTTTTTGAAATATAAAACACATCAACTTATTATATTAAACAATTTTAGCACAAAAAATTATTTTGTAAAAAAAAACACTCAGCCCAAAGTCTAGTGGTGTGTAAAAATAATTTCTAAGCGCTTTAATTTTTGTGTGTTTGTGTCTCTTTGTTAAATTTAAGATGGCTGTTACAATATGTGTTTTTTTTTTCAAAAATTCTGGCAACTATTTTATGATTTCCGAATTTGTCCTATAAATTTTAAAATAAATTCTTCATGTGTTTACTCAAAATAGATGGGTTTTGCACAAAAATTCTTTGAATTAGCCACTAATTGCGTATGGTATTGTCAGAACTTTGTTGAATTTTTCAATAAAATATCCTAACTCGTTAGCTCCAAAACTAATCTAAAAATTCTGTAAAAAGTCACACGTTTTCTTTGAGAAATTTTAAGCATTTTCTTAGTCTATTAAAATTTTATTGTGAATTTGGTATTTTTAAATTAAAAAAAAATATTGTTGGTTCTTCAGTTGGCGTTAATAACGTAAACAGATTAAGACGCCACTCAGTGGTTTTATCCCATACAACGTTGGTTTCTTCCCATACAAAAACTGAAATGAACAAAGTAGGATGGCCTCCCATTAGTTCCGTAGAAAGTGTATGCCCCATATTGATCTCTATATGTTCCCAAATTCAAAATGTTTTTTTTTTTAATTTTAATAAATCCATTTTTATCGCAAAATCTTTTACCTCGCCTTTCAGCAAATAAGTTAAAATCCATTCATTCTCCACTCCCTTGCATTCTGCTTTATTTTTAATTAATATTGTCAACCTGACTCACCTGTTCTTTGCCTCCATGAACTCTCGATTAAGTGCTAAATTTAACAAATAAATAATGAAAAACCACCTAAAGGCATTTAATTTAAGGCTTCACTCTTAACATAGTATATTCTACGTCAAACAATAGCTTTACTTAATAACCATGTTAATAAGAGTAGCACCCAAAATTCCAAATATTATTAACAGTACGCGCTCTTGTTAGCAGTGCCCCCACGCTATTTAATAATGCGGTGAAGGTGAAAATACAATTAATTAAGTCATATTATGTGCCATTGTATTTTTAATAGGAATCATCACAAACTTCAAGACTTACAAAGAAAACTTGAATATCATTACTTATAACTTCGACGAATTCTTAGAAATACCTTTTGTGCATAAACTAACCTTGCCTGAAATACAGTTTGAATATTGAATATTTGTCGATATATTTTTCAACAAAGGTGTTTTCCTTTGCGTAAGTCATCCTGTACTTATAAATTGCCTTGTTAAAATTAAGGTAATATAGATGCATTGTATTAAATTTTTTACGATAACTGAAAAGTCAAAGTGGGAGCCATACTCAAAGTGTAACAAAATACTTGTTTTCAGCTTTCAAACTTAGGAAAGATTCAACGCGATGTTGGCCGATAGGTTCGATAAATAATTGAGTTAATTTGTTTGAGAAGACTTGTTGCTAAAAGACTTTAGGCAGTTTTGAAATGTAACACCTTAAATTTAAAGTAAGAATGTTTTTTCCTTGCAGGATAAAATACGATATTTTCAATGTATATACACATATGTAGGGAGCAGGGAAACAAAAGCAGACTTGTATCATTAAATGTTTTTACACTGAAAAAAATTTAAGTTGATAGTTACAGTTTAGCTTAAACTTGTGCGTCTATACACTCAGAAAAAATTTTCCAGAAAATCCAGAAAAATAGCACTTAGTCGTAAGAAAATCGGGCTTAATTAAGCGCCATGGCCGATTTTCTAAAAATTAAGCATACATTTTTTATTAAATTGACACTAGAAGTGTGAAATAGTTTAGAAAAATTATCAAATCATTTACGAAGAACTATTTTGCTAAATTTAAGAAACTTAGCGCAATTATGTTGAAATTTTATTACATTTCAGTAAGTTTACCATTTATTTGTCATATGCGATAACTAAGAGAAACACTTTCTATGAAAATAAGAAATTTTTCATCGAACACCTGGAAAAATTTTGGAATTTATAAAAAAAACAACTTTTTTAAGATTTTAAACAGCATCCTGTGAGAATTATGATTTTTATACTGACGAAAAACTTAAAAACTATTATTATTATTAACATTAATTTTAATTAAAAAACTACTACTAGCCGAAGACTTGAACCTTGACCGCGTGATTGTAAGTGCATCAGCTTATCCATGCGACCATCGCAGTTGTTCAAAATCGTCGCATAATTTGCTTCATTAAGAAGTGTTCACTTTGCAAGTAATTTTGAAGCGTTCTTTCTAGAAATATAAGAAAAGCACTCTCAGAATAAATCACTTGTGGTAAATATCAAAGTATAAAAACTTACATTTCTCCAAATTTAAGAAATTATGCTGTAGAATGTTGCAAGCGGACTTGATATCAATACAGTTGCTTAGGCTAATGTGAGTAAACTTTCAGATCTTCAAACTGATGTGAATCAAAACAAAAATTTCGTGTCGTTTTGAGATGGCAACACTTGGTTGATTACAAATGCATTACTATTATTCGTTTTGAAAACGTCGGTAATTTGTTAAATAAAAAAGTTACATATTTTGGGTGAACCAAACCATTCTTAAACGATAGTATTTGACATCAATAGCAAAAACTCAAGACGCTTTTTGCTCCACTACGTCACAGTTTTTTTTACAGTGGTCTTACATTTAAATTTTTTTGGTAAAAATAAAATTAAAAAATATAAATAATTGAAGGGCTTATTGCTACAAAATAAAAATGTTGAAATAATCGCATTTGATTTTTTTAAAAAATATATAAAATAGACGTTCCATGTAATCGTACTTTTAATACTAGTAATTATTTGTAATGGTAGCCTTCTAAAACATGTCGAAAAATCAACAAAGAAAGGATAGTGGAAACCAATCATTAAAAAAATGCGGCTTATCATGTTTTTTGCATAAAATTTATTTTCAAACATTAATAAAAAAAAAACCAAAAATTTTTTTAACAAAACCGAAACAATATAAACTAATTATATATATTCCTTCAACAATTTCTGGAATTTCCTTTTCGTTTTCTATGTTTGTTGATTTTAATGTTTTATAAAATTAATGGTATATTGGTGAAAAATAGGGTAACAAAGATTTTACGTTTTGGATTTTTTTCACTTCTATTTTAACGCATTCACGCGGTCTTACTTTTTTGAAGTATATTTACTACTATATACCCTTGATTTACTTTATTAGTATTAAGTTATGTATAGGACACAAATATCGGTGTTTCTTGCATAACCTGATGCAACAAGATTTAAACATCGAAATAATTATCTGATTTGGGATAATTTGCAAAAGTTCTGATTTTAGATGCCACCACAGCAAACTACTACACTACGAAGCCGTGATAAGGTGCTACAAATTTTAAAGTAAAAATTATTTCTGTAAAAACATGATAAGCCATACAAATATGAAACCAAGTTTTCTTAGAAACAACATGATTATTAACAGAAATAAGAAAAAAGAAATATGCGTCGCTGGTTTCTCAAAGCACTTCATCAGTATTTATAGGTTATTCATAGTTATAAGCTTCCAAACAATTTTCGTAAATGGAAAAACATAATAAGCTACTAGAAATTTGAAAGTAAAAATTATTTGCGTAAAAAAATGATACGCCACAAAAATTAAAATAAATATTACTCAATGTTTTTTTATATATTTCCTTTAGCAATTAATAAGAAATCTTCGTCTGTCATACCGTCATCGCTTTAGTCAACAAAATCTTCGCAGTTAAATTCACAGTACCTATTTGAGGGGTAGCTTTTGTATGTGGCTTATCGAGTTTTTGAGTAGAAAATATAATAAAATATTTATTTACAAAATGATACTTGCACATATAAGCTCGCCATTTTTTACTACTAGAGTTCGCCAAAATATACTAGAAATAACACAAAATAACAGTTTTTGATATTATGTGGCTTATCATGTTTCTGCAATAAGCCCTTCAATTATATGTTAAACTTAACATAGGGTGCACCCAAAAAAAAGCTTCGTACTATGTACAAAACAATTATTGTATTCTACAAAGCCCTTTGTTCTTTTCAGCCTACGAACGACTTTGTGAATAATACAAATGACCGTTTGTACATTGTACAAAGAAAAAAATTTGTAGATTTTACAAACGCATTCGTTTCATTTACAAAGAAAATTATTAAATATTACGAATGCCTTTGTACAATATAAGAATGCGTTTGTAGAATTTACGAATCTGTTTGTACATTGCACGCACGTATTCGTAATATTAACAATTTTATTTTTTCACAGAACCGAATACCAATTACTGAAGCGACTACCAAGTGATTACTTAGCTCAATACCGATTACTAAGCGATTACATAAGTGAAGAC
Source organism: Dichetophora obliterata (assembly GCA_963920525.1). Classification (NCBI taxonomy): domain Eukaryota; kingdom Metazoa; phylum Arthropoda; class Insecta; order Diptera; family Sciomyzidae; genus Dichetophora; species Dichetophora obliterata. Next base: position 44,943,092 of record OY986439.1, read on the forward strand.
TGATTACTGATGCGATTACTAAGCGATTTCTTAGCTGAAACCCGGTTACTAAGCGATTTGCGTCTTTTATTTAATATCAAATAAATTTTGAGTTACTGGATCTTTCACAGGATCTTGGATCTGCTGAGCTTAAACACAGCCTTTGCATAAAACCATGTCAGAAATGGTAGATGTGCTGCCAGTATTAAGGGGTCACTGATTTGAAATCAGATTCTAATGTTAATGCTAAGTAATCAATTGGTAGTTGCTTCAGTAATCAGTTCCGGTTATGTAATCGCTTAGTAACCACTTAGTAACCACTGGGATATTGCGCTATACGAAACAAAAGAAACAAACAAGCATATGAACCGAATAGCCTAGTATTGAGTTTCAGCATTGCAATATTTATTTGGTTTAATTTTAGTACAGAAAAATTTTAATTATGGTTCAGTATTTGTGAAAGTTTAAATTTAAAACCGTAAGGTTAAAAAATATGCAGTATACTTTCAGCTGTACTAAAATTTATTCCAAGATTTTTAATCGCGTATAAGGATTTGAAATATTAAAAGAATAAGCTAAACGTGTGAAAGAGCGCGAGAGCGAACCGAAAAATAAATAACAACATAAATTTAAGGAAAGCTTATAAAAAATTAATTTGCTTGAAAGTAACAAAGATAAAATGTTAATAAAATAATATTAAATTAAGAATTTCCAATTCTTGTTCAACAGAGATATCGATACTTTTGATAATAATAATAAGATATGAATGAAATCACGTGAATGCAGTCAATAATTTCCAACCAAAGATTTGAAGAAACGATTGCATTAATTTTTCAAATCATTGATTTGAATTTTAAATTTTAGATCACAATCAATGATTTGAAAAAATGAATGTTATCACCTTTTCAAATCATTGATTGGGAATTAAATGATTTGAAATCACAAATGAATGCATTATTTTACAGCTCTGTTTATACTACAGTGCTCTCTAGTGTTCAGGATGGATCGAAAAAGATAGCGCTATAATAATCATCGTACCAGAAAACTCCTGATCGCAGCAGAACCAAACAGGTCCGATTGTTAATCCAAACCATCCAGGAACCAACTCAAACACACAAGCTATTTAGGAGGAGTTCAGTGACATACTCCTGGCTTACATTCGTCAAGACTTGACGATCAAGTCCTACCTTTATGGATAAAAGATATCAAACGTGAGAGAGGTGGAAGTTAAAAAGGGAATGACCAAGAAGTCAAGTCTCGATTAGTGTGAACCAGGAGATGCAGACGAATTATATATAGAGATTAACCCTTGATTGCCACATCTAGCTCAAAAAATTCTCTCTCAAAACTAGAATATTTGAAAGTTGTTTTAAAATAAAATATTTTAAGTTTCAAACATATCCACTCATTCTATTTCTTGACTTGTGACAAACTTCACAAAGTTGTGTGGGCGACTTTAAAATATTTGTCCTTTTTCCCCATTGAACAAGTCTTAAAAAACCTGTTTCTCCTTTAAAAGAAAACATATCAAAAGAGAAGAAAAAAAATTTCTGCGAAAACAGTAAATTATTAATAACATTTATCATTAATAAATTTATACATTTTTTAATTGAGAAGTTACAAAATACAATTTAAATATTTATTCGCTATACAATCATGCTGCGCTTTCGATATTAATTGTCACTGCTTTTGGCACTGTTTGATTTTGTTTGATTTCTTCAACGTGTTGTTGCTTGACGCCTAGATTTAAATATAGTCAGAGAATGAAAAGAGAATTAAGAGAAACTAGCGCTACATAAAAAAATGAATAAATATCCGAATTTAATTACCTTTAATAATTTTAATCAAGATGTGCACGACTGGATTTGGCGATTCGTCTGGTAGTTGGCAGAATTGGTTATTTATAAACTGCTACATTAGGTGCGGCTTAATTAGGCTACTAAAACTGGAAAGGTGTTGTAAGCAAACGCCAGCAAAAGTGCACCTGTAGGTATCCTTTTCTTTTAGAAAATGAACCAGTTTGAAATATTTTGACATATATTTCATTGTTAAGCGCACTTAGCAAATGAAGCAATCCATACTCGTTCCGCCCGGACCAATAATTAAATTGTAATATATATACGTATAATGGCTACAATAAAAAAATTAAATATACTGAAGAAATATCAACGCGTAATAAATGAGATGAAAATCGATTTTTTGAGAATTTCGATATAAGTCAGCTGTAAATACAAAAATGTTGTGAATAAGAAGAACGTTCACGCCAAATTCTAGTTTAAAAACAATATAGTACATATATAACAGCAATTTAATTTGATGCTATACTAGCATTCATTGGATTAAATTGATACGATGCTAATAAATTCAATCTAAAAGAATTCTTACCTTATCAGTCAGGTAACTAACTGACCGCGGCTTATGGTAACAAGAAAAATCTTGGCGTTGAAGACTGTAACGCCCTTTTATTCTTGGTTTATATAATTTCTCTTTATTTGACCTTGCACACAAAAATATTACACAAAACACAAACAATTTCTTTATAAATATACTTCTGATTTGATTTATAATTTTTAGATTGAGTTGATTCTAAAATTCGATCGAATTGTTGCACAGTGAATTTTGTGTACGTACTCCTGGAAAGATAAATTAATTATACTTTGAAAATGGGCGTGGTGGGACCGAAAGTACGCCCACCTCCCATACAAAGAGATGGACAAAATACTTGAAAATAGAATTTGCGTTGCTCTAGATTCCATAAAAAACATGAGAAAATATACATATATATATGTGAATATTCAAACGCTGCTGCTACCACTTTGTATATTATCAAACAATGTTCGTTCATATCACAAATTTATATATTATAGATTTTTACAAACGAGCGTTTGTAGAATGTACAAAGTTACGAATTCAAAAATTTTCTTTCATGCGGCCAACACTACAAACGTTTGTACTATGTACAAAACATTTGTACATTCTACGAATAGACTCCGTTTGTATTTCTACAAAGATTTTATTCGTAATTTTATCCTAAATATTTTTTGGGTGTGGTTCTTGTCTTCGGAAGTCTAAATTAAAATTTTCCGGGGAATATTTTTTCGGAATACTTGAACCCCCTAGCTCCTTCCAGTATTGGTCAATTTGACCCTTTTTTTGGAAAATACCCTATAAGCCATCTTTGGAGGGAAGTTCAAAATTAAAACCTTCCAAAAAATATTGTCCAGAAAATTTCACTATTGATCACCCAAGACAAGCAACCTCTACAAGTTAAAGGTTACACATAAAATACGAACCGAAAAGATAATACATTTATTTTATGTTAGGTAATTTTAATGTTTTTTTTTTTAAATAGTGTCCATATCATTATCACTGTTATGGCCTGAAATATCATAAGCCTTAGAGAGGCTTATATCTATTTCTTGAAATTCGTCTTCAAATTGGCTTTTATTAATTTCTTCATATGTTGTTTTGGACCACTAACAAATTTCAGCCAGAACTGCATCTGTTGTTTTCTTTGCTCTATGTCTGTAAAAATGGAAACAATCCCATCTGCTACAAAAGTGTTGATTGTAATTTTTGATCATAGTATTTTTCATACGCTATAATCAGTTCGTGATTTTAATGTCCTTGACTGCTTCGGGATGGTGTGAAATAATCGCAGATATAACAAAATTTCTTTAAATTTCCGCAAAACTCCATTGAAAATAAAATTTTTCGAAAAAAGACCACGACACTTTCACTACACAATTTTAATTAAATTTCTCAATTCGCACTTATTTGAATTTCTAAGCTAAGCCACCTTCATACAATTTACGTAATTTGTTACTATAACTTATTAAGTATTACGAATATAATTGTAGCTTTATACCGTTATAAAGTGAAGTATTTCTACTAAATGAAGATATTATTATCGCACGATGCAATAGTTGCTTAAAAATAAATGTAGGTATTATGAAACCTTTAACTCGTAAAGGTCGTACTTGTCTTTGGTGACCCCTAGTGAAATTTTCGGGACAATATTTTTTTGGAAGGTTTTAACCTAAGACCTCCTTCCAAAGTTGATTTATAGGGTCTTTTCCAAAAAAAGGGTCGAATTGGCCCATACTGGAAGGAGATAGGGGGTTGAAGTGTTTCGAAAAAATATTTCCTTCAGAAGACAGGAACCACCCTGAGTTAAGTATAACATATATTTTTTCATATTGTTTAATTGCATTTTTGACCAAAGAAGCCAAATTTAAAACCACTGTAAAAAATATTAGTGACGTAGTGGAGCAAAACGGGACTTTGGCTTTTGTTGTTGATGTAAAATACTTTCATTTGAGATTGCTTTGGTTCACCCCCGAGAAAACGACTCTCATTTTGTGTCATAGTGTTATTAAATGAATGAGTACTTAATAAATTAACAACCTTATTCAATGAAATTAAATCTAAAAAAGAAATCTAAACTCTACTGATTTATTTCGCGAGGCACGTGTATCTTTAAGCTGCTGCATTTTTTAACTGCCTTATTTTTCTTCTTTTCTTTATTGAGTGTGCATCAGTGTGTGTGTTTGCTTTAGTCGCTTGTGCGTGAAAATGTTCGCTTTGTCGATGTAAAAATGTGATGAAAAGAAAATCGTTTTCCGCGTGCATTACCGAGTATATTGCATACAGGCCAAAATTCGTTTCATTTTCATGTTGAGCATTCATTTTTATTTTTCATTAAATGCTTATTTGAGTAAAAAGCGAATATCTTATTTCAATAAATGTTTAGTTCAGTGTAAAATCCATTTAAGAGTTTAAAAGAAAATTAGTTTTTTTTGCACTCCTTTAAAATTTTATTATTACACTCAGAAAAAACACCTATCTTTTTGTGATAAAAATTTCTCTATTTTCGATAGTAGAAATTTTCTTTATTTCAAATAAAATTTACTTCAATTATAATAAATTTTCATTTATTCGAAGAAATATTTCCTTCTTTGTGTGAAATGAAAATATTTCATGTCTTTAATAATGATAAGTATTTTTCTCTCACCGAAAAAATCTCATTTATAGAGAAAAATTTTTTAGAAAATGAAAAATGTTCTCTATTGTTGCTAAATAATTCACTATGCGAAATATTTTCTTCAGTAACAACAAATCCTTTCTCAAAAATTAAAAAGGCTTCTTCTCAAAAATCGATATATTTTTCTTATATTGATTGAGGTACGAAAAAAAGAGAAAGCATGAGAGCAATTGATTAATTTTGCGAAAAGCAAGTGTTGCATATTCTGCATATTATGACGATTGTTCCTTCAAAAGGTTTTTTTTTTACTTAACATAGCTACACAAAGTGATGTTGTTTATTTCTACTGTTTCTTTGAATGCATTTACAAAATTGTTTTTCAGAATAAATTTCTGGAATATTTATAAAGAGTCCCGAAAAACAATGCCACAACAATAATTCTGCCTCTTAACACATTTTTAACTAATATTTTTAAAACCGAATCACATTTTGATATTAACACTTCTACTTTGCGTAGAACTGAGTTAAAACAAATGTTGTACAAAAAAAATTTTTTTTTCGTAATTGCGGATATACTTCTGTGTTTTAAAGAAAAATGTACGCAATATAGAAATATGTTGTATCAATGTTAAGAAAATATATCTTTCTTTTAAACAAAGTGTTATTTTTTGTGAGAAACTATAAACGCAACTTAAAGAAAACATTTATTAAAATTAAATAAATATTTCTTTGTTTTCAAGAAAAATTTACACAATAAAGAAAACGGTTGAACGTATTATAAAGAAATATTTTTCTATTAAAGTGATGGTGCCTTTTATTAATGAGAAAATATATCTTATTTTCCTGGAAGCTTTTTACCATTTTTAGGGAATACTTGGGATCACATTTAGGTAAAAGCATTCTCTGGAGCAAAGTCAATACCATTTTTCCGTTAATATGATGCCTTTTTTCTCATATTCCGATAAAATTTTTTCTGAGTGTACCTATTGTGTGTATGTGCAAGTTGTATATATGCAGCATTGCACGCGCAACGACGAAATGTAGTTTTAAGTTGAGTAACGATCTAAATTTGAATTTGAAATGGAGTTCGCCACACATATTTTATTTTTGTATTTTTTTAACTAAAGAAGTCTTATTTTGTTTAGCAATAGCAAACAACTTTGGTTATGATTGAAAAAGTCATGGACATGTCTTGTTATGAAAAACGTTATTAAATAAAAAATTTTATAGATTTTCCCACATCTGGCTTGCAAAAACCTCAATCTCCATTATCGTCGTCATCTGATTGATTTGTGCCTGCAGCTGCTGCTGCATTGATTTGAGTTATTAAAGTAAATGTACATAAATCTATTCCATCTTCCTTCCACTTAGCTCCAAACTGTTTCCTTTAAGATGTTCTCCACAACTGTCTTCTGTTTTAGGTTTATTTCATTAACCGCTGGAATCATATGAAGTAAGCTAGCGGGATTTTTTAGGGCTTTAATAGTGATACTGCATTTTTTGGGGACTGCTTTTTATTTGTGAATTAATAGCTTACGTATTTTTAAACTGCGTTAGAATATGGAACTTTGTGGAATTTATTAAGGTTTTGCTTTATTGAAGACATCAAATTAAATGAGTTCGATTTTACCAAATTTCCAACTGGGAGCATATATTTGAGATCAACGCTTGTGTGCTAATTTTCAAGTAATAAGAGTTACTTTGTAATGTTTTATATATATAAAAATATTTAAAAATAGGAAGGTAGGCATGGTTTTAATTAAATGTTGTGAAATTTTAAGCTAAAAGTTTGAATTTGTGATCAAAGCTTTTGTGCAAATTTCAAGTCATTAAGACCATTTTTATGAAATTTTAAACGATTTTTACCGTGTTAAATTGTCACTTTGCATAAGAGGTAGACATAGTTCTAACATTGGTTTTTCGGATTTGCTCACTTTTAAATTCAATCTTAATATCTTTTTTTTTTTGGGATCAAGTTTTCTTTTCATGTTATTTATTTAAGAATTTTTTCTTTCTTTCTTTAACGAAAAAATAACCTATCATTCGGTAGTTAAAAATTAAAAAAAAACCCATGGCATAAGCCCGTGCTGTTAAAATTTGTAGTTTCTAGCACTGACCACTAGGTTATAAACTTTGCACATAAAGTAAAGTCCAATAATTAAATTTTGAAGAGAACATATTTTTTATGTAATAAGTTGCACTACTCATTTACTTACTCACTTACTTACTTACTTACTAACTTAGTTTGCGTTACAACCGTATGTCGATCTTGGCCTCTTATACGTGCGCCAGCCATTTCTGTCTCTTGGTTGCTGTTGCCAGTTGGAAATTCGAAGCTTTTTCAGTTTGTCTTCTACTTGATCTTTCCAATGAAGATGCGGTGGTGTTCTACTGCGTTGACAGTCGTTGGGTTCCGAATCGAATATTTTTTCACTGGAGCATCGTCTTTCATCCTCTGAAGATGACCTATCCAGCGAAGCTGGTCGATTTTAATGCGTTTGACTAAGTCGATGTTTACGAACAGCTCGAGCAGTTCATCATTCCACCGTAGTTGGTACTCGCTATTGACGCAAATTGGTCCGCTGATCTTATGAAAGATGTTTCCCTTGAAGGCCCCTAAAGTCTTTTCATCTGAACTGCTTAGCGTCCAGGTTTTTGATGCATAAAGTAAGACGGGCATAATGAGTTATTTTACCTTGTCGAGAGAGGCTTCTCAATTGCCTCCTGAGCCCAATGTAACACCTGTTGGAAAGAGATATCCTTCGTTTGATCTCTATGCTGATGGCATTGGTTGAGATTATGCTAGGTCGAAGATAGACGAAGTCCTTCACAACCTCGAAGGGGGCATTGTCAACTGTAACGTGGGTTCCAAGACGCTGAGTCTATTGACACATAGTATTTCGTTTTATCTGCATTTACTGCAAGACCTATTCGACTTGACTCTCTTTCTGATCTGGAGAATGTTGTACTGACTTCGCGAGTACTATGGCCAATGACATTGATGTCGTCAGCATACGCAAGCAGCTTTATACTCATGTAGAATATTGTGCCACTACTTCTCAGATCAGCAGTTTGGACGAACTTCTCCAACATTAGGTTTAAAAGTCGCACGATAGGGAATCACCTTGTCTGAAACCTCTTTTGGTAAAAAATGGTGTGCAGAGGTTCTTCCCGAATTAAACTGTGACGATGGTGTTGCTCAGTGTCTTCCTGCAAAGTCGGATTAGTTTTGCAGAAATAGCCAATTCAGACACAATGGAGTAAAGGTGATCCCTTATTGGGCTGTCGAGGGCGGCTTTGTAGTCGACAAATATATGGTGCACTCAGAAAAAAACACCTATCTTTTTGTGATTAAAAATTTCTCTATTTTCGATAATAGAAATTTTCTTTATTTCAAATAAAATTTACTTCAATTATAATATATATATATATATATTTTCATATATTCGAAGAAAAATTTCCTTGCTTGTGGGAAATGAAAATATTTCATGTCTCTAATAATGATAAGTATTTTTCTCTCACTAAAAAAATATCATTTATAGAGATAAACTTATAGAAAATGAAAAATGTTCTCTATTGTTGATAAATAATTCACTATGCGAAATATTTTCCTCAATAACAAGAAATCCTTTCTCAAAAATTAAAAAGGGTTCTTCTCAAAAATCGATATATTTTTCTTAAATTGAATGAGGTACGAAAAAAATAGAAAGCGTGAGAGCAATTGATTAATGTTGTGAAAAGCAAGTGCTGCATATTATGACGATTGTTCCTTCAAAAGGTTATGTTTTACTTAACATGGCTACACAAAGTGATGTTGTTTATTACTACTGTTTCTTTGGATGCATTTACAAAATCGTTTTTCAGAATAAATTTCTGGAATATTTATAAAGACTCCCGAAAAACAATGCGACAACTATAATTCTACCTCTTAACACATTTTTAACTAATATTTTTAAAACCGAATCATAATGTGATATTAATACTTCTACTTTGCGTAGAACTGAGTTAAAACAAATGTTTGACCAAAATAATTTTTTAATCGTAATTGCGGATATAAAGAAAAATGTACGCAAATGTACGTGAAAAATGTAAATATTTCTCTGTTTTCGTGAAAAATTTACACAATAAAGAAAACGATTGAACTTATTATAAAGAAATATTTTTCTATTGAAGAGAAGGTATCTTTTATTAATGAGAAAATATTTCTCTTTTTCATAGAAGCTTTTTGCCATTTTTAGGGAATTTTTGGGATCACATTTAGAGAAAAGCATTCTCTGGAGCAAAATCAATACCATTTTTCACTTAATATGATGCCTTTTTCTCATATTCCGATAAACTTTTTCAATTGTTTTCAATTTGTTTTTCATAGGTCTTCTCTAAGATTTGTCGTAGCGTGAAGATCTGGTCAATAGTAGACTTTCCAGGTCTGAAGCCACAATAACAAGGTCCACCCAACAAACATTTGAGCTTCCAGAAAGCTAAATTTTGAAATTTAAAGAGGTTCAACCTCCATATCGCTTTTAGTGCACTTGTGCATGGAGGTTAAACACTTCGTTCCTCGATAAGGCTTCCATGGCACTTGTGAATGCAGGTTTCAAATATCGGAGCATTAACTCATTTCGGTTGTTTCGATAAAGCCCTTGCAAAGCACTTTATCGAGGATTACACATTTCTGTGCAGTGAATGTTTGTTGCTTCGAGGAAACCTTTGCTAAGCATTTTATCGAGGTTATCCGGCCTACCTATTTAAACTTGTGACAACAAGTCTTATCGAAGCTATTTTTGTGAAACTCATAACTCGCTTGTAAGAGCAAGTGTTGTAGAGGCTGTATGACGCATAAATAGAGTACGGTGGTGTCTGCTTGCAAAAACAAGTATTATCGAGGTACTGCGCTGTTAAAATCGGCGCAGCCATTTTTTGTCATATTAGAGTGAAAAGTCATCACGTGCATACGTAAAATAAATGCGCTAATAAATTATATAAAAAATTAACACAAAATATTTTAAATATTATTACTTCTATGTGGAAGAAAGTACGACGATTGGGTACTTTTCACAAAAAAAAAAAAAAAAGAAAAAACAATAAAACTCGGATTCCGTCAAGCTGTGGTGAATTAGTTTTTAATTATATTCCACTGCACTTTTTTACTAATTGAATTGAAGTATCCTATTTTCTACTTACTGTCCACTAGCTCTTCTAATTTAAATCTATTTGTGGTCCAATGATTCGGTTATCTGGGGACACAATCAGCTACAAACAAGTCGGTCGTAATTCTTTCGTCGGTTTTTTACAAATATGTTTTTTCGCGAACTCATCAGCCCAAAGGAAAGTTCTCTGCACCGCAAATGTGATGTGAATTATATAGAAATGCATTTGCATTTTTTTTCATAAAAATTGTAAAACTTTCAAGATACAGGGTGTTTTACGGTTTTGGTACGTATTTAGTATTATTGATCTAGAATCTAAACTACTCACCATAAAATAAAAAAATAATATTTTGTATTCTAGAAAAAATATCAACCTTTCCATCAATATATCAACCACTTTCGTGTCATGTCAAATTTAAAATGTCTTTTTTTCATGTAAAAATACACTTAATCAACAGTATTTTTTTAAATTCTAACTTCGGACAGTAACAACTGCGCTAAAACAAAAGATACAAAATTTGTTGATATTTCGTTGAGTAATCACAAAATTTTAGCTCAGCTGCAGCACATGACACGAAAGTGGTTGATATATATTGATGGAAAGGTTGACATTTTTTCTAAAATAAAAAATATTATTTTTTAATTTATGGTGATTGGTTTAGATTCTAGATCAATAATACTAAACACGTACCAAAACCGTAAAACACCCTGTATCTTGAAAGTTTTACAATATAGGAGGAAACTGAGTACGGAGTTGGAACGAGTGTTGAAAGTACATATAGGAATGAAAATGGACTTACCGGATCCAAAATTCATATACTAGTATTATTTATCCAAACATGTATGAATATAAGGGCGCTACTATTATTTTGACCGCAACTGTATGTTATTATATTTTACGCAAGTTGCTTCTGGAGTGTTTTGCTAAGTTTCTGACAAGGTTCGATAAGTTGCTTTTGACGTGCTTCTGACGAACCTCGATAAGTTGCTTCTGACGTGCTTCCACAAAGGAGCAATATGGAGGTCTATTACGATAGCCTGAAACCAGCATAAATGCGCCAAAACACTTTCCAGAAAGTTTCGCGTTACTGTAAAAGAGGGAGGAGAAATGCCCTCGCTTAAGCCTTCTGGAAGCTGAAATGTTTGTTGGGCAATCAATTTATTTTACAATGAACTTCAATCTTTCACATAAAACGCTCGACAGCACCTTAAATGTGATATTAAGAAGGCTTATCTCATGGTAATTGGCACAAATAGTAATATCGTATTTTTTGTGGATTAGGCAAAGCACACTGAGATTCCAATCAATCAGAGTGCATTGACCATATTCTGCATAGAAGCTCGTGCATGCTTTTAAATAGAGCTTCACCTTCTTTCTTAAACAGCTCAGCAGGTAAGCCATCAGCTTCCGCGGCTTTATTATTTTTAAGCCAAGCTTTGGCTGTCATAACTTCATCATAGTCGGGCAGCGAAACCTAGATGCTGTCTTCCGAAATTGAGGTTTCCGGAATATTATCTCTAATGTCGGGATTGTTGTCAGCGTAACCATTTAGAAGCTTAGAGAAGTGTATAACGTTAGTGTACTCTGGATATCTGTCACTAGATTCCAGTTTATATTCTTGCATGAAGAGGCCCCGGTTTTGAGAAAATCGGCAAGGCGTCTTATCTTTTCGAAAAATTTTCGGGCCTCATTCCTATTGCCAAACATCTCATTCTTCTCATGATCGCACTTTTCTGCCTCTCTTTTTCCACCTGAAAACACATCTCTCTTCCCCTTCTTTTCTTTGTATCGATCCTTAGCAGAGCGCGTTACAACCGACTGCAGGATGCCTTTTTAGGAGGCGTTTTTATCTGCAGTGGCGTAGTGACTGACCTGGGGCCGAATTACAGCATCCGTGATCTAGCAAAGTTACGAAGAGCACGACCAGACAAGTACCTATCAATCTTGTACAATTTTGCTCGATCACGAATGCTGTAATTCGGCCCCTGGTCGTGCCAATGGTTTTGAAGAGAGCGGTGGTAGCCAATCAGCTCTTAGTAGCCCAACGCATGGAATGGGAAATGTGTGTCTACTGCGCGCATATATCATCGATTGGAGGATTGCTTCATAGCAATCACATTCAAGTGATAATCGATTGACGAAAGCTTCTGCTCTTCGTTTTGATTGCAGCTTGTCGACGTCTAGCTCTCTCTGTGTAGTGTTGCGTGCATTCTTAGCTGCTCACAGACGTGTATGGAACTTGAGTGCAACAGTAAAGGCATTCGAGTCAGTGTTTGCATCACGGATGGTGCGTACTAAAGGTTTGCAGCGAACCATCCGTTCTACTTGCACAAACAGATATAACAAGTAAGATCCTGATAATATTGGTACAAATACAACAAAGAGTAGAGGTTAACATATGCTTATATGCTTTGAAATGAGAAGAGAGCTTATCATTTCTTTCTCTGGCTCTCATTGTAGTGTTTGTAGTGTAAGCTTTTTTTTCTCTTTATCTGTTCCACTAAGTCAAGGCTCATTTTTAAGGTTGTGGCACTTGAGAGCGAGCTCGGTCGAACTGTCAGAATGGATGAAAAGAAATGAAGAAAATGAATGCTAAGAACAAAGAAAAGCACAGTGACAGTTTGAGCAAATCCGGAAAAAGAGCGCATTTCTCTCAAGTGCCAGAACCTTTTAAATTAACCTTGCACTAAGTAAAGTATTTGTTTTAACTTTTTTTTTTTGAAATGGATATGTCCATTTAAAATGGATATTCCAAATCGATTTCTTTGTGTTAATAATGTGTTTTGTTATTTTTTACGATCGCACGTCAATCCTAAGGTCATATGTACCTACGGTAAAATGGCAACTTTAAAGTGATTTACGTTTTTTACTGTAGTAATTTTTTTAATTATTTTTTTAATATTATGTGCATTATTTTTTAATTTCATTAAGCTATCTATAAAAAAGCCTTTGTTATTTATTTTTTTTTATGAAATAAATACAAAACTTAAATGTATTGTACTTATATAAAGTGTTCCTTTTATTGTTGCTTTTTTCGCTCTTTATTTGTGCGACGTCACATGTTCCAGATGTTCCAAGTAAAGATAATAAAATGATCGATACATCCATTTGCTTTGTATGTTCTCAAACTCGTATTTTTGATGCTTGGTAATTTCACTCTCTCATACCCATTTCATCGTTATCGAAAAGAGAAATATTCCATGCATACTCAATGCAGAGAGAGCAAAACAGATAAAAGTAGATATGAGAAAAACTAACAACACACAACTCGTGTGCTTGGATGGTTCTTTGCAGAGCTTTAGTGCGTACATCTACTTGAGAGAGCTTTCCGTCGATCAGGACGAGATCAATACGGTTTCTTGTTTTCTTATCAGGGAACATCAAGGTGACGTTATGAATATTGCGATGCTTTAATCTAGTGCTACTTACGACTAAGTTTTGTGCTGCGGCAAATTCAATCAGCCTCATTGCGTTATCGGAGGTGTTGGCGTGGAGGCTGAACTTACTGACCGTTGAACTAAATATATTTGCCTTGCCCTCTTTATCGTTGAAGTCACCAAGCTCGATTTTAATGTCGTAATGGGGTAATGCACTCGTTGGCGTTTGCAATGCAGAATTATCTATTGTTAATTTTTTTATATTTCAACATATAATTTCTTTATAATTGATATCCTTCACGAATATACGAAAAATGTTTACAACCACTACTACGATTACGACTGATAGCCAAAAAGAAGACAAACAAATATAAAAATTAAAAATAAATGTAAATATAACGAAGGCTTTTTTAAAAGTGATCTACTAGAATATGTTCAGAACACGATTAAATAAAATGAGTTACGCATTTTCTATATTAGGCCATCGATACATATATTAACATTTTCCTGACAATTATATCTGCCACATAGCAGAAAGCGTCATTTATTTCATACCACCAAACCTTACCACAATACAGTCATAAATTCAGCTCACGCAACATTTGGTTGTGAGGTTTTTCTTTGTATTTGCCTCTTTATTATGTCTCTGACCACATTTTGCTGGCGGCTGTAACAGATATTCACGAACAATTCTTTCGCACCATCAACAAAAGAGCCGAGTTTAAGCAATGAAATTCTGAAAATATTTGACATTTTTCGTGAAAAATGTATTTAATATCATCGAACTGGTCAACCAGATGTGCATGTGACTATCCCAAGGGCTTAAAGGAGCTTAAAATGTATTCAACTGCTTCACACAGCCAAAAATAAAAGTTTTTCTTTTTCAAATGTTAATAGTTTTACAGAATTTTATTTCAGTATGCAATATTTGAGTTCAACATAATAGTTGAAAGTTAAAAAACTAATTGGAGTAATGTAAGTTTAAAAAGTTTTTGTAAATAACTAAAACAAAAGCTACTCGTTCTTAATTGTATTTTAATCTTTCTAAACTAGGATGTTTGTCTTTGAAAATATTTTTATTCTTATTGAAACTAAATATCTTTCTTGTGTGCTATTAAAAGTATAAATTTAATCCAAGCCATCATTTACACACAAAATGCTTATGGAATCTATATGAAGAAAAATTTTGCGCGTTTTCTTAAGATAATTAGTCATAACCAGGGCTAGGATTTCGAGGACATGTCATCTTTTTTCTGCTGCTGTTAAGATATTTGCTGCTTATTTAGAACATCTATTTATGTTCCCTAAATTTCAAATATGAAAAGTTTTAGGTAATTTTTTTTAATATAATTTTGTTTTAAAGGTCACTTTTCATATATATTAATTTTTTTAAAAAAGCCAGTTCTTAGCGACCGTTTGAAAAATTAAAAATAAAAATTCAAACTTATGTATTTTTAAGTTTTTTAATTTATTTTTAGTTTGCCGACGTTTCGCAGTTTTTTTGACTCCTTCTTCAGGGCGCGTTTCTTTTCTAACAAAAGTTAAATTTTTCTTAAAATTAACATATTGACATCAACATACATTTCATTTTCACTAACCAACACAAATGAACATGGAGGAAACCAAAAATTTTTTTAAACAATGTAAAAATAAAGGAAATATTTAAACGACATATACAATTAAAATGTTATTCGAATTTTTGTAATATTAGTAAAATGTTTGTATGCTATATTAGTAGAATGTTGTATATTGAGCTTATGTTGTCAACGTCTTCTTTTTTGTTCATCGTTTGTTTTATGTTTTTTTGTATGTGTAGACTTTCTAATGTTGTTCTTATGTTGGAATTTTTTTCTCTGTCTATTATTTTAGGGTTTTGTAGATCAGCTATATGCATGATACAAAGAACTACAGATAAAGTATTCCCGGCGCAACGAACGACATTTACTGCGCACCTCGTCATTGGTGCTCGTCAAATGTGACAGTTGATGAATACATTTAAAAGAAAATGTCGAAAAGTGACGAAGATAGCAAAATGAAAACGAACAAACAGTCAAAATTCTGTCAAGCACATCAAGCAACGTAGCCGCTTTTT
The DNA here is from genome assembly GCA_963920525.1 of Dichetophora obliterata. Taxonomy (NCBI): domain Eukaryota; kingdom Metazoa; phylum Arthropoda; class Insecta; order Diptera; family Sciomyzidae; genus Dichetophora; species Dichetophora obliterata. Next base: position 44,958,672 of record OY986439.1, read on the forward strand.
GTGCAAATCGGTAAAAAGGGGAAAAAACACCCCCACAAAATATGCAAATTTTTTTCACAAACAGTACTAAAAAATAAAATTTACTTTATTTCGGACATGTGCTGTATTTAAAAATATTTATTTCATTTCAGTAAAACAAGTTTTCATAAGAAAATGTAGGCATTTTAAAATCTTTATACCCTATGAATAAATTGTGACTACGTTGCAACCAATGAGCACCTTGCACGTCACAGCAAAGATGACGGACATTTGCAATACTTTATCTGTAGTTCTTTGTATCATGAGCTATGTGTCCAGTATTTTTAATGTGCTGAGCTAGCGCTGTTGTTTCTTTCACGTTCTTTATGTCTAATTCGTGTTCCTTGGTGCGAATTCCTAGAGATTTTTTCGTTGTTCCTATGTATATTTTGTTGCACGGTTTGTGGTTGCCACTACAGTTTATTTGATATACTATGTTGGATTGTTATAGAAAGATGAAACAAGTGTAAGATAAAAACTCAGGAAATGCTAGTTTTTATCAACTTTATTTTTATGCTCTACTAGCTGATATACCTGGTGTTACTCGAGAGTCATTTATATAAACATTTTAACATACACTTCTCGATTAAATGTTTTTTAAAATCGGGACTAATGAAAAACATGTTGAATTTTATTTGAATTTTATTTTATTTAATTTTATTTATCCACCGTTTGCTAGGTAATTGAACGAACATTGATCCAAAAAAGGTTAGGAAAATTTTTGTTGTTGGTGGTTTCCATCTCTTGCGGTGAGCTAATTGAATTCAAAGAAGCGGTACGAAAAACAGATTTTAAAAATTAAAAAGAATTTTTATATTTACTCAATCTTAAAGCAAGCACAATTACCTTTTCAAAAAAATAAAAATTATGGTGGGACTCAATGCGTCCTTGAGATATGGACATTTTAACGTCTAAACAAAGATTTATATTAAAAAACATATTGAACTTTTTAACAAAAAAAAAAAATGTTAATGAAATATATTAAAAACAGCAGAGTTATTGGCATTAAAAGTAAAAACTTTGATTTTCATATATTTTTTTTCTCATTATTAGCTATCAATGTTTTATGAAAATTCGTTGTGCTAAAAATGATTGTACCTACTAAAATTTCTAAAAAAAACTGGCGTTACTGCATTATTTTACTTTTGAAAAGTTTGGTAGCAATAGCATTTTCGCAAAATATTTCGTAGATCAAAAAAAAGGTAGATCCACTATAAAGAAGATTTTATATAATCCAAAATAATGGTAATTACTTCAGACACACAACTGCATTCTTAGAGATAAATGGGGACGTTCAAACTGTATAGAGAATTCTAACACAAAACTAAGTTTTATTAATAGTCTGGTATGAAAAAATAGATTTTTAGCCATAACTTTTGATTGGAAAGAGACATTGGGGTAATTTTTTGTAAAAAATATAAAAACAGCATTTTGGTAAAAATAAATTTCGCGAAAAAAATCAAAATCAAAAAAACCCTTGTTGTTTTGATGACAAAAACAGTAAAATAATTTTTGCGCTTAGCTGGAAGAATTTTTGCAAATAAATGCTATGTCATATAAAAGGTAGCCAGATGTGCAATTTTTAATTGATTTCGTTTTTACAACAACAACAATTTTTGAGTCATTTTTTGAGTAAAAAGTCAATATTTTGGACCTTTTTTGACATAATCATAAAACATATATACACTGACCTAACGGTACAGTTCAACATTTGAGTTCAACATTTGACCTAACGGTACATTTTTGTGAAGTGATTTTATTGAACTTTTGAACAAAAAAAATTTTAATGAAATATATTAATGGACAGCGGAGATATTTGCATTGAAAGACCAAACTTTGATTTTCATGTCGTTTTTTTCTCATTCTTAGGCAACGATGTTTTATGAAAAAGTCGTTATACTGAAAATTTCTCCAATTTTGAAGATATGTGCATGTTTTTGATGTCAAAATAACAGAATTTTTTTAAAATTAAATACAAAAAAATCTTCGATACTAAAAAGTTTTATAATAACAAAGTTACCGTTAGTTGAAAAATTTTAAAGGGGGCGTGGCAAAAACTAAGTATGTATCATTTTAAGTTGGAATACACTTAATATGTATACCTAGTTTGAGCAAAATCCGTTGAGCCGTTTAGATTTGTATAAAGGCCAAACAAACAAGCAAACAAACAGAAAATGAGTTTTATTACTATAGATTGCTAAAATATTAGGGGGTAAAATTGTAATACTTTGAAATTAGAAGAGGACTTTATATCCGATGACAAATCGTCTTTGAAATATTTTCCTCTCATCAGTGCAGAAGCAAAAATAAGTTTTTCTGTATACAAAAACATTTTGCCAGACAATCGACGTTTTCAATTTTAATAACTTAAAAATTAACCTTGTAAAATACTGTAATGTTATGTGTACAAATTATATAAAATAAATATTAAATTTAGTTATGTGTTATTTTTAAAGCTTTATTTTTTATGTAATTGTTTGTGTTTTTTAGGTAATTTTTGTCAGTTTTAGATCATTTTATGCAGTTTTTAGGTAATTTTTTTTTTGGTAATTTTTTGCTGTTTTTTAGGTCATCCAAATCTGAGCCCTGGTTATAACTATTCTGCATAAGAGGAGAAGAAAATTCAAGAACATATTGAAAACAAAATTTTTGGTATTTGCAGAGTATATTTTGGGGAATCTTTTTAAGCCATGCTTCACAAATCTGTATAAAATGTGTGGAATTTGCAATAAGTTCATTTATACTGAATTTTGTTTTCTGCTATTTTTTTTCTGTGCGAATCATTTGAAAATCAATAAAATAGAAATGAAAAAAGAAAAGCGAAAAAGCCAAAATGACAACAAAAATATACTTGTTTTCTTTAGAAAACGTTGCAAAAAAGAGTGTAAACTAAAAAATTCAAGGCAATAAGCAACATTTTTGCGGTTGTTTAAAAAGAAAAATTCAACATGTTGAAAATGTCGTTGACCTCATTCCAGCGCAAGGAAAATATAAGAAACAAATATCACAAAAAGAAAATAATATTAAAAATCACTCAATATGTCTTCATACAAAATTTGATTAGATTTCACACCCTTTGATGCCATTAAAAAAAAATCAGTAATTATTTTAAGTAATGACTATTGACGGGCCTTAACCTTATCTTTCGCATTCGAAAACTTCAACGTCACTGCACACTTTTCTGCATTGATTGCTCCATAACCATATATATTTTAATAGATTTATTAATAGAATAAGACTTTTTCTAGAGAAAAAACAAAAATCAAGAGTTATCCCGAAGCTATGTTATACCAGCTATGTTATAAAGCTGCTTTAAGCACAAATAAAAACATTCGAAACAAAAGATATTTTTATCCTTTCTTTGTCCTTGTAATGCTCAACGAAATTGTGCACTTGTTGTAATTTTCAAGAAAAAAATTGATTGTTCAATGCTTGTTTCAAAGAATGAAAATTGAAGTAAATGCAAATACAAATACAATAGAAAGCATAGAACAAAGAGAAAAAATAATCAAATTGTGTTGAAAGGGAAAAAAGCTATTAGCCGTAAATTGGCAGTGTTGCAATTTGAAAGGAACACAATTATTGCAATAACGAAGCTATATATAATAAAATAGTATGAAATGAACTGCTGGCTTGATCGTTGCATCCCAGTTGTAAAAATTTATCAGTGATGACATTGTAATGCAAAAACGTAAGCGAGATGTGACAAAATCCGAATTGTGTTTTTAAGATCGATAGTTTCTTTGTAGTGCCAAGGCCGCCTTCTGCCTTTGCGACCAAAATTGTAATATTTTTCTCCAAAAATAATATAACACGAATAATATGAAGACATTGACAACGCTTTTTATATTGAAAAGATACAGTCCTAAAGTTGATTTAAAATTTTTTGCTTTTGTTTTATGCCATGTCAAAGTAGACCAAAAAAAAAAGGTATGGCTCTGGTTGTAATGAGAAAAATGACTAAAACAATTACTGGATAAATTGCATATATTTTATTAAGTTTTTTTTTTGTTTTAAAGAAATATTAAAGGTGGGATACTAGGGTGGGTCAAAAAGTAATGGGAGTGAGTTGAAATTTTAAAATATAAAAACAATTATTTTGGAATATGTTGTTTTATTCTCCCTTCATCTTCTTCTATCCTACTCTAACTTATTATTAAACTGTTTATTTTTTTATGTGCCTATAATGCACTCTCCTTGTTGTTGTTCTTATGTCAGACTCTAGTCATTCACCTACTGGCGGTAATAAAAATAAAAAAAAAAAATCTTAACACTGAGCCAAAAAATCAAAGGCGCCCTTTAGTGCGATTACCCTTAAAAGGACGTTTATGGCAAATGTATTTGATTTAATCATAATGTACTTTGATTCAAATATGAAAGGAGATTGGCATGTGATTTAAGTGAAAAAATCTTTAAATTAAAATAAAACAAAGTAAATTAAGGTGAAGCAACCCAATAGCGGATGGAATATATTCCGAATATATGAAGCATCAATTACCTTGTAATAACCACTACTTCCGACTATATTACCTTACTATGCATAAAAGGCCTTACATTTAACATTGAATGAGACAAGAGGTAAGTGATTGCCTCCCTTCAGCATTACCTAGAAGTTATGGAGTAACATACTGCTTGTATTAAGTTATAAAAATCACTGCATTACTTTTCCATGTATGCTACATTGCAGGTAATGAGGTATGAGTTAATTACTTCTGCTATGTGCAGACGCATTACTTTTTTTCAAAAAGTAATGCGTCTGCATATAACCTGGTAATTTATTCTGTATTAGTTCTATGGTAGCCACTGGCAAATCCGCTGCTGGGAAATTTATTTTAACTACGCGCTTAACTAATGGCGTTTTCGTTTCTCAAAAAATGTTCCTTTTTTTTTTTGCCATCATTGAGAATTCCGAATTTTTTATTCTTTTGAGGTCAACATTTTCCAGAAAAGAACACGATATTATTACAAAGGTCACTATTTTTTTGCTCAAGAGGTCAGAATTTCCAAAAAAGGCAGAAAAAATGTTGCATTTTTTCGAGAAATGAAAACGCCATTAATTTAAGGATGGTGTGCTTTTGAGTGATTTTCAAATGCACTTATAATTATACGAAATTAGCTTATATTTAATTTGACTTTGAATAGCAGCATAGTCCATGCAATTATTTTGAAGCATTAAGCTATTTTTTACCCGACTACGGCGAAGTAAATGGAGCAGTTTATGTGCTTAACCGGAATGTATGTATGTTCATTTGTTCCACTCTCACTTCTAAGCTACTTATCATAATTTGACAAATGAGGTATCGTTGGAAGCGTTTTGATCGTCTTCTAGATAAAGGATATGTGACGTCACATTAAATTGAATAAAGCGCCTTTTAGAGGACATAGCAAATGCAATGAATACCATTGATATAAATACATAATTATTATGAATATTTTTCGTGCATTTCTTTTTTACAGTCTTATGTTTAAAGTCTGAATCCAAATTTGATTTCAGATTTGGCTTGTCACATCTTGTTATTGAGATATTGTAACCTAAAAAATTCAAACTATGCTGTTTTTGCTAAAATGTTAGGGCATATTTAAGCGAGGGATCGAACTTTGCGAAATGACTTAATGAAGCACAGTATTTAAGTACAATTTATAGCCTTCAAAACTCATATTGATTCGTCTCAAAATATCTTTTACATATGAGATAATGCTTGCCAAATTGTATGGTTTCAGCGACCATTTGCATTGTCGGGCTGATGAAAGGAAAGAAAAGTCTTCAAAACTATAAACTCTTACAAGCGATATCTTGTTATTGATTTAGCGCCATTATTCAAATTATTGCACTATTTCCTTTAAATAAAAAATACTTATAATATTTTTTAATTTCCTTATATTTAAATAAAATGCGGATGCGCTACATTTAAAGTATACATAATATTTAAATTGAAAACTTACCCTCTTTGCATCAAATACTTTTACAATTAATTACAATACAAGTGGATTACCCTGTATTATTAGGAGTTAATGAAATGGGCAAAATTGTTGTTGAAAATTATTAATTAAATGCGTATTCCTTGATATCACTACCTTTTTTTCATCAGTGTACAAAAAATAAATATTTGAAAACTCATTTGTTGACATTGTTTGCATTTCGGAAACGTGGCTATGCTTTGAAATATGTGATGCTATTTTTAGCATTAATTATTTCTAGTGATTGTCCCCCGAAAATCGGGTGGGCTAGATATAAGCTTTAAAGATCTTATTATAGTATTATGACTGTAGTAGATAGTATTATGACTGGTTTGAATAAAAACCTTTCGATATACTCATTTTAAGAGTCTAGAGCGTAGTTTCTGTACAACAATCTAATTTTAGTAACTTCTCATTAATTAATATAAAATAAAACTCATATTGCAATTTGACAGTGATAACATTTTAAATCATTGAACAGCCGTTCTAGAGCACTGTAACTGACCGAATAAGTGCTAAGCCACAACTACACGGCATAATACAGGGTTAACTGAAACTACTTCAGATGAATGTTATTCATTTGACGTTCAATTCTTCTTAATTTCCCCACTCGTCAGTGGTGTAAACTCATTCCCTCATTCCAATACAATTTTTGTACATGTCCACAATAGCTTTAATTTCACAAAAATTTCACATGTCACGGAGGTGTGAATAAAACCAGGTTCATCCCTAACAATTCTTTTAAAAATACCCATTCATATTTGGGTATTTATCAGACTTCCAAATGTCCTTTAACAAAAGCACAAAAAAAAAATAATGTGTTCCACTTCTGGACGTCCAAACGAAAATAAAAAACTTAACTAAGATATATAGTTCATATCTTATAAATAACACCTCGATAGATCAAATGTACACCCAAAAAAAAGCGGAGTAAATAACGTCATATTTGGAGTCAATTTAACTCTTTTCGTGCATGGTATTTTTCCAAAGCTGTAAAAACTATATTTAAGGCCCTATTCTCCTTCAGCTTGCTGTTTTTGTACCCTTTTTGAAAAAATTCTCATTTGAAAACGCAAAAAGATATTTGAATTTTGTTTTTTTTATTGAATTAGTAATGAATGAAAGAAAATAAAAAAATTTTTTTCGCCGCGATATAGGGGCTGTCCATAGATGATGGCAACGTCAAAGTTGGCCCTCAAAAAAAAAGGCATGGTGCTGGCGGCCACGATTCCGGCCCTCAGGAGCGTCTGAAAAAAAAAATATAGGGTTATGATCAGCATAGATGTAATTCTGGCCCGTAGTAAAATAAAATTTTTGCGATTTTTTTTGACAAAATGGCGGCCACTTGAAATTGACAAATCGAATTTGGACCCATTTTTTTGTAGTTTAGTGTAAAAAAAAAATAGTAAAAAAAATCGCAAAATTTTTATTTTACTACGGGCCAGAATGGTGACAATTCTACGTCGATTAAACTTTGTTTCATCGGTTCAGTAGAACTGGCGGAATCGTGGCCGCCAGCTCGAAAAACGTGGTTTCGAGATAAACGCGTTCAAAGTTTGAAGTTTATTTTTCGAAACGCGTGCGTCCGCTATTCAACTCAATCGAAACTAAACTAAATGCGGCTTTGATTTCATATTCATTCATATGTTTCTGCAAATGTGTATTCAAACCTGTTTTTGCCTGTCCATTAACTATTCAACGGAATTCGGTGGTTAATTGATGCCGTTGCGTTCAAAAACTAAGCAACATAAAAACTACTCATTTTAGCGAAGACATGACCCCACAAAAATGGCCATATCTTCTAAAGTATTTCGAATTTCAAAAAACCCTTTTAGGGTTACATTCTTAAATGTCCAAGCTATAAAAAAATGCAAAAAAAAGTCGAAAAAAATTTTTTGCTGAAAGAGAATAGGGCCTTAACTCCGTTTGTGTGTTCAATTTACTTAAAAAATTAGATTTGTTTGAAAAGTCGTACTGTCTCCGTTTTGAGTCCACTCAAAAAAAAACTAGAATCAACTCATTTAAATGTAGCATAAAGCTTTAAAAATAAACAAACTCACCCACAAAAGAGTCAAATAAAGAACCCGTTATTTATTTTTTGTTCTATTATTTTTATTTATATCTTGTTTCAATTGAATACAAAGGAAATTAAAGACATGGTTAACGCCGAAAACAGAATATTTTCTTCATACTCACAGAGCAGTTTATCCACAATTTCCATTTCCATGTTCCATTTCTTTGATTTTAAAGGGAATTTTTAAAAAAAGGGATTTTTGTATATAGCATATTTGAAAAAAGGGATAAATATTTGCATTGATTTTACAATTGATTGCTGTAGTTTGGTTCGTTGAATGAGGGAAAAGATATTTTTGAAGCATCCTTACTATTTATCAAAATGTAGTAAGGATTATCCAACAGGATGAACACTGGGTTTATGAATGTTTTTAAAAGATTAGCTAGTTGTGTTCCTATAGTAATGCAAAAATGGACGTGACATTTAATTTAATATGCTTAATTCCGATATATATTGCTGCTAGAATAATTAAATTTGGTACAAAAATAGGTAGAATATTCTCAAGGCGATTTGTCGGCAGGGCAGGGTTGCCTTATTGTCGTGATACATACATTAAAAATTTCTTTATTAGTGTTTAATGCAGTTTCGTTAATAAAATTTGGTAATATGTAACTTTAGTATGTTCCAAAAACTTATAAATTCCTTTAAAAAAATTTATGTATCTTGACTTCTATTAAAACAACAGTTGTATACCAAATTTAATAAAATTGTTTAGTTTACCAAAATTTTCTATAAAAAATACATCGCAGGTTAAAAAAATTACAGTATAGTGTGTATACAGTACAGAAGGGAAACTTCTTAATAAGAAAAGAATAAGATAGATTTTTGTAAAAAAACAGAGAGAAAGAAAGAGATAGCATCTCAAACGAAATACAATACAAAATTTTCATAAAAAATATTCTGTTTATTTAATATTTTCATTGTTTGGTGCTTCATTTAGTAATACTGGTCTTAATGGTTTGCGATGTATGCGGAATATGTCCTTGATTTGATATTTACGAGATAACGCGAAAAAATCTATCTGCCACCCTTCTAGGGGTCCCCATACATTGCTAGTGTACACAATTTTTCGTGACGAGATTAAAAAAAACTTTCGTGACAAGACTCCAAAAATTTTGCCCTCTATATCAAATAACCGCATAAGAAGTTTCACTTCGATAAAGATATACGAAAACATATAACTTCCATTTAATTCTTACAGCACACTTGATTTGCTTGTAAAAATATTTGAGTACTTTCTCTTCATTCAAAGTAAAACGAACAAACGAAAATATTTGCTCTAGCAGACTCTGTTTCGTGCTAAATATAACTCCGTTTCAGCTTTAAAATACAAAGACGTTCTTCATAGATGGTTGCAATAAGTTTTAATGGAGTTAAAAGGACAAATGTTCGGAGAAGATGCAGAGTTAATATGAAACTGCTTTTAATTTACTCCAAACTTTGAAAATGAGTTGTATCAAGCAAAAAAATTGTATATTAACAAAAAAAATATTGATGCAATTCATTTTGTGTTATGCGGCGACAAAACGTTTTTAACTTCTCAAAAACACTTTTGACTCATGAAAAAACTTGGGTTAACTCCGCACATTTTTTTCGGTGTAAGCACTGATCCTATTATTTTTTCACCGCCAACATTTCATTTAAAACCACCCATCCTGTATCTGTCACCCAAAAAACAAATTTTTAGCTCAAAGCTTATTCCCAAAATATTTTCCATCCTTCTTCAAATAAAAACTGAATACGTTTAAAAAATTTTACGAACATTTCAAAAAAGTAATATAGTTTTCAATTGAACTATCCTAATCTGCATTGTTAAAAAATTTTTATCGAGAAATAACTTGTTGATGTATAAAGGGTCAAAAAACAGGCGTGAATGTAAAGTTAATTTAAAGTCATTTCGTACTTTTCAGTTAAGACAACAAAATAATAGTTTTCGTTTGAAAGAATCGAAACTTGTTAAAGAATCGTTTTTTCATAAAAGGTCCAAATATTCCAAATATTTTTTCACACGATTAAGATATATTTAAGACCCTTTTCCTTTATGTCACACGTTGACGCAAGATCTTGACCCTCTTTCCCTATCCACTAGGTCCCTTTGCGTTGTTATTTTCTATTATGTTGGGGGTTTTCCTTACGTATTTGCAATTCGTTATACAAAAATTATAAATAAAATTATGCTTATTAGGGGTCGTCCCTATGTATGTTACACATTTTGGTCCCCCACCCCATATTATACATATATACCCCACCCATATTATATAACCCTGTAATACAGTTTTGATTCCCTCCTGGCCATGATATTTTAATCTACCGCTGGCCATGGAGTGGTTCGAAACATTTACATTAACATTTGTAGAACTTTGTAAAAAATATAAAAACATTTTGAAAAAATTAATTTTCTTAAAAAAATCATTGGGGGTAGCTCATGATTTTCGATTATAAAAACTGTTTATTGAATTATGTGTCAAAATTAAGCAATTTTTGCCAATATTGATATGTCACAGAAAAGAGTGGGGAAAAAGAAAATTTTAACAAAAAAATAGATTAACAACAAAAACAACTTCTGGTCTATTTTTTTAGCAAAAAATTAATATTCTAGAGGTTTTTTGAAAACAAAATAAAACATTGAATTAGTGAGGTAACGGTAAATGTTTTCTGTTTTTCCAAAGTTATTTAATTCAACTTTAAGAAAAAAAAATTTGCTGGATATCAATTGGAAAATTTCTGAGATATTTGCTTGCACAATAAAAACTTGAAATTTATATCGTTTTTTTTCCATTCTAAGGCAATGGCCTTGCTTCAATGAAATGTGTTGCACTAAGAAAATCTATAGTTTTTGAGATATTGCAATAAATTTGATGTTATAGTAACGGGAATTTTGTTTAGCCCTTATGTGAGTGACAAAAAAAAAACCTTCACTAGAGTGGCGAGTTACCCGGGTACCTTCTCATAATATATAGAAAAATACCGTGTAAATGCTTCAATATTCAGCTAGATCAATGTTTCGTGAATTTTACTCTTTTAAACATTCCAAAAATATATTTGCAAAAAGATTTTTTATATTTAATTCAAAAATTCATTGGGCCAAAAGAGATGCATGACTTGCGTTCTCTGTTGCTCCCATGCAATTTTGAGTTTCAGCTCGGATCGGCAAAGCAACAAGTCGCCACTATAAACGCGCCCTTAGGCTGACAGCAGAGTAAACGCCGAAGGAGACAGGCAGGCTGACAGGCGCAGAAAAACTATGTGAACAAGAGAGAAAAGTTATTTCTATCTCGTTTCTTCGCAGGGCACTGCCTGCCTGCCTGCCTGCTTCGGTGGTTACTCTGCGGATAGCCTTAGTGTTGCTATTTGCAGTCATAATTACACAGCTTCTGCGTATTTTCTCGCTTTTTTCGATGTAATCGTTATTGTCCATGCATCAGAATATTTTTGCAGGCTATCGCTGTTCTAGTACGGTACATGATCGTAAAAATGCATGTAGATTCTTGCACATGTAACATTCAGTTGAAATCAATTTCTAAAACTGTTGACATCGAAATCATTGATTTTTTTTGTTATTTTTTGTATTATTTTGTGAAAATATTTTGTGAAGTGAAAATTTAAATACAAGAACCAAAAAGTTGAAGAACATGAACAATATCAATACTTCAACAAGAGTAAGATTTTAACATTTTAAAAAGTGTCGAATAAGGATTAACGGCTTCTGATCACGGTTGCCACCTTGTGGGAAAAATCCCATTTGTGGTTATTTTTAATTGCCGTTGGAAATGGGAATTCCCATGGGATTTTTTTAATTGAGTGTGGTTTTTTTTTAGTTCACGTGGAATTTTTTTTGTTTTGTGGGATTTGTTTTTGTTTTAGAGGATTTATTTTTATTTTTCAGTTGAAATATGTATAAATATATATGCATAAAAGTGTATATTTTTCATATTTTGTTCATTGTTAAAATCGTCTGAACCCATCTATATGATTTTCGCAATGAATTCGTTAAGACTTCGGTTACTTTGGTTTGGTGGGAAGGTCTTTCACTCTTGACATAATTCCATGCATTGGGAAAATATGTTTCAGTGAATTTTTTCTCTTTTATTATCAATATACAAAATTAGTATATCTTAAAATTGATTTGTCATTGGCCCTTATTACGAGTTGCTTTCCACGTCATCTTCGCTGGTTATCGAACAACGAGCATCGAACGTCACACCCTGTCGAAATGTTTGTTGTTCATCGAATTTTCGGTCGAATAGAATTTTGTTTTTGATGCGATGCGTGCTGACCAATAATTGTCAAAAAGATAAGGATTTTGTGATTGTGTTTTGCCTTTTAAAAACTAAAAACTAATTTGGAACTCTTTTTGTAAACGCTATACGGGTCTAATGTGGATTAAGCAAATATTTTTTATTAATTATTATTACTAAAAGACTAATTAAAACACATACGACGAAATATGCTAGTTGTTCTTTTTATTTTTTTGTTTCATTTTTGACAATTTGTTGTCTGTATTATTTACTGTGGTAATTTTTAATAGAAGAGAGATTTTTTTGTGGATTTTTTTAATACAAATGGGATTTATCGTGGTTTTTTTAAAATGCAAATGGGATTTCTCGTGGTTTTTTTATTTGCTTGGGATTTTCGTGGTTATTTTAAATGTCCGTGCGATTTTTTGTGGCTTTTTTTAATTACGATGGGATTTTTTTTTCAATTTTATACCAAGGGAATTTTCGTGGTTATTAATTTTTGCTATTGTGGGAAAAAGGTTTTTTTCGTGGGAATTTGAGGTGGTTTAATTAAAATATTATTAATTTTCTGATACCGAAGTATATTATATTCCACTAATAGACCAGACTGCTTCTGAAGTATCGTATATTCAACAAGATGGTGTAATCGAAATAGAGGAGGATCCATATGAATCGGATGATAGTGTTGCAGTTAAGTCAGGAACTTTTACTCTTTCAAAAGATGGAACGCAGTGGATACTTGATCCAATTACACACACAAAAACGATTGGTCGAAATATTATGTACTATCGAGGCTGTGCAGCAAACCACACCGAACTATATACAGCTAAAAAAATTTTCAAAAGGATTTTATCATCAGAAATATGCGATATAATTTTGCGAGAAACAAAAATAAAAGAAGGAAAAGTTACTGAAAACTACAGCAATAAAAGAAAATTATCCAGATGCTAAAAAAAAAATCAAATGATAAAACATATACGCCATTTACTGACTCTAAATTAGATGCATATTTTGGTATACTCATTTGTTGTGGTGTAAACAGATCTAATAGCAAGCATCTGACTGAATTGTGAAAACTAATATCATTCGCCTTTTATTTGTGCTATATTGTCTCAGGACAGATTCAAGCGCTTGCTACGCTTCATACGGTTTGACAACAATTCTACTCGGCCCATTCGTCTAGCCACAGAAAAAGCTGCTGTTATTTTGGAAATTTGGTAAAAATTCTAAAGTGTAGACAGTTTATCTAAGTAAACACAGAATTTCATTTATTAATTTTTTATTGTAAAAAATATTATTTTTTTTTTAAAAAACAAAACAAAAAAACAAAACAAAACACCAAAAGTTACCCGGGTACCTCGTCACACCAATAAAGGTGAAGAAATATTATTGGAACCCCCCATCCACCACAATTTGTTGATTTTGCTGTTATTGTAAAAAAGGTGAATTTAATAGAAAATTAGGAGCTCTCAGGAAGTTTCAGTACTTTATCTTGGTCATTAATGAAAAAATCTTTGTTTAAAACGCAAAAGGTACCTGGGGAACCTCGTCACTGTCATAAGGGTTAACATACTATGCGTGGAAAATATTACCAAAAAACTTTCGTATACCGTTATTCTTCGCAACCAACGAGTTTTCATACAAAAATTCGTTATACTGCGAAAAGCTACAGTTTTCGAGATATCGCCATAAATTTAAAGCCAAAATATTTTTATTTATTTAAATACATTTTTATTTATTTAATTTAATTATCATGTTCACATATAAGACAAAGTCTTTTAAATGCAGTAAGAAATCAAATAATAACAACAAGTTATAACCAACAAATAAATAAAAACATAAAAAAAAATTTTAATTTACTTATTTTAAATTAAAAAAAAAGAAAAAAATTGTAAACACGACTAAATTTAACTTTAAATTTTAAATTTAAGTTATAATCAACAAACAAATGCATTTGACTCAAGAAATTAAATTTAGTTATAAGCTTCAATTTTATCAATAAATTATAATCAAATTGAATTTAGACTTATGTATAAATTACCTTTAAGGAACTTTATCAAAAAATTAAGAAGATAACATTAATAGAATAGAAAATAGAAGAAAGAAGAAAGATAGTATCAAGAAAAGTGTTGGAATATTGCATGCTTAAAGTTGTGCTTATTTCGGATACTTTTGATTCTTCCAGGTAGCGAATTCCACATTCTGATAGCGTTCACAAAAAAGAGTCTGTTAGAATTCAAAAAATTGTATACAGGGATTACAAGGTTCATATTTCTGGTCGATCTACAAAACTGTAACTTATTAAATAAGTAATTAGGAGTTTGTGTATAAATCAAGTTATGCAAAAAAATACAGTTTCTAGCATCCAAATAATTGAAAATATTGCAACCAAGTACTCGATTGCTCAAATGACTTATACGGTCAAACTTTTTAAGACCATAAACGTATCTGACAGCATTATTAAACACAAGTTGTAACTTAAGCTTTGACCTCGAATCAAGCTTACTGTATACAACTTCTGAGTAGGAAATTATTGGCATTATGAGTTGAACCACTAGCTTTCTTCTAGTCTCAACAGGCACAAATGATGCAGTTCTTCTCAGGTTCCGTAGGATATAGTAAACTTTACAAACAACAGAGTTTATATGATGTTCACAGGAAAGTGAGGAGTTAATATAGTAACCGAGATTTTTAACTTTACCTATAAATTTCAAGTCGACTCCATTCAGAAAAATGGCTGGTATATCAGAAAAAGAGTATCTAGACTTAAAATAGCGGGAATTTTTTTTTAATTTATTTGAAAGAAATACATATTAACACATGCCACATAAAAAAATGCTTATTGTAGGGTACCCGTAAGAAATAGCGAAAAATGTCTGGAGTGTTTGGTGTACATTTTAGGAATGTCTAAAATGCATTTTTACACCATGTTCTTCCATCTCTTTAAGCTTAGATTTTATTTAAGAAATTATCTTTAAACGCTCATACTTCAGGTCAAAGGTCACTAATCGAAAAACCATGCTCATACTTCACGTCAAAGGTCATAAATCGAAAAACCAACCAAATTTTGCACGCTTCCACATCCAGCACTTTCATTCGATACCTTATTTACAATTCTAAACCCAGCCAACCCTGACATCTCAAAAAACCTTGCTGAAGTAGGTATATAAACAGATTATTTTCATTTAATTATTTAAAGTACCTATTTATTAACATTCGACTTTAAACTTCAAAACTATTTCTGAAGAACTGTTACCAAAGTATAAAATCAGAAAAATCTGTGTAAGGTAGATGTCATGTTATTAGATGCCATTACAACCGTATGGCAACCTTGGCCTCATCTAAGTACTTCAAAGCTTCGTCTGGTTGTCCTCTACTTGGTCTATTCAACAAAGATGCGGACGGTCTTTTCTGTGTTGACCACCGCTGGGTACCGAATCGAATATTTTCTTCACTGGAGCATCATCTTTCATGCGCTGAACATGACCTAGCCAGCGAAGCCGCTCGATTTTAATGCGCTTGACTATGCCGATGTCGGCGTACAGCTCGTACAGTTCCTAATTCCACCCTATTCGGTACGCGCCCTTGACGTAGATTGGTCCATAGATCTTGAGAAGCATCTTTTTCTCAAAGGCTCCTTAAGTCTTTTCATCTAAACTGCACAGCATTCAGGTTTGTGATGCGCAAAGTAGCACGGGCATGATGAGTGATTTATAGAGCGCGATTTTCATTCGTCGAGAAAGAACTGTGCTTCTCAATTGCAGACTTATTCCATAGTGAAACCTGTTGTCAAGAGTATTCTTCGTTTGATATCAATTCTGATATCGTTGGTTGAGTTAATGTTGGATGCCGAATAGACAAAGTCCTTCACAACCTCGATTGTCGCTTACTGTTTAAGGTAAATGGCATCAGTGTTTTAGCGGCCATGCCCAAACAAATGTAATTACGAATTGTAAAAGGGCTTTGGAGGCATCGCGACTTTATTGTTTAAAAAAAAGGTTTTTCATGCTTTCAATTACCACTGGGAATTTTGTGCGTCATAAATTGCATATCTATTTCCATCGTCGCTTTCTGCTGAAAATAAAAGTTCGATCGTCGATTACTGTTTAAGGTAAATGGCATCAGTGTTTTAGTGGCCATGCCCGAACAAATGTAATTACGAATTGTAAAAGGGCTTTGGAGGCATCGCGACTTTATTGTTTTTAAAAAAAAGGTTTTTCATGCTTTCAATTACCACTGGGAATTTTGTGCGTCATAAATTGCATATCTACTTCCATCGTCGCTTTCTGCTGAAAATAAAAGTTTTCAGTGTTTCAACGGCAAAGCCCAAAAAATATTATTGAGAATGTAAAATTGCTGTTTTATTATATTAAAAAGAAAATTAATACATCATGTGTTCATTTACCACTGGTTTTCTATACTCTTAATAAATTTCTCTACATATCTGTAAAATCTTGACCATTTTTTAATTAAAATATAACTTATATATCTGTTTTATTTTTACTAACTTTCAAATTATTTATGATCCAAAACGGCTATTTGTCTCATGACCAGCGCTGTCGCAGTTGAAGGCGCAGCAACAATTATAACTTTTTACTGTCACTTGACAAGCATCGTTTTAAACTTTTGCCTGTTATGATGTTGGCCATCCTACGCTAAGCAATCAGTTGGTTTTTACTTTTTCATTTTGAATTACGGTGTGTTTTTTTAATAAAATACAAAAAGTTTCAACAATTTCGCAGCAGTTTTTGGTTCACTTTTAAAGTTGTTAAAGTTGCGTCATAACTTTTTGTAATATTACTTATGGTACACATAATCGATAAACGTATCTGGCTGAAAATTATGTTAAAAACAGCAGGTTAGAAAGTTTTGTTGCTCATAGCATGTATCAACTCTCTGCCCCTGGGGCCAATAAATCAAACAATTCGGGAGAAATAAAAGGTGTGTCGTATTTGTGCGTTGATAATGTTATAAACTTTTTGTTATATACACTTAAAGAAAGTAAAAACTAAACAATTTATGACAACCATTGTAGATGCATGCTCACAAAAGGATGACCCCAATGAAGTAGTGTCCCAAAACTGCTCGAATAAAGAAAACAGAAAATGATTTGTTTATTTGTTTTTCTTAAAAATATTTATGTGGTAAAAGTTTAAGTATATAACTATTGAGATTCTAAGGGCATTCTTTGTTCTTAGTTCTACTAAAAAAAAACAGTTTTGAAGCAATTTATATTCTTACTTCGAAATATACTAACCGAAGCACCTCTCACGAAGCAGTTTTATAAGGGAGATATATAAAAGAACACTAAATTTTTCACTTAAAACCTAGGCAAATCCCATAAAATACAACAAAATAAAGTAAAAGATGTTGGTCTTTTTAGTCTAGTGGAGAGTGCGCTAGACTATCAACCCAGAGGTCGCTGGTTCGAATCCGGGCTTAGGCATGGTTATTTTCACTTTCTTTGTACTTTCCTACATTTAAGAATTATGGAAAGCTAAAAATCCACAGTTAAATTGTGGACAATGTGAAATAAAAGGACAGGAACATCTAAAGCCTGGAAATGCTTGCCGCGGTTAAGGCATAACACTATCCTCGGTTAAAAGCAATTCAAATTGTCTTTCACGTTTGTTTCGCCTAATCAATAATTTACGTATGGTTCCAATCAATTCCTCTAAATAATCTATTATTTTCCTTTCAGGTCAAAGACCAAACCTTGTTTGTACAAGGTGCATGCCTTGGTTTCTTAATCTTTTTTTTAAAAAAAAAATCCTGATTGCCAATTCCTGCTAGCCCATTTTTAGTGGTAGAATTTCTTTACCATTAATACGAGTGAAATACATTAATACAAAAAACCGAGTGGATTGGATATCAGCTGTAGAGATCTTATTATTAGTATTGTAATTGGTTTGAATAAAAACCTTTTTGTATAATCATTGTAAGAGTCTAAAGCGTGGTTTCTGATTAATAATCTAATTTTGGTAACTTTTCATGAATCAATATAAAATTATCCTCATATTGCAAGAAATAACACTTTAACCCGTTGTACAGCCGTGCCAGAGAATTGTTACTGACCGAATAAGTTGTAAGCAACAATAAAATAAAAAAAAATAAACTGGCCATTTCAGCCCTTGGAAGGACTTTGACCTAGCTTCTATCGATCAATTGTGATGTGCGCGTTGTTAAATGTTTGATCGCAAATGACCGAGAACTGGACCTACGTGCTTAATGCCGACTCCGAACGGCTTATGTTCTCAAGAAGCTTTACATGGCAATTTTTACTCTCTGAGGTTTGCCATTTTCTGCAGAGAGGTGACGACCGAACAGAAAAATTAATTCAATTGAAAAAACGTTCTGTCTGAGCTGGAATTGAACCCGGGCAACCACGGTTCTTTAGCTAAGAGGTCACGCACTCTACCCACTAGGCTACGGCGGCCACGTAAGCAACAATAACCGGACTTAATTCAGGGTTTTTTAAACTACTTCTGATCAATATAATTCATTTGACTTCGATAGATCAAAAGTAAACACTGATCCTATTATTTTTTCATAGCCAACATTTCATCAAAAACAACCCATCTTGTATCTGTCACCCAAGCAATAAATTTTTAGCTCAAATCTTATTCCCAAAATATGTTCCATCTTTCTTGTAATAAAAACTGAATACGTTATCATTTGCCGATAACTTTGTAACGTTCAATCCATTTACCACTTCTCTGTTACCAGTTTTAAGGTTTCTGCTATTTAAATTTTTCAGCTTTTTACCGCACAATGTACTAGTTTTTAATTGATACACTGATGATTTATCATACATGATGTATTTTATTTAATTGGTTATTATCAATCTAAATACCTGAACACTTAAATTAAATGCCCATATAAAAGAAAATGGAAATCTATAATTAAAAATAAATGCTGAAATCTTAATGTTAGAGACTTTAAATTAAAAATTTTGTTTGAAAATACTTAAAATGCTTTAAATTAAAAACACATACAGGAGCAGCATAAAGGAATTGACTTTGAAATTTGATGTTAAAACGGTGCCGTTAACATTAACAGCTTGGAAACTTCGCGAAAAATAAGCTCTTTTAAGCTAACGAAATACTACACTGAAAAAAATATGTGTTGAAATTAAATGAAGTTGTGTTCATATTAACGGAATTTGTTTTTTAAATAAAGCGTGAAACAATTTCGTTTAATTAAACACAAATGTTTGTAATGTTAAATTTAAAACAAAAGTTTTTGTTTTCAAAACAATGTTTTTAAATATAATTTATAGTAAACATTTACAGTATAAAAACATTTGTTAAAAAAAAACGAGTGTTCTTTAGACCATACAACCGAAGAAATACTTATTTAGCTCCATCTCTATATATGTATATATTTATATATGTATATATGTGAGCAATTTTCGGATCGGGCATGAAAATTTATAGAAAAAAACAAAAAAGGGGGCGATAGGGGTGCACTTTACCCTATCACATCTTAAATTTTGTGACTTTTTTTCTTGAGGAATTTTTTTCAAAAAATTTTTGTATATAAACTTGCACAGTTAAAACAAAAATTATGCCAGAATTGAAATCCTCGTTCCCAATTTGACCTAAAACCGGTCTCGCATTTTTATAGTTCTTATACAAAAATTTATCGTAAACAATTTATAAAGAAAAAATTCAAGGAATAATCTTAACGTTGGTGCGTAGGTATTAGGGAGTCCAATCCCGGAAGCTTTTCTCGATCCCGGAACTATCAGGATTGCAAATCTCAATCGGATTAGTTCGGGATTGAAAACTTAAGAAATAAATAATTCGAAACCTTTTTAATACAATTTTTTTATTAGTTGAAACTAAAAAATGTAAATTAATTTTTTTATAAATCAACAGGTCAAGGCCGTAGCAAAGGGGGATTTTTGGGGTTTAAACCCTCCAGAGTGTCGAAATTTACATAAAAAATACTGCAATAATTATTTCATTGAATCACTTAATATGTTCTAAAAAAATTAAATCATATACTGAAGTTGCATTTACGTGTCATAAAGTCTTTGTTAGGAGTTGAATCGTGAAAGCAACAGTAGTGAAAATCAATGTATCGTAATTTATCGGATCAAACGTGATACATTCAAAACTATCATCACTATTGTTTTCACTACCCTTGATATCGGCAGTTGTAGATGATGGTAGTAACTTCATTTTTATTTTTTAATATCTTAAAAAATTTCAGGTTTTTTTTTCAAATTAATATTTTATCTTTAATATGTATAATTTTAGAAATTCTAGCAATGAATACAAGCACTCAAAGCCTTTCCAACGATATCTTAAAAATGAGGATCGCATAAAAAATAATAAAGTTATTTCAATTTTAAGGAAAATAAATTAAAAAAAATTTAAAAAAGGCACGAAAAACAGCATTATCTTGAATGCTATTGAAAAACTTTAAAATTTTTTGATGCAGATTGGAAGAGCCGATTCCGGCCTTTAATATCTGATAGTTTATTTTTTTTCAACTACTCTACCAGCCAATATATTTACGAAAAATATGATTTTTGGAGGTGTTTGCAAAAAGTTTTAGCTCACTGGCGGCTATCGAAACAGACAAAGTATTTTGGGAATCATAAAATAGACCAAGGTTATTTTTTAGAGGGATACACATAAAAATTTTTTCTAATGGAAGTCGAGGTACCTTAATACATTTACTTGCATATATAATATATAAAAACTTAACTTCAGAATAAAATGAAATAAAAACTTATATATAATATTAATTTTAGATCCTGATATTTTAAGATTAATTTAGATAGATCCTGGCTACGGTCCTGGTTTAAGGTATTAATATATGTGGGATTTAGCCCAGACGACAAATTACCACAAGGCGACAAACGGACGTGTAGTGGACAACACTTCTGATTTGATAAAAGATACAACACTGAAACAGATGACCAGCGACGCGACGCGACGAGAGAAAACGAAAGTAGTTAGTTGAATAGAGAGAATCGTGCGCGCCGGTTGTTGCATCCAATTTTTGCTTTTGATAAAACTTTAAAACTATATATGTATTATAATTGAAACTAAATAATAAACATTACATATTTATAATAAACGAGTTTGAAATAGACTTTTTGGGTTATATTATTCAAGAAGGGACAAATAAAAGTCAAAAGCCATTAGTAGTTTTCCTGTACCAACTAATGGAAAAACGTTGCAAAGATTTTTAGGTTTGACGTCGTATTTCCGAAAGTTTATAGCAAATTATGCAATGGTCGCTAAACTACTTTCTGATTTGCTTCGAAAAGGAAATGAGTTTAGTATAAACGAGGAGCAGTTGATTAGTTAGCTATAGAAGAGTTAAAACAAGCATTAGGGAACGCTCCGGCGCTGAAACTGTTTAATTCCTTGGCAGAGACCGAAATTCATGCCGATGCTTGTAAATATGGCTATGGGGCTGTGCTACTACAAAAGGATTCAGAAGATCAGCTTTTCCATCCTGTAGAGTATATGAGTCGTAAAACTCTGCCAACAGAAGAAAAGTACAGTTCTTATGAACTTGAAGTTTTAGCGATAATCCAGGCCCTAAAGAAGTGGCGCATATACGTAAAAGATATGAAGTTTAAAATCGTAACGGATTGCAATGCTTTCGCAATGACGGTTAACAAGCAAGACGTGCCGGATAGGATAACGAGATGGTCCATGTACTTACAGGAGTACGATTTCGTTGTTGAGCACAGATCGGGACGCGCATGAAGCATGTGGATGCTTTGAGTCGCGTTTACTGCTTACTGATTGAAGATTCGTTAAAATTTCGATTACGTGAAGCGCAAACGCAGGATGACTGGTTGAGAGCATTAAAAACAATTTTAGAAAAGCAAGACTACGAAGATTTCTTTCTGAAGAACAATCTAGTCTTCAAAGATCCCGTTAAGGAACTTCTAGTTGTTCCCTCAGCAACGGAAGAGGAAATTATTCGATTAGCGCACCAACAGGGACATTTCGCAACCCAAAAAACCAAAGAGTTGGTCGAAAAGCATTACTTTATACAAGCTCTAAGTCCGAAAGTGGAAAAGTGCGTGAAAAGTTGTGTTCAGCATCATCACTGAAGCTAAATTAGGCAAAAAAGAGGGCATGTTGTGTCCCATCGACAAAGCTAATGAGCCGTTAGGGACCTACCACGTGGATCACGTTGGTCAACTTACGGATAAACATAAGAAGTACAACCATATTTTTGTAGTTGTAGATGGGTTTTCCAAATTCGTTTGGTTATATCCTACGAAATCCACCGGAACAGAAGAGGTAATAGATAGGTTAGAGAGGCAATCCGCTACTTTAGGGAATCCCAAGCGAATAGTATCAGATAGAGGAACAGCATTTACGTCGAGCGGTTTCAGAGAGTACTGCGAAAGAGAGAGAATCCAGCACCTACTTATTACGACTGGGGTACCGCGAGGTAACGGTCAGGTTAAACGCATGCACAAGATAGGCATTCCAATGCTCTCGAAAATGGTCATCAAGGTGACATTAATGAATTATACGCATATAGAGATGAGGTGCGCAGAGACGTCCAAAGAAATATTCAGAAGATCCAAAAGGAGAATTGCAAGACATTTAACAGTAAAAGACAGAATGAAACTGTATACAAGGTAGACAACTTAGTCGCTATTAAGAGAATACAATTTGGCACAGGGTTAAAGCTTAGGCCCACATATCTTGGACCGTACGTAGTTACCGCGGTTTTGAACCACGGCAGATACAAGGTAGATAAATTAGGCGAGCATGAAGGACCAAATACGACTAGCAGTGTAACTGAGTTTATGAAACCATGGGGCCAGAAATTCGGGACGAATTTAAATTCAGGACGGCCGAATGTGGTATTTAGCCCAGACGACAAATTACCACAAGGCGACAAACGGACGCGTAGTGGACAACACTTCTGATTTGATAAAAGGTACAACACTGAAACAGATGACCAGCGACGCGACGCGACGAGAGAAAACGAAAGTAGTTAGTTGAATAGAGAGAATCGTGCGCGCCGGTTGTTGCATCCAATTTTTGCTTTTGATAAAACTTTAAAACTATATATGTATTATAATTGAAACTAAATAATAAACATTACATATTTATAATAAACGAGTTTGAACTACATATATAAATGTTGAACATATTTTTTAGACACCGTCATCATATATTTTTTGTGTTTAATGCAAATTAAGGTTGGAAAAGACTTTTAAAAATTAAATTTTGGGGTTAACAAATTTAATGATCTATTTAATTTTTACATGAATTTATTTGCGAGCTTTCGGTCAAGTGAGCTAATCACAGCTTAGTCACTCAAAGAGGAAAATGTAGCGATTTCCGTAACAGAGTGTCTAGTCAGCTAAGTGATTGACTCTATACAGGGTTGTTGTTGTTGTTGTTGTTGTTGTTGTTGCCTCCTTAAAAACTTACTTGATCTAAATCTCGCAAATTAATTCATGTATTAAATTTTTTGTTAAATTTATTATTAAAGTAATACATTAAGCTGATCAACGCGTGTTTTTTTTTTATTAGAGAGTTTTTTCATATAAAAATGTTTTTTTTTCATATATTGTTACAAATATAACCCGCTAATATGAAGCACCGTTCTAATTCTGTGCTAGTTGGAGAAATAGTTTACATTTGGAGTCGTGATGGTCAAAAATACATACGCACCAACGTTTATGTTATACTTAAAATTTTTTCTTTATGAATTTCTTACGATAAATTTTTATATATAAACGTAAAAATGCGGTCAAATAAGCATAAATGAATAAATGATAGAACATTGTTTTATTAGATAAAAAAAATTATTTTTGTTTCATTACTTATTATTGGTAAATATGTATTTGGTTTGTAAAAATGCAATTACAAATTATATGTAGTGTGTTTCATTTAAAGATTTTTACAACCATTTTTTTATCATAGAGTGAAAATATCTTCACTTCCAATTTTTGTAAAACGCTCTGATAACATTTATTTTTCTTCTTCGTATTCATCATTTGTAGAAAAGAGACAAGTTATATTTTATAGTGATTCTGTTCCCCAACTAAATAGTTCTCATGGTGCCCTTATAAGATCATTCACTTTTTGAAGACTCGCTCTGGCAGCAAGTCTTTTTAAAGCTCCACTGATTTCCACAGGGTCCCTTCTCGTGAGAGGTTGAGAAAAGGTGCCACTGCGCAACCATTTGAAAGTGTTCAGAATGATGAGTTAGGTTTATAAAATTTTTTTTATTTTTATATTGTTCGAATAATATGTTATTTTATTTACCTCCGTCAAGTTTAAATTTATAAATTTTACCAGTTGTCTTTGAGAGAGATGAACAGCAATAGCATCATTCAGTTTGAAAGATAGATAGTTTGACGCGTTTGAAGGTTTTCACCCCATAAAATCCTTTCTTCATAATTAGTTAAATTGTCTATGTTTAATACTTTAATTTTGACCCAATACTAGCACAAAAATAATTTTGTTGTTAAAAAAAACTTTGGGAACCAGATGGTTAATCCAATAAGAATAGTTAAGACACAAAATTGTAGATATTTTTATTATCAACAAATTTTACATCTAACTTTTGTTGATACGAGTTATAGTTTTTTTTATATCAAAAAAATCTTGCTACGAGGTGGAGGCAGTTGTTAAAAATGAATTTTAACAATTAAATTGTCAACAACAGCATTAATTTGTTAATAATTTTTTAAAAATATTTTTTCTCAAAATTTAGCTTAAAAATGAAAAAAAATTTTTTGTAGCTCAAATAGAACTGAAGTTACATATTTTTAAAAATGAGTCTGCAAGCCAAAAAAATCACTTTTCTCAAATTTTCGATCACTTGTTTTATCGAAAATATGCAAAAAAAAAAAAAATAAAATCCTAGGACACGTATTTCTTATTTTTCGATATAGAATTCGTGATAAAAGTTTCAGAAAATCGGGGATGTGTCGGTTAAAAAGGTGTTTGGTTTGTAAAAGAATTACCCATATATATTTCTTACACTGGCAATGTGAGGGAGGGAGAAAGAAAATGTGCGCGCGCACTGCTCTCTCTTGCTCCTACAGTGTGATACAGACAATAGGCCTGCACTGTGTCTTAGATATATGAAACGTAACTTCGTAACGTTCTCGTCACGCATTCACCAGCTTACATCCAAAGTCTAGCGTGCGTAAAGAAGTTTTACTCCAAAAATAAAAAATCCCACGTCAAGGGATTCCAGGAAATAAAATCCCCAAAAAATCTAACGGAAATTCCGGGATGTCAGAAAAATCGAGTAAAGAGGGGATTTTAGAAATCGGACAAAAGTGGAATCCCGTAAGATCACCACAAAGGACATTTAAAGCAGGGTAATCCTAAATCTAAGCAAAATTATGCTAGCAGCACCAACAACCAACGTGGTTGCAGCACAGAGTAAAGCAAACAAGTCGCTAACCCCAGACACAAGCCAAAGAGCTTACACTAACTTCCATTCGCCTCCTTTCCGTAACGCATTCACCAGCTTACTCCCAAGTGTCAAGCGTGCGCAAAGAAGTTTTACCTAAAAAATTTAAAACAAAATCTTTAGTAATGAAAACAAATATTTTAAAACATAATTTTAAAATATTGCTCGTAACTTAAAAACAATTCAATTAAACGGCAATTTTTTCGATGCCATTTTTAAATTTCTTCGAAATTTCGACGTCAGATTCGTGATCAGAGACCCCTAGGACCCCTCGATTACCAAATTTGAACTCCATTCGATGAAGTTTGCATTTCATTGCGGACTAAAATATTGAAATATTTTAAACTAGCTGAACCCGGTGTGCTTCGCTACTCCCCTCGTTATAAAATAAAATTAAAAGTATATATATATTTTTCACGCCATAGAATTTTCGAAATAAGTCCACCCCAGCGCCACCTACCGTGTCCATTTATACACAAATTATTTTCTTATGATCAAACATACATTCTGAATTTCAGTTAAATTGGTCCATAAATTCAAATTTTCGATATAAGTCCACCCCAGCACCACCTATCGGGTTCAAATATAGCCTATGTTACCCACCGTACCAAGATGAACATTACCTGAAAATTTCATCAAAATCGGCCCAGCCGTTTTGGAGTCCATACGTTACATACATACACACATCCTATTTTATATATATAGATTTACAATAACTTATTAGTTTTTATTTCTTATAATGTTCAATATTTGAAAAACCAGTTCAAAAATATTTTTAAGCAATCATGTGTAAAATCGGCCCCAACTCGGTCTCAATTGTTTGGCCAATGATTCTAGTGCACATACTTTTTTAATTGAAGCTCAGATAGCTGCATATTTTTTACTTTTGCAAAGAAAAAATAAGATAAAATTATACAACAAATAGAAATGAGTGTATAGTTGAAAATAAAACACTCTCGTGATAAATATTGTTTTGTAGAAACGCAAATGCGTTAAATTTCAATTTTAAATGTTTTTGCTTAATTTTTAAGCATATTTTTTTCCTCAGTGTAGGACAAATAAACAAGAAAGTATGAAAATCCTTGTTTGAGCTTTTCATCATGGCTTTAAAATTTTTTTTTCTTAACAACTCGTCAAGTGAGTTCAAATTGGTTGTTAATGTAATTTCCAAGTTTGTTTTCAATTAAATTTGTTCAAGCTTATAAAAATGTTTAAGACAAAAACCAAAAGAGCATTACAATGCAAAGCAACAACAATTTTATTACAAATTTATTTTCATTTATTATGTTAGTCTAATTATTAGCTTCTTATTAGCCTTAATTCGGAGTCTCGGAAGACTACCTAATTAATGCTTAGCATTTTTCTCCGGCAAAGGATATTGAAAGCCTTAAATTTTTTATGTGTCTATATTGTTTTTTTCTTTGTTTTTGGGGAAGAAAAAAAGGGTATTCTTGTATTTCTGTTTTCATAATAGGATTATTTTTTTACTGACGCGCTTAATTTGCTGATTCTTTTTCTCGAGTGTATTTAAATGTATACGTATTCAAGACGCTTTATTTAACAGAAAACTAATCCTAATTTTGTTTACATTTCAAACAACACTAAATAGATAAATTTGCTATAAACGTTCTTACTTATTTTGAGTTATATACATAATCATTTTGTGTAGAGCTTATTTTTACTACCAACCGTAATGGAGCACAGTGCTGAAAGGGTTTAATAATTCGCTGTTGGCTTTATTTAAATTTATTTTAACTAGATTATACTGCAAGGTCGTACCGTTGACTTCTAAGCTGACTTTTAAAACTAGAAAGTGTTAAATGTTCAATAATAAATCTTGATGGACTTTTATGTTTCACCATAGGCTGAGCTTTATTATCCATTACTCATAAATCTATTTTATAGCAGATTTGAATGTTTGTAAATAAATGGTTTGTTTCTGTGTTACATTGTTGCTTATCTATTTTTAGAAAATATTTTGTCCAGTTCTTGGAAAAATTTTTATTTCATGAAGTAAGAAATACAAAGTCTGAATCTTAGTCCAAAAGATTAAAAATAAACACAATTAAAAATAAGCCTATTATCACATTTACTAATCCAACCGGTGGGCATTGGCTTTGCATCAAATTAATAGGATGTTTCAGTCAAATTAATCGTTTGAAAGTTAAGCAGATTAGATGCAGAAGCTTTTACGCACACAATATGTTTCAAATTCCCCTTGTCAAAGATTAAATGATTTACAAAATTTTATTGCAAATAAATGAAAAAAATGTACAATTGCCACTGATTGATTTTGTTTAACATAAAGGAAATGTTCTTTAGTAAATATTTTTTAATGGAAATTTACAAATTGGTTTTGTGATTTAAGATAATGCTATTTTATGGCGTTTTACTTCTAGGAATTTGTTCCTCTGAATAGGTGGACAATTTTACATTTTGACCTGAACTTGAAACCTGTTATTTGCTTGTGAAAAGTTAAGAAAAGATGCAACACTTTTGAAGTGAAAGTTCTTAGCCGGAGATTTGATATTGAGGATAAAAATTTTTGAGTCTCGCAATGAAAAAAAAACTTCGAGTCTCGTCACGTTTCTGTGTACACGAGCAATGATATTTTCTCTTTTTTGCGCTTTTTGTATTCGGACCACCAGAAGGGTGACAGGTATCTTAGACCCAGGGAAAAATTCTCCTTTCCTGATTTTCTCGCAATTTTTTGTTGGAAATGGGAAGGGCTTGGGATTACTTAAAGGTTCAAAAAAATCCCAAGTAAAATAACCCTCCTTCAGATTTTCACGGCAATTTATTGAGTGTTTAAAAAATCCCACGGAAAATATCTACCACAGATGTTATACTTATTAATTTGTTTTTTTTTTTACTTTAAATGAATTTAAATGCTATGTTTTCTGAAAGCCGTGTCCCTAAGAATGAACGTCACATTTGTATTTAAAATTTTTCTGGATAAGAAAGCATTGAATTGGATATCATGAGTTTTTAACTAGCCTGTGCATAGATTTTGCCAAAAATGTGAATATGTAGTTTTTGTTTAAAAAAATTTAAGCTTTGACAGTAAAAAATGTCTAAAGATTATATAAAGTTGTTAAAAGAATTTTCATAATATATAATAATTTACTAATAAACTGGCTGGGTGGGTATTTTGCAAGTCGAGGTTAGGTGTTTGCATATCTCTATCAGGCCTAACGCTTAGCTACTGAGAATGTTTTTATGATTTTTGGATTATATGGTCTCTATATCATATGAAAATTTATTCGATACCTAGGTTTAGCTATATTCCTCTCCTCCAAGAATTTTAGGAATCGCATATTTGATGGATCTCGGTCTAATCTGATTTGAATTAAGGCAAGCCTCATATTAAAAATTATTCAATTTATTTTCATTATTCTGTATGATATAGCTTGAAACAATTTTTTTTTTGCTGAAACACAAAACATACATTTGGTGCATCGTGTGCGAATACGCAACTTACATTCTTTGCGATGGCATATCGGGGCTGATTTCAATTCAACTTCTTCCGGCCAGTGATTGAAGACAACCAACCGTTTTTCGGAACATGGCTGGTCCGGTGATCGGTATCGTTTTGAAAGTGAAACCGTTTCAAACACATCCACTTTGGATCCAAAGCTACACTCTTTGTTGTTAGAGTGTTGAGCAGCCACCAAAGCTTCAGCTAACTGAAGTCGAAAACTTAGCAAATCGTGCGTATCCTTTGGTGGGTTTTTTATTTTTCGATAAGCATTTCAGTACTCTATTCAAGTCTATGAAATGGATGATTACTTTCAGTGACCACTTTCGAGTTTTGGAAAATGTCCTTTACGCTTCCATTAATTGTTCACAAATGTCCACACCACCCATGGACTCATTATATGCCGGACTATATTAGGACGTGAGACTTCGAGAAATCTCTTCTCCTTTTTGCACCAACGACGAAAATCATTCACAGGACTGTATCCAAATGCAAACGATGCCAATGTGACCGATTTTGAGTCTTTCCATTGAACAATGACAATTTTACTGTTTGGGCTACAGAACTCCTTCATCTTTTTGTCGTCAGTCAAATTGAGATATTTTATGCGATTTTTCATTATTATTCCCGTTCCATATCTATCTTTGACTAGAAGTTTTTCCAATATACCCCTTTTCAACTCGGAAAGTTTTCTTACCAGCAAGTCTGTGGTACAGGCAAGGTTGTACTGGCAAGTTTTTCTTCTATGCTGTTCTTTTTTTGATGCTGTGCTCTTTTTTGTATTTTCGACTTGCTGGCAAGAAAAATTTCCATGTGGAAAAGGGGTAATAGGGGCAATGTTGTGAAACGCATCCACGGCATCCAATATTTTGCTTGAATCAAGCAAATGTTTTGCTCAAAAGCAAATCAGCAAAACTTTGCCCAATCAAGGTGTGATTTTAGAAAAAGATTGCTGAATCGAAATCACTCCTCATGTTTTTAGGAACAAACAAAATTTATTAAATTCAAGCAAAAATTGTGCAAGGTTATTATAAACGGCAAAAGCAAATATCTATTTAATTCAAGCAAATATTTGTTGAGTTACTATAAACTCAAATAGTTTTTACTAAACTCAAGCAAATATTTGCTTAAATATTAAAAACTCAAAAAACGAATTTTCACTATTAAGCAAATTAAAGCAAATTTATTCAAATACACGAGTACACGTTTATGTTAATCCCATGCTCTTACACTCACGCGGCCGCGATTTAAGTCTCCGAATAATGGTAATTTTTTAATGGAATTTAATGTTAATAATTATTTCACTTCAAAAATATGCTAGATTGTCGAACAGTTCAGGCAGCAACAAAAACGCCTCATAACTGATGATCTGTCATTTACGCTCATTGCCAAAAATTTTGGACAGAACTTCAATGCATAATGCTGGTTTTTCCACATCTTGCAATTAGTGTTCCTCTCTTTTGCCTGATTGGTGCTGACTTTATGCACATTTGGTGAAGGTGTGTCTGATTTTGCCCCTTTGATACCACGCCTCTAAAGTCAGACACCGTTTCTAATGGGTGAAATGGGCTTGCTAGAAATTTATCAAGCCCATTTGGGGACTTCTGCCTTGTCTTGAATTGATTGCTCCCATAAGGAGAGCGTAATTGCAGACAATTTTGTGGAGCATAGGTATGTAAACATTGCATCCCAATTGTTGATGTCGACTTTAGCGACCAAAATCCGCTTGTTTTCATAGCGCTCTGTCAAGTTTTGCCATGCTGTTGCAAGACCTTCATGCGGGAGAGGAGATTTTTGAATAATCTTTTTTGCCTCTCCGCGGGTTTTTTGGTTGAGGAAGTACTCTGGTGTTCCGGCCTAATTTTTAAGTTTTCTTTCGGTAATTTATATTTATAACCAAATAATATACAATAATTTGTTTATTTTACGATATGTTTTTAATGTTTTTTACGTCCATATTGGAAAACTAAAAAGAACGGTGTGTGCCCGACTGATTACGAGTATTGAAGTCATTTAAAACAAAAAACTTAAATGCACTTACGGCCAAAAAAAAGGCGACTTAATAATTAGAGATCTAATATTATTTTTATTGAATTAAAACAAAGTGTGCCAAAACCATACAAAAACACATTCAAACTTTATAGAAATTCTTATCGAGGAACGTGTTAAGACTCCATCACACCTGATTTGACCTCTCAGACTCATCACAATTTTTTGAAGTTGAAGATTTTATATTTTGTTGTGCCGACATTAATTGCATTTTTATTATTATTATTATTATTTATTAACCCTTTCATAAATTACAAAGCTACAATAAAGAAAGAGCATTAGCTACAATGGCTATCAGCTCAAATTGCATTTTAAAGCCATTTGGCTTATTGGAAATGAAATCTAAAAATCCACCTTTTTTTGTAGAATTTGACGTAAAGTAAGGCTGTGTAAAAATAAATCCGATAAAATCCAAAAGGAAGCGTATTGCGAAGCAAATTCTTGTACTTTTTTTTTAAACTTAAAAAATGGTTTTTCTATAAAGTTTAATTAAATAATATCAATTTTTTTACATATTCATTTTCACAGAAATAATGTCACGTAATTAAACCTTTCCCTATAACTCATATAACACCGAAATCGGTTAAGAATTTCATAAATTTTTTTTTCGTCAGAAATTAATTTCTATGTAATGTACATGTACATGTAATTCCTATGTAATGTATAAACTGCTCTCATTTTGCCGAATATTTTTACATAGCCTTATTCAACGCAAAATTTTACCGAAAATAAGTAGATTTTACTTTTCAATTCCAACAAGGCAAATGGCTGTAAAAATTTAATTAATTTCGGCACAGCAAAATTCGAGCACTTCAAATTAAAAAAAAAATTTTAAAAATTATTCACCTCTATTCTTGAATCCGCGTCGAGTAAATTTCGTCGTCGAGAGCTTGCTTTCACCAATGAATTTTTGTTGAAGATCATTGCGACGATCAACGATTTTAATATTTATTTGACGACGTTTGCTCAACAATTGACATAAACAATCACTGCAGATCTCAACGTCAAAATTGAAAGTTTCCACAATGCAACAATTTTGTTTCGACGTCGTTTTGAGAGCGAGCGCGGGTTCAAGAATAAGGGCAAATATTACCTTGAGAGGGAAATAAAATGTGATGGACTCTCAACATGTTCTTCTGTAAGGCCTTTTATGATGTTTGGATGTTTTTTTTTTGGTTTTGTAATACTGTGTTATAATTCAAGAAAAATAATATTAGCTATCAAATTATCGGGACTTTGGCCACACAGGTCTCTCCCGTGGAGGTGGTGTTATGATTGCAACTCATAACTCTTTAGAAAGCGAGCTTGTTGCAACAACCTCTCACACACTCTTTGAACACCGTATCATCAAAGTTCGCTCAGAGACCAATATTTTTATTTACATTGTTGTCTTCTACATTCCCCCCTGTTCTATCGAAACAACATACAACGATTTATGTGAAACAGTCCAATCGTTAACCGCAACCTTAAATGATCAAGATAAAGTTATAATTTTTGGAGACTTCAATCGTCCAAATATCTCATTTATCGTCTATGAAAATGACAATTACCTTCTTCCGGTTAACCTTTCAAGCTCGATAGACTTTAATTTACTTAGTACCTTTTATAGCAATGACCTATAACAAGTTAATCCAACCCCAAATCGGAACGGCAACTGGTTGGATTTAGTCTTTGCTAATTCGTATGATGAAATAAAGATTACTGCAACTACTCAGGCTGAACACTTATTTTCTGATACACTCCACCACACTGCTTTAACTGTAGAATTTCCTAGTAACAACATGTCTTTTACCACCTCATTTAATAACACAATTGTGTTCGACTTTCTTAATGCCGATTATGACAGTATAAAAATTGATTTGAATGCCTATAACTGGAACGATCTATTAAATTTGGAAATAGATAGTGCTATTTCACTTTTCTACCAACGCCTTTTCACAAGTATTGAAAAATTTGTGCCTAAGATAAAGAAAAAAAATAAACTTGCAGAACCATGGCTTGACCAAAGTCTCAGACATATAAGAAACCAAAGAAACAAGCTATACAAATTCATTAAGAAAGGCGTAAATGTAAGCGATGAAAACAAAATGAGATACGAAGAGCTCTACAATGAGTTCTCTATAAAATCAAATGATGCTTATAGAAATTATACCAACCTTATTGGAGAAAAAATTCTTAGAGATCCTAAAAAATTTTTTGATTTCGTTAATGTCAAACGTAAATCAGCTGGATACCCCTCATCTATGTTTAAAGGCAATACAATTTCTTCCAACCTCCAAGAGATCTGTAATCTTTTTGCAAATCACTTTAGAGAAGTTTTCTGTGCTCCCACAACCCAGACTCTCTATTCCTCCCCCTCTTCTAATGCGACAGACATTATAAACAATATCAGTCTGACGCTGGATGAAATTGTTAATGCTATCATGGAACTTGATTCAAACAAAGGACCTGGACCAGACCTCATACCACCAAGTTTGTTAGTTCAATGTATAAACAATCTTGCCATTCCCTTATTTATACTTTTCAACAAATCCTTATCCTTAGGTGTTTTTCCATCCTACTGACAAATCTCCCATTTGACACCTATTTTTAAAAGTGGCGATAAAAGGTCTGTTGAAAATTACAGAGGCATTGCCATCTTGTCAGCTTTACCAAAATTATTTGAAAAGATAATATGTGATAAGCTGACGAGTCTCATTAATCCCCGCTTAAACTTGCAGCAACATGGGTTTCGGAAAGGCCGATCGACCACCACTAACCTAATGATCATGGTCTCCGATGTGTTAAATCAAATGGAAAAAGGACGCCAAGTAGATGCAGTTTACACAGACTTCAGTGAAGCATTTGACCGTGTCGACCATAATATCTTAATTTTGAAGTTAGAAAAATTTGGCATTTCCGGTTTATTACTCAATTGGATCAAATCCCATCTCTGCGAACGATCCCAGTTTGTTAAATTTCAAGGCATTTTTTCAAATGATATACCGGTCACCTCTGGTGTACCACAAGGTAGTCATCTTGGCCCAATACTTTTCAACATTTTCATTTCAGATTTATCTATTACTCTTTGTGACATTCCCCATCTTATGTACGCAGATGACCTTAAAATATATAAGATCATTAAATCAGAAGTTGATGTAACTTTCCTACAATCGAAACTGCTGTCCCTTGAGCAATGGTGTAATCAAAACAAACTTCACTTAAATGTTAAGAAATGTTGCGTGATAAGTTTTTCCCGTAAGAACTTGATACCAGAATGCAGTTACCTCCTTAATAATATTGTTATGAGCAGAACCAACCATATTGTAGACCTTGGAGTTGTCCTAGATAATAAGCTGAGATTTAATCTACATTTTGATAAAGTCTTATCGAAGGCAAATAAACAGCTGGGATTTATAAAAAGACGTGCTAAAGAATTCCAAAATGTGTGGGTAACCAAAACGTTATACTGTACCTTAGTGCGACCACTTCTTGAATATGCTTGCATCATTTGGAATCCAGCCTTTGAATCTCATAGCGACAAAATTGAATCCATTCAAAAACAATTCCTGCTTTTTGCGTTAAGAGATATCTTTGACCCCCGTGACTATAACAACTTGCCACCGTATGAACAAAGACTCAGGCTCCTCTCTCTGATGCCTCTATTATCAAGAAGAACTTTACTGAGTTCATGTTTCACATTTGATGTTATTAACGGAGCTATTGATAGCGAATATATCTCCAGCAAAATTACACTAAATGACCCAATTAGACGTACTAGGCATACGCGGCTCCTAAATGAATATATTCACCACACTATTTACGCAAATAATGAACCCATTAGTAGGTGCTGTAGAATTTTTAATAATATTAGCGAGCACTATTCACCATCCATACCAAAATCCACATTTAAGCGAACCCTCTCAAAGTCTCTCTTTGACTCGGAATAATTTGTCCTTTTCAAGCACTGCTCCCTACAGAGTTATGCTTCTTGGTCTAGTCCCCCTCCGTCATCCCCTAAAAGTAGTACTTAAGATATATTAGCGTAGTTTAAGTATTCTTTTGAAATTAATTTAAATAATTTGTAAGTAAAAAGAAAGTTAAATGTAAATAGAATTAGTAAATTGCCTTGCTTGGTGAAATAAATAAATAAATTGAGTCGCCTTTTTTTGACCGTGAGTGTAGATTATTGTTCTGTAGACTTGTCAGTCCAGCAGATAGTAGACTTAAATATTTTTATTAAAATACAAATAAATTGTAGACATCGAAACAGAAAAATCCGGCCGATCAAAAAATAGCTGTTTCAACAACATACAGCGCGCAATTATGAAGCGCTCTTTGTTATGTGCTATAACTGACATTTTTACAGTATTGAATTGTATATATTCTCTCAATATATTGTATTTCTGAAAAATTTTAAAAAAATAGTTTTTTTGGAACTCAAACATAAGACTGCATTTGTATTTGTATTTATTCATAAGACATTAGTACAAATAAGAACTAAGTTCTTTTACAGTACAACAAGTTAAAATACATATAAATAAGTTAAGATAATAAACAAATTGTTTAGATATAACAACAAATTAATAGTAGCGACTAAAAACAAGACAATGAATTACATTAGATAATGATTAAGAGATTAATAATAATAAAAACAAAATATAAAAATATTGTATCATAAAATATAAGAATAATAACATGAATTATGAATAAGAATATGTAAAGAAATAAGAGAAAGGATAGAAAAATAAATTAAGTTGAAGAAATAAAGATGTTGAGAAGTGAGTTAAAATAGATTGCCTTAAATTTTCCGCCCGTTCGATTTCTCGTAAGTTACGTGGTAACGCATTCCACAGTCTTATGGCATTAATGAAATTTTTGCATCCTTTGCATCCTTTAAATTTTTTCTTTTAACAAGTTATTTTTGTAAAACTACCTCAAACGTGAAATTGGAGTTATCCTGAATCTTTGATTTTTGGATAGCTATAAATTTTCGCTTTTTCAAACATTTTGACCAAATTTGTATGTGTCGTAAAAACTTTAATAAAATCTGAAAGTTTTTTACTAAAATTTGTGTTTTTGTTTAATACGAAGATTCAAATCAGAAAGTTAAGGCAAAATCAGAGGTGGTCAACCCGTATGACTGATAAGTTTTAAATAAAATGGCTGCTATAGGATTGTAGCTTAAAAAAAATTCAAGTTTTGCCAAAAAATCTAAAAAATACGATACTTTTGCGTTAAATCTTAAAAAAATATATTCTAAAAAGTATTTTTGGATTTTTAACATGGTTCCATTCACTGGAGCACCATAATTCATCGACTATATTTTCATAAATTTAGAAATAATATGTTAATTAAGCAAATGTCAACAGCAAAAGTTGTCGTAAATAAAATTACGAAATAGAAAGCAAAAGTTAACTACTTGAACCTTCTGACAGCTGGTATGACACCATATGGCACGATGATCGACACATATTAACCACAACTAAATTCATCTTTATATATTTATATGACCCACCAAATTGACTTTAATAAAAAGTTTGCCGGTGGTCAGGTGGTTAAGACAGAAATAACCGTTCATTTCTTACTGGCGAAAAATCAATAATAATTTTTTTACTCTAGCATCTCAACTGAACTGGAACACGTTCTTTCTTTTTTTTGCCTACATTAAAAATGTTTCAGCACATAAATTTCTTGCGAACAGCGAAGTGAACTAAAAACTCACTGACATAAGTTTAGCATTAATAAATCAGCAGCAGCAGCAACACGCTGCAATTCATGCTAGTTTTTTTATTCGATAATCGTGACCTTTAACAAAAAAAAAAACAAAATTAAGCCAGCAAGAATTATTGAAATATTGCACCAGAATCTTGCTAGCTTTCTTGCAGAGTATAGTTTTTCATTTGAGCTCTTCCATATCTTTGGTTGGGTAGAAAGAAATATTTCTTAAATTCTCATCTGTTGCTTCACTGAATTCATTTTTTAATTAACATTCTTGAGTAAGTTTTGTTTTTTTTCTGAGAAATTTATTTTTCTTATAGCCTCTATAACTTTATCCTGCTGCATCTGAATACATGGTTTGGCTTTTTTGAAGCAAGCAATCCTTTTAGGATATTTATGTTTTTTAAAATTTTGAGTAATTTTTTTAGTGCTATAGAAGAAAAACTTTAAAGACCTTATTAATAATGTGATGTTAAAACGCACGTAGTTGAAGTTGTATGAAAACATCTAAACAGTGATGCTCAGATAATCTCGTAGCACACTTTGAATATTTCGGTGTAGTTAAACTAAATGCGTTATTTTTGCATGAAATGAAAGACTTTATTTAGCAAAGCTTAAATGATTCGATTTATTTTAAGAATGGACCGATTTGTTCGATAACTTGTTACGATATTGAAGGTAATTTCATTATACAGTAGTGGTCACGAATTTAGCACTTTTAAAAAAGTAAAGTGAATACTTATATTTTCCATTTATTCTTTGTAAATTTTTAATTCACTTTTTTTTAGTGTATATATTATGTCTTCTTATTTTCTTTCTTATATACATTTTTTATATCAAAACTTTTTTATAGGACTTAAAATCAAATAAAAATTAAAAATTAAAAATAACCATTTCGATTTGGTCGTGAATTTAGCACACGAGCGAAAAATGTCTAAGATGAAAAATATAATCAAAATTGATTGCATAAAACTCAATATTTCGTAGCAAATGCCTTATTCTTAATTACTGCATCTCATATCCTTGGAAAACTTTCGTTCAAATCCTTAAAACAGTACTTTGGAATACTTTACCGAATCCTTTGGATTTCCCTCCACAAATCTAGCAAATTTTTGGATTTAACTATTAGTAGTTGCTGCTCGACATCCCTCCACAGATTCTCAATCGAGTTTAAGTCCGATAATTGCGATGGCCACCTCAAAATATCAATATGTTTGTCTTCCAAGCAACTCTTAACTATGTGAGCACTGTGCTTTGGATCATTATCCTGCATAAAACGCCATTAAGGCGGCAAATTATCCTCTTGAAATACTATCATGGTATTGATGGTAAGCGTGCTGATCCATTTTTTGGTAAATTTTAACAATTAGACCAACTCCGTGCCAAGAAAACGCCGCCCATACCATAACATTTCAGCCACTCTGTTTAATAGTCTTGAGCGTGTACTTTGGATTGTGTTGCATGTTTTGAGGATGCCACACATATTGTTTGCTGTCAGACGCGAACCGGCAAAACTTTGATTTATCCCTCCAAAGCACATTTTTTAAAAAATTAGTATTTTTTGCGACACATGTGGTGTATGTTGAGCTATAAAGCTACGGAAATTGTTTTCATTCAAGCGTCTTCTTATGCCTTTTGAGGATACACTTATGCCATATTTTGATGAAATTTAATTTTAAATTTTATATGAGGTCTTAAAAGGATCACTAAGTGAAGCTCTATACATCAAATGGCCCTCTCTTGCTATTGTTTTTCGCGCTCAAGGTCGCTATTTTACATTTGTAATGCTCTAATACTGCTCTACATATTGTAATGCGTTATATAATAACTTTCGTGAACATCTAAGAAGCAGAGCAATCTCTGAAACTGTGCTTCCACTATTTTTCTTTTGCTGAATCAAATGCCGCTGAGCCTCTGAACATCAGTAGCCTTACGCCATATCTTTCTGCAATTTTTTGTTAGAACTCAAATAGAAACTTAATAAATTTATTATATCTTACTAGTTAAGTTTAATTAACAAAAACAAAATACGATATGGAGCAGTAATTCTAACCTGTGCTAAATTCGTGTCCAGCATTTAAGCCACATTGATTCATACTACAGGGTCCGCCATATAACTTTTTTTTTTGAAAATTCTATAAAAAAAAACTACTGAATATTTTCTCAAATTTCTTTTTTTATTTGAAAGTACAATTCTTCCGGTTAATAATGAAAAATAATTTTATTCAAATAGCTGCCTCGACTAGCCATGCAGTAGCCTACACGATCGGTCCAATTTTTAAGCACATTATCGATTGTGTGCAGCTGTATTTCACCAATGGCTTCACGAATATTGTCCTTTAAAGCGTCAATTGTCTCTGGCTTGTCGACGTAACACTTATCTTTGAGGGCACCCCACAAATAATAGTCCAACGGTGTCAAATCGCAGCTCCGAGGTGGCCAAACGACATCAGCTCTGCGGCTGATAATGCGATCTTCAAAAACAGGGCGCAAATCATCGAATGTAGCTTCGGCTGTGTGGAACGGTAACGGACACTCCTTGCTCATTTTCGAAGAAAAATGGCCCAATTATGCCTCTGGACCAAAATCCGCACCAAACAGTGACTCGTTTTGGGTGCAGCGGCTTTTCAATGTATGCGTGCGGGTTTTCTGTGCCCCAAATGCGACAAGTTTACATACCTGCCAAGATCAAAATGAGCTTCATCTGAAAAGATGATTTTTTTGGCAAAATCGGCATCTTCTGTAAGTCGATCGCAGGCCCACTTCTCAGCGTTGCTCAAGCTTATACACAACCATATTCGTTTAGCGGAAGGATAAAACTAATTATCTGTCAAATTAGACATGAGCTAAGTGTTACCATTTACGAAATAAGCACGAGTTGAAAAAAAACGTTATATAGCAGACCTTGTACTTGAAATATGTCAGAAAATTTAAGAATAACTAAGAAACCAACTAACGGTACATAGAGCTAACTTCATAAACAATACTCAACAAAAAATATTTGATAACAATCCTTAAGCTAAGATGTAAAAAATTTCAAATTAGAGTTACTAACACAGTGTGTGCTAAATTCGTGACCACCACTGTATCTCCTTCATGGAAAATTTCGTCACTACTGGCAAAAAACTGAAACAGTCGATTTTCACAAGCTTCTTTTGAGGCGAATGCTTTACTAGCAAACTCATTGGACATAAACACAAACAGGTTGTCATCACTTGGTGTCAGGTTCGGACTATAAGGTGGATGCATAAGAACTTCCCAACCAAGCTAACTTTAACAAGTCTCTACGATGTACTTCGCCTAGCGTTGTCCTGATGTAACACAATTTCTTTCCTATTGGCAAAAGCCGGCCGCTCATAGTAGATAATTTTGTGGAAATCCTGGGTCAATCCTTGCTTACAGAGATTTGAGCACTACCGTTTTCGATTGACGTTGCCCTAAGTGACCTATTTTTCATCAGCAGTCGCCATCTGCTTTAGAAATGGGTCTATTTTGTTTCGATTCAGCAGGATTATCTGAAAGAAATTTAGGCCAGCGGAATTTTTTTGGTCGATAACTCGTATTTCATCCATACATCTAGCTTTTTTTTGTATGCAGCGTTATTTAGAAGCCTCCAAATTAATTTTTGTGCAGTGCTTAGCTTCTGGGCAATCAAAACATTGCTCACATGATGGTCGGACTCGACGATTCCCATGATTTTATCGACATTTACGACAATTGTCCTTCCAGAGCGTGGTGTATCTTTGACATCAAAATTACCGGAACGGAATCGATGAAACCAAAATTAAGCATGATTTGCTGTTATCATATCAGAATCATTAACACAAATTTGTACATTTTCAGATCGAAGAAGATCTGTAAAAAATGGTATATTTTCTATTTGCTGGTATCCATCTTTGACACGTCCTCAAACAAAACTAAGTCCAGCAATCGCAAAAACGTCCGCAAAGTTTTCTTTAGAACCAAATCGTATCATTCTAACGTGTAACCTAGGCATCTAGCGTAACCTGATCGTATTTATACAGCATCAAATGCAGTTTACTATAGCCATATATTGGAAAAATAATGCATGTCTACCTGCTTCCGATATTTTAAAAAGTTAAGTCAGTTTAAAATTTGAAAAGATAGTTGTCTTCTTTGAAGTGCAATTTCCTTAGCACCGTTGTAATTTGAATTTCGGTGAAAAGAAAACGACATATATTTACAAAGAAACCACTGCTTAGTATGTACACTAGGGTGGGCCGACTCGATGAAAATTTTTTGTACAAATTTTCCCTATTAGAGCAAAAAAACAAGGATTCTGGGGGCATATTTCTTCTCCGTGAAATAAAACGTATCCCCCCTCATTTTGACTTTTTGTAATTTTCCAACATTTTTGTACTTTACCAACATTTTTAATTTTAAGAAATATTTGATTTTCAAGTCTTTTTTTTTCTCATTCCCAGGAAACGATGTTTTACGAAAAAGTCGTACTAAAAATTTTGAAGATATGTGAATATTTTTGGTGTTAAAATACCAGAAAGTTTTTTCAATAAAATTCGGAAAAATTCCGATGGTAAGAAGTATTTCAATAATAAAATGTACGTTAGTTGAAAAGGGTCGAAAGTGCCGTAGTCAAAACCAAGTATGCCTATATCTAGGATGCACACAATATGCACTATTGTGCATATTCTGTACTAAAATTGAGAGAAAACTGACCACTCGCTTAGATTTGTACTGAGGTCCAAACAAACAAATAAAAAAAAGCAATCAAATAGACAAGGAGTTTTATTAATTTAACAGAGAGATAGTAAAATAGATTTTTAGCCATGACTTTTGATTAGAAAGAGATAGTGGGGAAATTTTTCCACATAAACTATTTTTGAGATTTAAATATTTTAGAAAATATATTAAAAAAA
Organism: Dichetophora obliterata; assembly: GCA_963920525.1. Taxonomy (NCBI): domain Eukaryota; kingdom Metazoa; phylum Arthropoda; class Insecta; order Diptera; family Sciomyzidae; genus Dichetophora; species Dichetophora obliterata. Next base: position 45,000,519 of record OY986439.1, read on the forward strand.
AATTGAAAAAAATCAATTTAGTTAAAAAAAACTAAATATATCTCGCTTTTCTAACCATATTTTGTTCATCATACATATTGCTATTTTTATGACAGGCATTTTGTTTGCTTACAATTGCAGGTGAACATATTTTTATTGATGTGACAAAAACTATTTTTGTGGAGGACAATCCCAAAATATGTTTGCGGTAAAATAATAATTTTTTTTACCACGATCATGTCATATTTGTCAGAAATATTTTTTCGAAAATTTTACCTTTTTGCGAATTGCACACTTTTGTTGCATTGTACACATGAAGGGCAATGACTGAGCGTAACACACGCAGAAAAATTACATTTTCGACATTGATTGGAGCAAACATCCCTGCAAGAACAGTCCTGGTTAATTAACCGGTAATTTTACTGATAGCACTAACGAAAGTATTTGGTAGGCTATATGAAACAGTTTCTATGAGTTTTTTAAGAGCAATGTGAAAAAACTACCCAAAACTCATGTACAGTCTTAATGCTATCCTTTTCTTACTCATGAAGTGTCAAGTATACTGTTCAAATAGCTGTCTCGCTTACTCATGTTAATGCTACTGGTAAGTTAACCGAGTATTTAACTAATACACCTAATGTAAACATCAGATAGGCTTGCCCTTACATTCTGTTAGATGTAACGTCCAAAACAGTTAAACGTTACGAACTAAATATGTAGCACTAACATATAAAACGGTTAGATGTTACGTAGTAAATGTATAGGGCTAACCTACAAAATGGTTAGATGTTACGTAGTAAATATATAGGGCTAACGTAGAAAATGGTTAGATGTTACTAAGTAATTGTGTAGGACTAACGTGCAATTAAAACATTACTGAAAATTTTTTATTTTCATTTATATAATTATATTTCATGTTTTTTTAATTTTTAAACATTTTTTTATATCAAAAACAATTAGTTTTAAAATAATATATAACAAATCATAAGTTCAACATTAAATTCAGTAGGCACTTCAATTATCACATCATTTTATATATGTATTACATATTATATTAAATATTAAGAAAATAAGGTATGAGATGAGATCAAAAAACTAAAATTAATTAAACATTTCATGTTAGTGTAAAACAAAAAATTATAAAATTCATTTATCAATACAACAAAAAATATAACAAAATCAGAATTTTAACATTGAATTCAGTTATCAGTTTAATTATTACATAATTGTATACATGTCTTAAATACTAAGTGAATAAGGTATGAGATCAGATAAAAAAACTAATATTAATTATACATTCCATGTTGGTGTGAAAAAATATCATAAAATTCAGTCATTTGATAAAAGAAAATTAAAAACTTAAGTACTATTTAATCAAAAACAAAAATTGGAATTATTTATATGATAAAAAAATTATTTCTTGTCTTTCGACTGCAGCCTTTTTTTTTGCTTTAAGCGATTATGGCTTTTCTCCACCGCTTTTTTTACTTCTTTTTCAAAATTGAAACGACCAACACCTTTAAATACGTCTAAATGATAAATATAATAAAACAGATTCAATATAAGCACGATATATAACATAAATCAGTCAACAGGGTTAAAATCAAATTATTTACCGGATAAAATGTCGTCAATCAAGGACATGTGTGCAAGGGCTCTTTTGTTGCACCTTCCGTCCCAATTGTAGCTATTCAGCAGCTCGTCTGAAAACATTTTCCTTAAGACGCCGTCTACGTCCTCCGAAGAACCTTTCAATTTGTGAAGATATGTTTTCTAATTTAGAAAAAAAAGTAAGAATGAATTGCACATAAGTTTTAAAAAAAAAATTACCATTGCTTGAGAATATTCCTGGCGATTGAGATTTTCCTCAACTTCCGCAACAGCTTCGAATGAGGTCAGTGGCAATGTGCTGGAAATTGCAACCATTTCTGCATCCTCTACTTCTCCTGTCATCAGACTTACTGACTGCTGCACTCTTCTAATCAAAATTTTACATTCTCGTAAAATTTTGTTTTGAGCCAGCAGCTCACTCTTTTCGATCATCTATCGTAAAACAATTTTTTTTATTGCTACTGTTCTATATTTTAACTTATTTTAAAACTCACATTGTTTTCAATTCGAGTCAGTCGCTGGTCGAGATTTCGATGTTCCTGCAAAATAGTCCTTAGTAGAGTAAGCACTTCTGTAAAGAGGTATATTAAAATCGTTTTTAAGAAATCATTAAAAATCTTTAAAAATAAAAAATCTATAAAAAAATAAACTATAACTCACCTTGATTATTTGTACTTTGTGGAACAATGTTTTCTACTTCTAGCTGGTTTTTTCTACTTGTCAGAGGAGTAGATGAAGCAAGTTCTTGTGAAGATTCCAAAGACTTCCTCTTTTTGTGGGGGATGGATGAAAGGCGACTTTCTGAACGATCGATTGAGGCTGGTTGAAAAGTGCGCTTCACTACTCTTAAGTACTGAGCTGAAAGATAAATATGCACAATGTTTTTTAAAATATACAAGACTGAGTAGTTTAATGTTTTTCTTACCTTGCCCTTCAGAAGACGATGCAGTCGTATTAAAAATGTCGTTGGAGTTCATTTTAGAATTCGAACTTAAAATTATTTTCCATAAGATATGAAAAATAAGAAAAAAATAAAAGTTATATTAAATTTCAAAGCAATAAAAATAACTAACAATAATGAAAAGCAATAAAAAAGAAACTGTTGCTTTCGAAATGCGTTGCTTCTTAAGTCTAATTTAAAAAGTTATGGAAAAGGTGATGTAATAGTGGTACAAGAATAAACTTACTATTAAACGGAATACAAAAGAACTTATACAAAATATCTTCCATATCTATTAGAACAGATTCCTTTTTAAGTTGGCTTCCTAGAATTATTCCAAGAACAGTGGATGATTCAAGTGGTTCAATAAAGAAATTTTCTGTTTTTTCAAAAACCTGGCAAACAAAGGTGTTCGGATTACTGGTATGCTTATCAAGGACTTTCAAAGGACCTATTTTCTCGCTGAAACAAAAGCAATCTTTTTCTTTTTTGGGATCTATATTAAATGAACCTATTTTCGAACTATTTTGAAGATGAGACTCTATGCCTTGGCGCTCTTGAAGTCTTAAAAAAAGTTGCTGCAATATTTTGTTAGGATTTTTAATAATTTTTTTTAAATATTGCATATAGTTTTCAAACTTATATGCAGAAAATCTATCTAATGGTCCATATTGAAGAACACAATCTGATAAGTGTAGTAAACTATGGACGTTGAAACTAATTAAATGGTCTCCATAAATATTACCAAAACAATTAATGAATTCCTTCAACATTTCTTGAGCAACATCTGATTCTGCTATGCACGACTTTTCACAAGACAAAAGCCTAATACTGGCATGAAGCAACAAGAAGTGGTAGTATAGATTGGAATGAACACAATCCTTCAAAACAAAAATTCCTGTATATAATAAAAACTGCCTGAATTCTGTTGCCTTCCAATTGCTAATTTCATTCAAATTTCTTGAAACTCTACCAAATTCTGTTGGGACGTAATTGGAAAGGAAATTTATCTTTCTATTCATTTCTGTAACATTGCCATTTTTTATTAATAACTGCAAAAGCTTTTTTGTCACGCCTAAATCGACAAGATGCATTACATCTAAAGGAAATTGAGAGACCATGCCAAACCCAGAAATCTCCAGCAAACTTTTTTGTTCTCTAAAATGTAAACTATGATGGGAAGGGTCAACTCTTAGATCAAATGTTGAGTCAGTTCTCAAATTATGGCTTTGTTTTGAAAAACTTACTCTTTTTTGAATATATTTTCCTACTTGGCAGCATTTTGGACAACTATTTTTACCATTAAAGTACTGCACTCCTGTAACAAAAGCTCGAGCTGGGGAATCACAAGTGAACAGACGGACATTGAACTTTTTCCTAACATCACTTAAACCGACTTAAAGACCATTTTCTCTTAAAAAAACGACTTCTTCACAAAATTCTTTTAAAAAGTCATCTATCTTATCTGGTTTTTTCATTCCAGAAAAACAGGCAATGGTGAAAGGATTCTCTTTAGGAAAACCAACTACTGCTCCAAGTATTGGCCATAATACTCTTTTGGAACTATCAAACAATTGAAGACCATCAATACCTACATCAATTGAAATTTCTATTGAGTTTTCCAAATAACTAAAGGAATCTGAGCTAAAATGTGTTTGTATACCTAAGTAAATAAACTCACCCTCTGGAATTAATTGAATTTGAATTTTTTCCCTGCTTGTTCCTAGAACTGTCTTAGCCGATAGCGGCAAATCATTTACGCCTATTCTACGCAACGTCTGAAGCAAACCGCCTAGTGCATTTTGCGATATATTGTACTTGAAAACCCATGATTTCATTTCCCTACATTTATCGCTACCTAAATCACAACTCTCACAAACTTGAACAACGGATTCTACTGAATCACCAATGCACGATTCCGAATCAAACAAATTATCACTAGAACGATTTGACGCACTGTCCACTTCACCGATACCACTAGCAGACGCACTCGTGGAAGCAACGCATTCCGTTTGTTCGACTTCTTCAAGTCTTTTGAATTTTTTAACACTTTGAACAAATTTCTTTTTTTCTTTGCTCATGCAATTAGAAAAATTTCTTTTATTCATTTTACTTTATTTTATTTTACAAAACAATTTTTAGAACTTACACTTTTCACAGCAGACAATAAATTTATTTTGGCGCTAGCTTTGACACAATTCAGTAATTTTAATGTTTATATTGTTGTCTCTTTCCAACAAAACTGAAAAATGTGATATAACACTGAGAATGTATTGGTTTTTGCTGAAAATGTTGTGTTTGTGTTGGAGTTTCAGTTAGGCATGTCTTGCAGGGATATTTCTATATACCGTAAATATATTTCGCAATTCTGACCATATTTTGTTTATCATACATATTGCTATTTTTGTGACAAGCATTTCAATGTTTGTTTACAATTCCAGGCGAACATATTTTGATTGATGTGAGAAAAAAATATTTTTGCGGAAAAATAAGTACACAATGTTTATATTTTATGCTTCTGAAAGTAAAACCATGCTTATCAGTGGCTTTAGTCAGGCAACGATTGGTGGTGGCCGTAGCCTGCTAGTAGTGTTCTTGGCTCGTAAGCGAAGGAGCCACTGTTCAATCCCAGTCCGGGCAGAAAGTTTTTTTCAATTGAATTAATATATCTGTTCAGCCGCAAGCAATGGCAAACCTCAAAGAGCAAAAAAAGAATAAATTTTGTAAAAATAAACAATTAAAATACAATATGGCAACAAGTAAGAGCTAACTTGCCCCAAAAATAATTTTATATTTCAGTAAACATAATATATTTATTGCAACAAATAAGCTTATTTGCAGTGAACATAATTTGCTGCCGAAAAATATTTTATGTTTATCGTAAAATAAAAACACATTTCTTGTAAAAATTAACTTGTTTTTAAACATAATAGTATCCTTAGATATTATGTTTGTGTCAAATATATTTTTTTTTTGTGTGCATAAAAAAACTAAAAGGTAATCAAAAAGAAATTACATTTTTTCAAAATGGCTTGAAATTAGATCCTTATAAACTGGAAAAAAAAAATTTTAAATTACTATTAATTTTTGTCAATGAAAGTAATACAGAGTAGTAATACACAAACACTGTTAACAATCAAACAGCTGATCATTTACAGGGTCCGCCGTCTAACGTTTTTTTTCAACTAGTGCTTATTTCGTGAATGATAACACTTAGCTCATGTCTGATTTGACTGATAATTAGTTTTATTCTTCCGCTGAACGAATATGGTTGTGTATACGCTTGAACAACGCTGGGAAATATTGCGAAATTACTTTGAAAATCATGGTAATGTTGCAGAATGTGTGCGAAAATTGCGTATGGATTTTGGAAGAAGAGAAGCACCGTCAGCTCCGTATGTTCGTTATTTTGTGAAAAAAGTGAAAGAAACTGGCATCTTCATCGATAAACCAAAGCGTGAAAAGCCAAAAGCAGTGCGTACACCCGAGAATATTGCTGCTTTGGCAGAAAGTGTGCGTGAAGTGCCATCAACATCAATTCACCGTCGTTCTCAACAATTGAACATTTCGGAGACATCATTGAGACGAATTTTGCATAAAGACCTTGGTATGACGCCATACAAAGTCCAATTGGTTCAGGAGTTGAAGCCAACTGAGCATCCAATGCGTTTTCGCTTCGCTAAGTGGGCCTGCGATCGACTTACAGAAGATGCCGATTTTGCCAAAAAAATCATGTTTTCAGATGAAGCTCATTTTGATCTTGGCAGGTATGTAAACAAGCAAAATTGTCGTATTTGGGGCACAGAAAACCCGCACGCATACATTGAAAAGCCGCTGCACCCAAAACGAGTCACTGTTTAGTGCGGATTTTGGTCTAGAGGCATAATTGGGCCATTTTTCTTCGAAAATGAGCAAGGAGTGGCCGTTACAGTCAATGGCGATCGTTATCGGGCCATGTTGAACGAATTTTTGTTCACAAAAATTGAAGAGGAGGCTATTGGCAACATTTGGTTTCAACAGGACGGCGCTACGTGAGACACAGTTACACTTAGATGTTTTGCGCCCTGTTTTTGAAGATCGCATTATCAGCCGCAGAGCTGATGTCATTTGGCCACCTCGGAGCTGCGATTTGACACCGTTGGACTATTAGTTCTGGGGTGCCCTCAAAGATAAGTGTTACGCCGACAAGCCAGAGACAATAGACGCTTTAAAGGACAATATTCGTGAAGCCATTGGTGAAATACAGCTGCACACAATCGATAATGTGCTTAAAAATTGGACCGATCGTGTAGGCTACTGCATGGCCAGCCGAGGCAGCTTTTTGAATGAAATTATTTTTCATTATTAACCGGAAGAATTGTACTTTCAAATAAAAAAAGAAATTTGAAAAAATATTTATTAGTTTTTTTTTTATGGAATTTAAAAAAAAAAAAGTTATTTGGCGGACCCTGTACAAATATGTATAGACTTTCAGACATTAGAGTGACTTTTTCATTTCCTGAAACCAATATCGGAAGTTTGGCAATATGGTTCTGCATAGTAAGATCAGCAATTAGCTTTCCATCTCAGTGAACTGTTCGTTTACAGCTGGGTGAAAATGACATTTTTATGAAATTAGCCATTTGTCGTCTTCAATTTTCTCGTTGTACTTTTATCGAACTACGGCTACAAGCAAAAGAATTCATATGGGCTTTTAACTGTTGCTCGAATAATGAACATTGCTTGCCGGTCTCTAACTTTGGTTCTATCTAGAACTGCTGCCAACTCTGGTGTTATAATTGGTTTTAATTTCTTAATAAAGTTAACTTCTACTTCGATCTACTGGTTCTACTGGTTCGATCGAAATGAATGTTAGCAGTGTTTTCATCTCCTAAGCTCTCATCTCCAGTTGTGGCTTCTTTGGAATCCAAAGTACCAAAGACAGTTGCGTTGCTTTATGTTCGTACTTTATGTTAATGCGTACAAAGCGTTGACAAAACTGTTATTCTTACAGAAATCGCAAACAAATTCTGTCTACTTTGTTTAACCTGAATTCTGTGTTAAAGTGTGTTGTTTATTGTCGAAATTATTATTGCATGGGATGATTCAATAATTAATTTATTTTTAATCGGTTTTTTGGTAACATATTTTTAGTCCATAGAGAATAACTTGCGACCTTGGGAGGTTAACATATTTGAATAAAATACTTTTAAACCACCCTAATGCATATATATATATACATAATGAAGGGAGATTTGCATAAAATAGCTACAACGCATTTGTTTTGTTCCAGAAAATTTATGTTCCGAAATTCAATTAGAAAGAAATATTAATCAGACATAATAAGATAAAATTATAAAAAATTATTGGCATTCCAATTACTTTGTAATCGTGACGCAGTCACATACCTTCTTGTCACAAAGAGAGAAACTCTTTCAGATGACGCGTTGTCTTTTCTCCATTTCTCAAAAGTTTTCGCACTTTCCTTTAATTCCCGTTGTTCCTGGATTCGCTTGCAATTGTGGCGGTGGGTGAGCCGATGAAAGACTTTTGATGTCACGCATCGCATTGCTTGATGTCTAAGGTTCAAAGTTGCCATATCGTTCGCCAAAGCAATTTGGAACTGCGCCGAGAATTTCTGTTCCCATGCGTTTCAGAATTCAGCACGTATGCAGCCATTGCAGACAAATCCAGCTTGTTGAAAACCTTAGCTAGTGGCCACCGACGCGTTTTCCGCTTGCACATATAGTTGCCGAGCATTTACTTCATGATGTCTATGCCAGCCTTCATATGATTTTATTGCATTACTTTTAATGGTAATGCTTCCAAATCGCTTATTGTTTGTACATCGCAGGATTATATTTTTCATGACTTCAGTGAAAATAAGGCGCATTATCTCACGACGAGTTTGCATATTTCCATTGGTTGGACTTCCTACCGAACCCTAAAATTAAATAAAAACAAATTAGAATGGAGAATATAGAAAAATAGAGAACAAGAATATTGAAATCTCTTAAAATGACCATTTTCTAGTATTTTGTTGTGCGATCGTGTTCGGATATTAGGTAGTGGATTTTTAGCCTATACGCCTGGCTTAATTAGATTTATTGTAGCATTCCAATTAGGTTCATCTGTATCCTGCTCAATCATGTCTGCATGTTCATATTTATTACCCATCTTTAGCCAAATCATATGCTCGTGCAGGAATACGGTTAAATACAATAAAAAATATAGACATTCAATGCGTTTTACTTAGAAAAAATTTTGTATAAAGGCTAGAATTGGAAGTTTAATCCTGGATACAAGATTCTTGAAAAAAATATTTGTTTCGTGAACAAAAACTACATCCTAGTCCAGCAGTATCGAAGTAAAGCATTATCGTGGCAAAGGTTATGCAAGCGTGGTCAAGTAGCCTAGGCTGCCAATGAAACAACAAAGACGATAGAAAGATATTAATTACATTTTCAATATAGTTTAGGTTCATTCTCTAGTCATCTTTAACATTCCTTGTCTCGAGAAAGAAGCGAATGCTTCTTTTCTTCTGAGTTATTCTGATAAAAAAAGCCATTTTTAAGTAAAAAAATCCATTTTCAAGTAAAGTTTTTATATAAGATACATACTGTAAACATATGAAGATCCATTTCTCTCACTTGCGAGAGAGAGAGAGAGCTACGAGTGATCGTTTTTGCTATCTGACATCAAATCTAAGGTTTTTCGATGAACTTCAAAGAGTAAAATATATTATTTTATTTTTGTGCAATGTCAGATTTACTTTAATACTACTTTTTATATTCAAGAAATTAATGAAAATTGTTCTCAGAAGTTACATGAGAGCTGGATAGAGGCCTTTAAGTGGAAATTAGTTATAACAAAATTATTCGAAAGAATGTGTTTTTTTATTTTATATATTTTTTTTATTATATTTACTTCTTATTATAAAGAATTTTATAAGCAATAAATTTTGCGTTCATAGACAAACACCGTTGTACTTCTTAAAGATCTTTTTGTATCTTACAGTACTAATTTATCCTTAAATAAATACAAATACAAATAAATACAAAATACAAATACAAAAACCTTTAAAAAATAAGTATGGTAGAGTGCACCTTAGTGTATGAAAAAAAAAATTCAACTCGATTTGTTGAGCAAAAATTTACAAAAAATTGTTTGTTTGATTAGCTAAAATTCCATAAATTTTTGACTGATCGAAAAAGATTTCTTATGTCGTTGAATAGTTTATTAAATTTGTTGTAATATCCTGCATTTTAAAAACTTTTGGACTTTTTAAAACGCGATTTAGTCATTGAAACGTGCACAAAAAAATAGTTTTTTATATTTTAACTAAAGTTATTAAAAATATTCACCTGCGAACGAATATGAAGCGGTTAATCAAGAAACAAATGACCAATTAGGTAAATATTCAAGTATGAAAGTGTGAGACCCCGGTTGGCAAAACGAATTCGTTACGAATTCGAGATGGACCTACTTCTTCGTATTTTTTTATCCGAAACGGATTGCGTTTCGCTTCCGGGACAGATCCTTTTTCGTATGAAATTTTACACCTTTTTCGGATTCGTCACGGACTTTGAACGGACTTCATATACAAATCCGTTTCGAACTCTTTTTTTAAATAATGCGAATTCAGAACGGACTCGTTTTTTTTAAAAGTTCAGATTTCGAAACAAGAACAATGTTGGTGAGTTCAAGGATGACTTATACTTGTTTCTTCAAACAGCTGAACATTATTTTTTCTTAATGCATCCCAATAACTTATACAGCTATAAGGACAAGGCGTACAAAATTAACGCAATTAAAAAATTTTTCGGAAAATATCTTGTGTACGGCTATCCTATAGTCACATTTAACTTGTTCACTCATTATAATTATTTAAAAATTCTGATAAGTAATATTATTCCATTTTAAGGAATGCTTGAAGAGCATGTGCCTAATGATATAAAAAAGTTATTTCAAATAAAAATTGTATTTCCTATCCCTAATCAACTGAAAATAAAATAAAAAATTTTATAACAAATTTAAGAATGCCTTTTATATTAAAGTTAGTGACCATTTTTTTGGCGGATTCGTAACGGGTTCAAAACGGATCCGCATACATTTTCATGAATTTTGGGTCAACAATAAAAAACATGAGCATTTTACAAAATAATAATATCGCAGTTACTTCAAAATAAACAGTAAGTTATCTTGAACTTTTTTTTGTATTTAAATGGATGTAAACAAATGTAAATTTTTTTTAAGCATAAAAAACGAAACTGCAATATATCCAGACCAATATATCAGAAACTAAGCAAAACAAATGAATATAATTGAATCAAATAATAAAATAACGAAATTTTTTTTTTTAAAAATTTAAAACCTACTTAACTTTTTAAAAGTGAATTGAAAAGTGTGTTAATTCTCTGGCCTACACTGTATGTTTGTAAGAATCGACAAATGCAATGAGTTTCGAGACACATGTGTTGCAAAATCATGGTTTTTTTAACGTGGAAGGAGAATTGGTGTTGGGGTTGTTGGTAAATGCAGCATAAAAACTTTTACAAGCACGTTTTCAATATAAAATTATAAATTATGCCAATTAAATGCTGCACACTTGTTGTTGGCAGAAATATTGCTGTTGTTGCAAAGGTGTTTTGCGTGGTTAGGTGTCTTGTAGTATAAACATATTTATCAGATATATAACTACATGTGTGTGTGTGCCGAATACAAACGCAAAGCACGTACGCAGCTTCAGTAACTCAAACTAATTGAGCTATTTTTCACTGAGCGCTAATTATGTTGCGAAACTTATTTGGATGCTTAAAACCGTTGAAATTAAGCGCCGTTACCGCAGGATATCACTAATCAGCTTAGTGTTGGCTTCACTGAACTTTCCTAAATGCCTCCACAAGGATTCGGTTGCAAAAGGTAATCCCAAAAAAAGGCCTAAATTTAGGTTTTAGCAATTTTATTTCTTCATATACAAATATAAAAGCTAGGGAAAAGTGGTTTCTGTAGTTAATCTTTGAGTCTGTTTGGTTGAAAAAGTTTGTTATTTGCACTGGCAAAAGCAATACTTTAATTCCTTTTAAAATCTAATCTTAAATTTGTTTGCTACCAGATGGTTCAAGTATCCAAAACGATTTTTTAAAGTCACTTTAGTAGTTGTATAAAAACCTAATCGTTTTTGTTCCCACAGGTCTATAATATGCTTTGTAGTGCTCTTACTTTTCGCTAAACATTCGCTTGTGGCTCAATGATAAGTGCTTGCTAACTAAAAAGACAGTTACACCTCTCATTTATAACAAATCAATTCTACAGACAATTAAACAAGATAGCACATTCTATAAATTTCAACTTTTATTTATTAATGCTTTACTAAAATTGCAAAAAATTAATTAAAAAATAGCTTAGTTGTAGCTTAGACAGTGATGAGCTATGCTAAACATAAACAAATTTACCAGCAAATTGCTAGCTCTCTAAACAATACCATCAATGTGGGCCATTCTTTTAGAGAATGCAATTAGTAGCTGCAGCCAACATCTATCAAAATGAATCAAAAGCAGAAATAAATTTATAACTCTTCTTTGCAAATAGCTAGTTTTGCTGGTATTATAAAATATTCATCGACCATAAAATTAGTTGGATGTTTGCACAAATTTTAGCTGCTGCCGAAAACTTAAATTGAAGCAATTTGTTCTTCATTCTGTACGGCGCAAAATAGTTTCAAAATATATTCGTTTGTTTTTAATGTTTGAAACTTAATTGATGCAAATGACACAGTCAGCTTTTATTCAACTACAGCAAATTTCGGTCAATTTTTCAATTAAGGAATAAAATATTGTTTGTTTTATATTCAGTACCAGTGAATTAATGGTTGTGTGTTTGAAATCGTTTATATTTTTGGATAGAAAAGTTTTTTTTTTAAGTTTGACGACCTTTTAAAAATTACTCCACGTTTTTTTCGAGTTATCAGTGGCAACATGTTGTAACTTCGAAAGTTTCGATGTTGCCGAAATTACCACTTTCGTTAGGCGATATTTGCAATAAAATGGCGCTTTATTTTGGTGGCAGTGATCGAGAAGCAAAGTAAATATAAATGAAAAAATTTTTTGTTTTAATTTAAGCATGGTCTTATTTATAATGTATTTTTTATTTAACATAGAAGAGTTAAGTAATGATTTTAAGTTAGTGAAATAATAAAAGTATTGGCTTTAATAAAAGTACATGTATTGTTTTCTTAGAACGGTTTGTTCGAATTAAATTTTATTTATTTTATTTATTTAATTTTAATTAATTTGTTAGTACAATAAGAACCAAGTTCTCTTCAAGTACAAAGCATGACACAAGTTTTTTTGCTTGAATTTAAAAATTAACAAAATAAAATAAGCAGTAAAAATCTTATGGACTTATATAAATAATAACATAAATATAGATATAAATAAGGATAGAGAGGAAGGATAGATAATTAAAAGAAAAAGTGAAGAAAAGATTAGTGAACTGAATATTGTTAAGTATTTTGTGGAGAAAAATATTTAAGAACGGCATACTTGAATTTAAGTTCACCAACTATAGTTTTGAAATGAGTTGGTAGTGAGTTCCATAGCCTTATGGCATTAATGAAAAATAGTCTTGTTGAGTTTTGATAATTAAAACTAGGCAGGATGAGCATTGGACTTCTCAGAGACTGACCAAATTGTAGTTTCTCATAGAGATAGAAAGGAGTTTTGTGTCTAATTAGTTTGTTTAAGAGTATGCAGTTACGAGCGTTGAGGTAGTTTATAATGTTACGACCAAGTATACAGTTTCTATATTGAGCTAAGTGATCAAATTTTTGCAGTCCATATACATATCTAGTAGCATGATTAAAAGCAATTTCCAATTTAAGCTGAGAACGCAAGTCTAGTTTGCTATAGACATTTTAAGAGTACGTGATCACCGGCAGGATGAGTTGAATAACGAGTTTTCGTCTTGTATCAACTGGTGTATACTCAGCCGACAATTTTAGATTACGTAAGACAAAATAAATTTTTCGAACAACATTGTTGATGTGGTCAGTACACGTTAGGGAGCAGTTTATTTTAAAACCAAGACTGGTTACACTGTTTACCAGGAGAAGATTTTTGTCACCTATCATTAAATCAGGAATGTCCCTAAAATTAATTTTATCTTTCGATATAGGCAGCACGTAAGATTTTAGAGCATTCAACTGTAAGCCATTCCTAAGAGACCATTGGTTAATGGAACTCAAATCTTCATTTAGCCTAAATGCTAAGTCTTCCCTAAGATTCATTCTACCTCCTAAATAAAGTTGAATATCATCAGCATAAGCATGTATTGATGAGAACTTGCAACATTGGAAAATGTCATTTACAAAAACAGTAAACAAAAGAGGTCCAAGAATCGATCCTTGGGGCACTCCACTATAGATATGCTTATACTGCGAGTAGCAGTATAGTTAAATAGTTACTCAGCAAACTTACCGAACTATCACAAAAACCATATAAATTTTTTAACGTAAGACATAAAAGTTTATGGTTTACTGTGTCAAAAGCTTTTGAAAAGTCAAGTAGACAGAGTAATGTTAATTTCCCATCGTCGTATGAAGATCTTATATCATCTAGCACTTTTAATGTTGCAGTTGAGCAGCTGTGCCTAGGACGGATGCCAGATTGTAGCGGAGACATAAGATTAGTTGATGAGATATATGTCGATATCTGGTCAGCCATAATTGCTTCACAAACTTTAGACAACGTAGACAAAATACGGCGTGCTATTTTTTGCGACAGGCATAACCGTAGCTATTTTCCATGAGTAAGGGAAGGTTGAGGTAGTCAAGCAATGATTTATGATATGAGTTAGAGGACTAATAACATGAACAAGAATAATTTTAATAAATTTTATATAAATTCCGTCTTCACCCACCGCGTTGGATTTGACTTTCATCACATTCATCACATTCATCACATTTGCAACATTATTTTCCGTAACCATAGAAAATTGAAAAGTTTGCTCAATTGGGTTAGGAAAGTCATGAGTACTTAAGGCCGCTTTACATTGTCCTACTGTGTGTTACCACATGTGAGATAGAAAGTATTATTGAATTTCATCATGCTGTCATTTTTAAATTTTGTATGAAGAAATTAATTTTTCGCTTTTAGACTATCCCACAGAGTCGCACCGCATTTTTATACTTTACACTATACTAAAACGTGAAAATTTGAGTAATGAATCGGTTTTTTATCAATTTAAAGCCCCTACAAAGTTCAATAAGCTGTAAAACTGCTTCCTTCTTGTTATTCCATTTGAAAATACATTACGAGCTTAAAATTTTCTCACCTAAATAATAAATTTCAAGTAAGTTTATGGTAAAATGCATCTCTGGTGGGATAGAATGTGTGATGAAATTAGAAACAAACCAAAAAATAAAATGTGGTACGACTTGCCAAAAAAATAAGAACACACATTGCTTTCCGTTGTTTACACCATCTCACTTTCTATCACACATGAAAATTTTGACATGTGTTAACACACACTGGGATAATGTAAAGCGGCCTTTATTTGTGGGGATATAGCGTTTGCCAGAAAAAAGTCATTGTGAACATTAGGATCTGCCTGGTAATGAGAAGCTTGTGTATCACCAAGACAGAACTTTTTCAGATTATTCCAAAGAATTTTCGATAGAAGAGACGTTTTGAGTTTAGCAGAGCAGTATTTTATCTAAGATTGCTTTATTAGTAGGTTCAAAGAATTTCTGGCACGCCTATAGTTTTCCCACTTCTCACTCGAGGGGCTATTTTTCCATATACTTCTCAACCGATTTCTCTTTCTTATGGCTTGCTGCACGCTACCAGTAAACAAGGGACAGGAAGAGTTCTTTATGTTTATAGTTTTTTTGGAACATGTTTTCCAAAAATATTTTGAACGTAGTTTGTGAAAACTGACACCTTATCTTCAACATGAGGACAGAACCATATATCATTCCAGGGAATAACAAGTACATCTTGAAGAAGAGCATAATTATCAATACCTTTGAAGTCATGGTAGGTAAAAGTACGAGGAGATGCAGGACGAGAGAGGTGTATGTCAAGCGTACAAAAAATAAGATCATGATCAGATACAAAATAGATTTAGTCAAACAATAGGACTTTGGAAGTTTCAGACACTATAAAGTAATCAAGAAGACTCGGACTATCATTACATGAAAAACGCGTGGGAAGGGTATCGTTAACAATTCCCAGACTGACGGGAGTTATATTATCACACAAAGAACTAGTATGATTGTTGTTACATAATAGGTTTACATTGAAGTCACCACATATAAGAAAAAAGTCGAAGTCAATTGACAGACTGGACACTTCACAAAAGAATGAATCTAAACTATTGGATTTGCACGGATTATACACGCAAGCAACAAAGATTTTCGTTCTATGGTCGGATATGCTGATGTTTATAAATTCAACATTAGACTACATGAATTTATTGATTAGCTTAGCGTTAAAGTTACTCCTGCAATAAATTGCTACTCCACCCCCTTTTCTTTCAGGTCTATCATTTCTAAAGAGAATAAAATTTTTCATGTTGTAAGCAGTATCATTAACATCTCTACAAAACCAGGTTTCTGAGACACACACAATATCAATAGACGAATCTTCAAAGACATACCTCATATAATCTAATTTAGCAGAATTTAGACTTCTCGCATTGAAATGAGCAATTCTCAAACCATTTTGTCTTCTACACAAAATTTCAGCAATACATTTATCATTAGTACTACCACAATTATAATTTATATCGGACAAAATGTGAACGAGTATAAGTAATAAACAGAAATTATATTAACATTACTTAAACAAATAGGTACAAAACATTTAAAAAAAATCCAGTTCAAACTAAAAAAAAAAAAGATTAAGATTTAGATGAAGACGGTAGAAAAAGGTTAGGAGAATAAGAAATATATATGAAGGAAGATAAGAAAAACTAAACATTTTACTATGTTACTTAAATGATAAATTGCCTTCGTTTTTTTACAAACAATGTTTTTTATTGAAAGTAACTAATATATCATTTTTAGATAAAATTGCATTTTTTATTAATCAAACAATTTTTAAAAATTTGTATTCACGTTACTTATAATGTCAAGTATCAGAAAAAAAGTTTGCGTGCAGCTGTTAAATGTTTGAACAAAACTGCGAAATAAACTAAATCGCCTGTCGAACGAAAATGTTACAACATACTGTCAGATCGAAAGCTTCGCTTCGATGTTTGCTTCGACAATGAAGTTACAACATGTCGCCACAGACATGTGATATACATTAATACTGCTCATCATGGCGTATGAGTTACATTTACTGCATTATTCTGTATCACGAACATGCACACCAACGATGAGAAAGACACGAGAAGCAATATTTTCTTCCATACAAAATTGTATTGCTTCTCGTGTCTTTCTCATCGTTGGTGTGCATGTTCGTGATACAGAATAATGCAGTTAATTAAAAATCTCATTTTAAAAATCTACCAAGTAAAAAATATACCGCGAAAATAAACATCTTTTATACTCTTATAAAAATAGAAAATACAGAATAGATTGAATTTTTGACTATTGCACTCAATAGTGCAATATATATTGCAATTCTGTGCGATCTGATAGAAAAGAATTACATATTTTTAAATCCTGCATTTCCAGTATGATTATTTTCGTCATATGCTACCAACTAATGACGAATGTTGCATATATGTAGAAATGTGGAACCTTTATTTTTTATTGAAAAAAAAAAAAAAATAAAACTCGAATAAGCTTTCAATACCGAAGGGCTTAGCGAATCACGCGATTTCGAGATTTGAAATTCGAAATCCCAGGTACCCGAAACACAAAAATTCTAAAATAATGGCATTTAACTGTACTAAAATCAGGGACAGTCAAAAACTCTTTCTATTAATTTCTGCGTTTTGGCAAAAAGAATACCAAATTACTTTTTAAATCCAAACGTAATCGTTATTCTTACTCAAAAAATTCAAAAACACTCAAAAGTTTATAATACGTTTTAAAGACACCAAAACAAAATCATAATTTCTAATGCAGACAAAAAAATAAGGAAAAATATTCAACTATAATTAAAAAATTAAGTCCTATTCGAAAATCGCATTTTGTATTTTAAGGGAAAACACTTGTAAAATTTATACTTGAAAAAATTTCTTATTAAAACAGATCGAAAAAAAAAATTAAATTAGAAAATAACGATTATAATATGATGATTTTAAGTATTTGCTTTTTTAATAATAATTAAAAATATTTGCTAAATTCTTAAACATTTAAAGTCTATTTAACCTTTTCAGTGGATTTGCTTAATATATTGGACACGTCAGAAAAAATTTTTAATATTATTTTGCAACGCTTTTCTTTAAAAAAAAAATTGTTTAGTTCTATGAAAAAAAAATTAATCAATATGACAAAAATAAATTTAGAGAGATATTTGACATTAAAGAAAAGTCAGTTGCATTTTCGATTTTGCCGTTTCAGAAATCAGAAATTTTTGTGATGCCACCACAGGGAATCGAACCTGGGCGTGGTCGCTGCACTATGGGATCGCTTCATACTTTTTTTATGCAAAAACTATAAGGAGTGGTCCTAGATCATTAAACCCTCCGATGAGTGAGAAGGTCCCTAGGGACCTTTTTGCCTTTTCAAACTGAAATTACTCCTACTTCGGCCACTACAACCCCTCCAAAGTTACACTGTATTCGAAGAGTATTTTGTTGCGCATATTTTTTAAAAAAATATCAAGCCGATCGGATCATTACTTTAGGAGTTATTGAGGTTTTAGTGAGAATAGTACGCGGACGTGTGAATAGGTCCGTATGGACCTTGTACTGAATTTCACTAATAAATGCATGTTTTTGGGCATCATTATAATTTTTTTATTGTTTCAACACATAATTTACTTGTTCTGAACAAAAAGACCTAAACTCAAAGGCATTACAAAAAATTTTAAAAAAAATTCGAAGACATGAACTTTATTGCTTTCAAGGAAAGGCACAATATTCTAATTTTATACTACTAGCAATAAACCAGTTCTTAGAATTTTTTGTTCTTAGTATTTTGTTCATAGTATTTTTTGTTCTTAGTATTTTTGTTCTTAGAATTTTTTCTTAGAATTTTGCTTTTATCATCATCCCTAAGAGCCCGAACAGAACCAAGGCGGATGTCGGTTGTCGGATCTCTCTCTGTGTGACTTAAATGTTGCCATATTTTTGCTAAAGATTGGGTATGTTCAGTGTTATTTTCTTAGTTTTTACTATGATCTGACATTCTGTTTTTGTGCCTGTGTTGCATTCATGTGAATTCAAAGCATAATATAAAATAATTTGTATCATTCCCAATATAAAATGCAACCGTGATCCGACAACCGACAACCGCTCATATTCTGGACGTGTTCTCAGCGGATTTTGCAGAGAGAGGCCCGCCATCCGACATCCGCCTTGGTTCTGTTTGGGCTCTAATGTCTTTGAGTTTAGGTAGACGTACGAAAGAGTATAAAAGAAGTTGTAGTTTCGTAAACCAAATTAGTCAAAGTTTAGACAGCGAAGAGTAAAATCGTGTGTGATAGAAACAAAAATATAAATATGGCAGATGCAAGTAATTTGGACGTTGCTGAAATTGTTGTACTCCGTAGTACACGTTACCAGCAAATGACTGCGGATGAAAGGCGTGCAGCTGATAGTAGATTTGCTGATTTTATGGAAGAAGACATGGATGAAAAAATTGATGTTGCTGCAATTTATAGTTATGATGCATCGCAATGCACCGTCGTTTGCGGCTAGGTCAAGTAGACCGTCATGTCGCCTTTGCCGTTCTGAGTACGGGCGGCAGCGGAAAACGCGGGCATACTGCTTCGGCTTCGGCAACGCTGTTTGCGTAGAACATAGCACACTTTTACATCGCTGCAACACTTGCGCACAGGGCGGGGGACAAGAAGTACACGCTCAACAACAATAATTTTTAAACTTTTTTATAATAGTCTTAAGAAAATTCAAGCAAAAAAAAAAAAAAAATTAAAAAAATTGAAAAAATTATTTTTGTATGTAGAATTTAGTTATAAACAATAAAAACAAAAAAAAAAAATCAAAAAAAGATTTTTTATATGAAAAAAACATGATTTACAAAAAAGGTCCGCAGGGACCTTTTCACACGGCCGTGAAGTTCAGAACTGTCACTCATCAGAGGGTTAAAGTTGGCACCGAGCAATATATTG
Organism: Dichetophora obliterata; assembly: GCA_963920525.1. Lineage (NCBI taxonomy): Eukaryota > Metazoa > Arthropoda > Insecta > Diptera > Sciomyzidae > Dichetophora > Dichetophora obliterata. The sequence goes on from OY986439.1 coordinate 45,020,277, forward strand.
ACTAAATTAAGGAAAAAATTAAGTCGGAGCAAAAGTCTGCAAATTTGGTACACACTTTCTAGATTACAAAAAAAGTGCATGTGAAGTTTCATGAAAATCAGTCAAGCCAACCGCCCATTAAACCCATAAAAAATATAGATAAGATTTTTTTCAATATTTTGTTTATCATTCCACAAAAAACTGTATTTATTCTTCATCTATCATTTCTTTGACTATATCATCACATTCCAAGTCCTGTTTGTGTCGCTCATGTCTTAAGCTGGTTATAAAAGGGTCTGATGAAATCAGTAAGTGATGAAAAATATCAGTGTTTGTCGAAACTTTATTGCATTTCCTAGCAAACATTAACCTATAGTTCCTGTTGTCCTTATTTCTTGCTTCTTTCGCTTTTTCACTTAGCATACCAAAAGGAAGAATTGCTGCATCCATGATGTCTATTCCAAGTATCAGTATTTTATGGACGGTTACTGGCATGTAATACCAAGCATATTTTTCAACAAACAGTCTAGCCGTATCCCAAGTATAGTTTTTGAACTTTTCCGAATTGATTTTATGGCCACACGTTTTTATTAGCAATATTATTCGGAATCGGTCAGTCAACTCTTCGGAAACCCGCCAGAGGACCTTCGGGGAATCTGCCTGTCCCAAGCCAGGAATGGAAGGGTGAGGGTTGGTTATTGGATGGGCAGTTCATGGGGCACGGCCCATGAACTGATCTCATAATGAGTTCTTTCTGGAGGCACGGCTCCTGAATGTTCGTCTGATAACTGTAAAAGAAAAGGTTTACCTAGAGCCTTGGATGTTGCTGCCAAATTCTTGGAGAAAGCATTGTTTTGATATTAAGTTATCATAACACCGTAGTTGTAATATGCTTTCGATGGACGATCAATCCAACATAACTTGAAGAGCGGGGATAGTCATCCATCAATGATGAGGAGACCTGATCTATTGTCGTTCTGCAGACCTATCTTAGAATAAAGGTTATTATGTAGGAAACATTTAACCTTCGGACCGTTGTATAAGCAAATTTGTATACAACGGCTCATGCTTCTTAGTTTTCTGTTAAGGCTTTTATTAGTCTTAATTTAGGAAAACGACGTTGCATAAGTAGAATTGAGGTTTACCCGGTTTTACTGGGAAACCTATGGTTATTTTTTAACCTTGCCAAGTACAATTCGAGTGGCTGAAGGTGTCACAGTCAGATATAAATGTTCTAAGAACTTTTGGTCTGTAGACGGAATGTTGAAGAGCCTTGTCAGGTGGAGCCTTTTGCCCGGGTTTTGACTATCATATGGGTTAGGCCCACGTGGGTTTTAAATTCGCTCTGACTGTGGTTAGGCCAGGAAGGCCGGTGTGAGTTACACTTTAGTTGAACTCGGGTTGGTGATTCCCTTAAATTACTAAGAGAATGATGGTAGATTGAATCTCGCCAATTTCAAACAGTAAATGTTAGGAAGGTAAGCAACTACCGGATCAATATACTGTTACCTTTGGAATTTGAGTACAGGCGACGGGGAAACCTAAATAGTCTGAGTTGTGACCATTTGAGATTGAGGAATTTGATTGCATGAGTGACAGGCCTAGTTGCCGCCTTAATTTTTCGTGTCAGAGAGTGATGACCTCTGATATGAATGGGATGATTTTGTGCGGATCAAATAAAGGGTTGTATTACTTGGTATAGTATACTGAGATGACCCATGGTTATTAAAATAACCAAGTCATGTTTAAATTCGAGTGACTGAATGAGTCACGGTCATGTATAGTGTCTTTGACATCAGTGCTGGGGTTCTGTGGCATGTAATTAGAGGAACCTTTCAAAAATGGTCTTTCTTGAATTCCGAAGGGGCGTTGACCGACGCTTCATATTTGTCCCAAGCATTGGAGCACCGTTGAATTAAGCCTTCGCGGCAGGGGTCAACGTTAAAAACATAGTGGCTTTCTGTCAACTCTTCGGAAACTCCGGTAATATCAGCAACGAGTGCCGGGTTGGAGAAAAAACGTCGCGACGTATTTCCATCATTAGATGATCCTGTTCCTTGTTGAATATAATCGACTCTTATGTTCATTTGTTCCTTGAGTTCTTTTTGTATACGAAGCTTGTTGTTTTGTTTTAATTGTTTATGTTCGTCTATTAGCGCAGACCATTTTTGGAAGGGTTTGTTGTAAGCAACATGAAGAATGCACTCCATAAATTTAATTCCAGCATGTAACGAAGAAAGGCCCAATTTACATGCTTCCCCATCAATAGCTTTTCTTGAGATTGTAGCTAATTGATTCATTTCGGAAGGCTTCGCTTTAAAAATATAACAAACGGCTGATGAAGCTGTATTTGTAACAGTTTGAGCCGTCTTCCCATCCAACATAGTAAACAATAAATTATGTTTCACACTGAATTGCCCGCCACATGCTAAAATCTCTGTACATTTCAAACTTGCAATGTCGCAATTCACTTTCTCAACAACACTTAAGACTTTTTCTTTTGTTTCTTTAGCAAATTCGAAGGAAATGGAACGACAGTATCTTGTAGACGAAGGCCTTTTATTTTGCCAGTATTCATCTCCAGATGTTGATTGGAGAATTAAGGGCACCATGGATACTAACAACAAGTTCTTATCACAAATATCACGTGATAAGTTCTAGTTATATTTCACATGGCCAGATGAACCATCACAACCCCATTTAGACGTAAGCGTGCAACTAGAATCTGTCATAGCATTTACTTCTTCGTTTGAAAAACTTTGAAATAAACACCTTATTGTGTGGTGCAATAAGCTTTGCAAGCTAACAGAAGCATCTTTTTCGGATATTTGCATATCATCTGGATAGCACTTTGCTTTCTCTTCAGCAACCTTTTTATGGGGCGGTAAAAAATTGTATCCTTGCTTTTTAAAACCATTTTTGATGCATTCATGCTGGAATTTCGTGAGCTCTGCATCCATCATTATTGCTAATACAAACGATGACGGAATGTAAGTTGGAGTTACAACATTTCTATCCGACACTTTACTCGCCAAAAGCAAATGCACCTCTGTATACTGCGATGCCAATTTAGCAGCTTTAAACCTTTTTACACGATCGCTGCAATATTCAAATTTCTTAGCTGGCCTTTCCCCTTTCTTGGAACAATGTGGTAGATCATCAAGCACCTCAGCACTCACTTAGTATTAATGCCAAATTTAAACAATTTTATAATTTTTATATATATATTTTTCTATAATAAATGTTATGTTGTTCCCAACTTACCTTTCAGCCATATTTCATATGTTTTAAAAAATCTTGTTTATTTATTCGATATTCATGCCATCGTTTATTAAAATTACTAAGGAACCGCTTTGAAATGGCTTTCTTAGCATCTTAAACTTGATATAAAGAAAGTTGAGAACTTTTATCTTTTATGAAAGTGTTTAAAAAATCAATTTCTCCATTGCAATTAATTATTTCATTACACATTTCTTCATATAAAACCGAAAACAAACTTATTTTAATAATTACAGTGGAATTCACTTATAACGACCTCGGTTATAACAACATTTCTGCTATAACGTCGTATTCTTGAAGTCCGCATTTTCTAATTTCTCATTCCTTAGGAACTGCGTTCGCTTTTAACGTCGGTGGATATAACGACGAGTTCGCATATAACGACGCAGTTTTCATAAAATATAATAAATATTTTCACATATAGCGACGACGAAAGCAAGTTGAGACTAGATTTGCTTACTTATGAATTTTTTTTTTATTTATATGTGAACAAACAATATTCACTGAACATATTTGCAATTTTTGTTTTGTTGAAAGGGAAATAACCGTATAAAATTCATTGACAACAAAACTGCATAGCTGCATTTGCGCATGTGATTTTGCTCAGTATACATTTGTTCCTTCAAATGCATGATTGATTTTTTACTGTGTTCAAAATGCCTCCACAAACTAAGCGTAACGCGTTCATCATCGAAGAAAAATCTGCAATAATCTGGCGGCTTGAAAACGGCGAGGAATTTCTTGCGTTATATTCTTCACTATCCATCATATGAAAACATAGGAAAAATATAAGGATCACACCTCCTCAAAATGTAGAAAATCCAAAAATCGCGATATATACCTCTAACCGATCATATTTTAAAAGAAAAAGCCAATGATTTAGTTAAAATTTTAGGTAAAATTAATTTTTCTTGTTTAGAAAGTTTGATTTAACATTTTCGATAGTGACACTGCATTGTTAACTGCAAGGTTTCAGGTGAAGCAGGTGATGTATCCCAAGGTGACCACAAAATTTTTCCCAAAACTTCGAGATTTCTATTAGGACTCAGAAAAATGTATAATGCTGATGAAACAAGGTTCTTCTTTAAACTCATGCCCGATAGAATTTTAAAATTTTAAGGTAAAAAGTGTATAGGAGGAAACAGTTTTGGTTGCTGCAAACATGAATGGAAGTTTGAAAAGGAAAATATTTTTTATCAGAAAGTCAAAGAAACAAAAAACTTATTGTATTTAACCCTAAGTTTTATGTTTTCATTTTTACTACTGATAATAATTTTTTTCTTTATAATAAATGAATTAAGTTAACAATGAACAAAAAACAAAAATTATGTGTGCTTATAACGACATTCGGTTGTAACGGCGAAATATTCCGGTCCCCTCAGGGTCGTTATAACCGAATTCCACTGTATATGTATGTATATAATAATTTTAAATATTTTAAAATTAAAGTCACAAATGTTGTTATTCTGCCCTTAGGTCACTACAAAATCCTACAAATCATATGGTTTTGTTTTGAATTTTATCTATGCACCATCATTTGCTAATATCACACATCATTTGGTTTTGTTTTTGATTATTTCTATGCACTGTTTCGCCCAATTGCCAATAATTTGTTGTTATATTCAATATTTAATAAAGAGCTGGCCTAAAAGTATGCAATACTTTTTTGCAAAAATTTTGAGACAAATTTTATGACTTTTACCAGAACTTTAAAGTATTCTCCTGTTCCACAAATTACCGCAAATTAATTTTTTTTTTAATCGAAAGAAGACATTCCCACCTTTTATTTTATTAAAAGAGCAGCTTAACGGAAAGTGACGCTACATTAGTTTGTTTCCATTGAAAATCAAAAAAGTTAATTTTTAGAGGTTTACAGATTTGGGCATATCTTCTTAACGGGTTATGATATCCCCATAACTTTTTTTTTTAATTTATGGAAAAATACTATATATTTAATATATATTAAATTCAAATGGTATTATGAAGAAAATTGTACATATGTAGATCACTGAATTGCATGAAAATATAAGTCATTTCTTGCTTAGCACCCTTGCAGCAAATTTACTTCACTTTTTCAAAAATAAAATATTGTACAATTTTTCTAAAAAACCATAAACGCACATTTCATATTCAAACGTTTCTCTATGAAACAGCATCATTAGATTTTTTAAATTAAGTGGTCGAAAAATAGGGTTTCTGACACCAAAATCCCATAGTGCGCCATACCTGCGCAGTTTAGCACACTGCACCACAGAGGCGATGAGATTTCAGTCTTACTTTCTCAGTTTTTCTCCCTTTCATACTTTTTCGTTGCTATTTTTTTTTTTGCCTACTTTAGTTTATGCTTATGTCATTTGACTAAAAAATTTGATTTTCAGTGGTATCAAACTTAAAATTTTTAATTGTAGTGCATAGTTTCAAAATTACGCTGTATGTATTTAACATATATAACCAGGGAAGACAATTATGTGCAAATGCATATAATATATGCTTTTGCATATTTGGACGTTTTGTTAATAATTTTGCATATTTATAACGATTGTGCTTATTTGTGCATATTTTTACATATTTTTAACTTTTCGAACAGATTTTAGCTTGTAATCGGGCAAATTTTGATACTTCCTTCACATCTGGCAACATTGTAATTTCTTTGATATTATATATATTTATAAAGAGATATTATATTATATATGTATGTAGAATTGCCGATCTCAAATTATAAAAACACTTCGTTAATTCTCTTAATTATAACTTTATTTAATTTTATATATACAATAGTTTTAAATAGTTTTACATATCGTAGTTTAAGATAATTTTACAACTTTGATTTCTTAGCTTAATGGCTCTTTTATAAGTACGACTGCACTTTAAAACGACAAAAAAACGACAGACTGCTTTGTGGCTTTCTATTTTCTTTTTCTTTGTTATCATAAAGTGTTGCATTTTATTCATGCCAGCAATGTTGCTTTTTAAAATAATTTCGTACTGTTTTGTAGGGTCGTAAAGTGTCTTATGTGTTTGTTAGTTTGTCGGATTGCTTTCCCACATGTATACAAAATATTTTGTTTAAAAACTCACAGACAATGGATCCATACGCCGAAAGTCTCCTTCCGAACGAAGTCCCTTATTTTAAATGGTGCCCAACTACATCCTGCGATATCGAGCGGTCTTTCTCACAATACAAAACATTGTTGGCTGAAAATCGTAGAAAATTTCTTTTTGATAATATAAAAATGCATTTATTTGTTCAGTGTAACAGCTGAATGCAATACACTGTTTTTGCTATAAGCACCATATAAAATAATGGACTTCGTCCGGAAGGAGACTTTTGGCATTGGCTTCGAGCTACCAAACAAAATAATCATTAAATGATTAAAATAGAATTAAATTTTTACTTTATAATTAAAATTATAATTTATTTAACCCATTTTATACCCTCGTACGGTTTTTCGTACACCAACTTTGATATCGAATTAAAAATATTTAGTAATATACAGTCAAATTTTCATAGGCACAAATAAAAACGTTGTTCTTTTGTGTGTAAAATAAAAGTTGGAACCAAGCCCCCCACCCTCCCCTTTATTTTTAGGGCGCGTGCCAAAAAACCCTTACTGGCAGACCATTTTTGAAAAATTTTTTAAAAATAGCAAATAATTAAATTTATCTTAAAAAACATCAGGGCCAAGTACAGGATAGACTAAAATACTCGAAATACATGTCACCTGGTTTTTCCTGGTGTTCCTGATGCCACCAGTTGTGGTAAAAAATGGTGTACGAAAAATCGTACAGTGGTCGCCGACGCACATTCTATGTTTTTGACATTTCGCGGTATTTTTGTGCATGAGAGTTCGTTGTGACGCCACTTCAAAGTTGTCTGTTCATGTTTTTGCTTGCAAAATATTTGGTTTGTTGTGAATTTTTTATCAGTAAGGTAATTTTCATTATTTTCATAAAGAATAAAGTGAATGTTGTAGCATTTTTAGGCAAAATGAGTCGGCATCAGTATTTAAAAGCGCATGAGCTTGAAGCAATCATCGATGGATGGTCGTCGGATGAGGAAGAAATAAGCCAAATTGTGGTGTGCCCACCAAGCAAGGTGGATGGACTAACCGATGATGAAGACATCGATGATGAAGTTATGCCAAATATAGATGAAAATGATTTCACAGAAGTGGCGGGAGAAATCGAGATTGAGACGACCGAGGACTTTTCGGGGCCGCAAACTGTGCCCAATATACCATCGCCTTGTAAGCAATCAATGCTGGTTACGCGTGCTATGCCCGTATCAAATGTTATTGAGCCGCAGCCCAGCACATCCACTGAATGGTCAAAGCCAAAATGCACAGGCAAAAAGAGACTTCACATCGCATCCGAACTAGAGCCGGTTGCCACGAATTATAAGCCGTTGGCTGCTTTCGGTGTTCCCAAATGGAAAAAAGGTAGACAGTCATCAACCGAAGTCGTAAAATACGAAAAACAGCCGAATCATGCACCGATTGAACGTGAGGTTATCGAAATTGTAGCGAAGTTAGACGCCTACACACCTTTGCAATTATTCGGGTTGTTCAAGGATGACGCCGTATTTGATTTAATGGTGACTGAAACTAATAGGTAAACAAACGAAATCGATAAACGTATATAATTATTTATATGAATGTAATGATTGCAGGTATTATAATCAGGATAATCGATCGCAAGAGCTTTGCACAATACCTGAAATGAAACGCTTCATTGGTATTTTGTTGATGTCGGGCTATAGTACGGTGCCGCACATTGCCGACTATTGGAGCCGTGAGCCCACTTTGGGAAGACCGATCGTGCGAAATGCCTTGAGCCGGAAGAAGTTCCAAAAAATCAAACAATATTTCCATTTAGCAGACAACTATACGTTCGACACCACTGATAAATTCGGGAAACTTGCACCATATTTCAAGTTGCTCAACAAAAATTTCATGCAATTTGGCGTATTCAGTGCACATTTATCAATTGACGAGCAAATGGTGCCGTATTACGGAAAGCATTCGTCAAAAATGTATATACGCGGCAAGCCGATCCGATTTGGATATAAATTGTGGTGCCTCTGTTCGTCCGAGGGATACCTGTACCAGTTCATTCCATATGGTGGTGCCGGCGGATTTCCCAAAGATATTGGCTTAGGAGCTCACACGGTCTTGCGACTTTTATCTGTTGTCGATTATCCAACGCGTCATGACGTTTATTTTGACAATTTTTTTACGTCCTACTATTTGATGTGCCTGTTGTCGGAGAGGAATTTCTTCGCTACTGGGACGGTTCGCGTCAATCGGGTGGCCGGTGCTTCTCTGAAGACTGGTACGAAAAATTTGCCTCGAAGTGCAATCGATTACACATTCGACAAAACAAATGATATCCTCATTGCACGCTGGAGCGATAACAAGGAGGTCACGATTGCAACTAATCACCAATGCATTGAGCCTTTAGCTAAGGCCAGGCGATACAATAAAGAGCATAAGAAAAAAGTTGACGTTGACATGCCATTGGTAATCGGTCAGTATAATCACCATATGGGAGGTGTAGACCTTCACGATAATGCTGTCTCCAACTATCGGGTGGCCATTCGTGGCAAGAAGTGGTGGTGGACTCTGTTTGCATCAGGTCTGAACAGTTCATTGGTAAACGCATGGAAAATGCAATGTGTCATCGCCAAACAGAAAAAAATTAAAGCAATGCCACAAAAAGATTTTAAAGTAGCCGTAACCAGTGCCTTGCTAAAAACGGATGACCCACTTCCCAACGACGAAGATTATGACGACGACGACGATATAAATATGGTTGGCGATAGTAGTGATCCGGTCCCCAAGATTACTGTCAGGCACTTGGTTGAGCGAGATCCCCTTGGTAAACATTTGCGTTGGAAAGTATGCCAAAAAACTACCATTTACATCTGCTGTAAATGCAACGTTCACATCCACGCTAAGTGTTTCACAAAATACGTAGCTCACAGATAGATTTGTTTTGATATTTTATTTCTTTGTAAACCTTTCCAAAACATATTATTCAATAAAAATAACAGCGTATTTGTTGAAAATGTTTTTCTCTTCAATGTCCCACTTCAAATAGGAACTTTTTATAAAGTACATAGATTGTACCACTGTACGAAAAAACGTACAGTTGCTAACTTTTGAGGGGGTGGGGGTGGGGGGTTGAAATTTTGTTTTTGCAATAAGGGGATCAATAGAAGTTATCCCTGCAAAGGGCAACAAAATCGGCTCGCGGGATCGGGTAGGGGTATAAAATGGGTTAAACTGAAATATTTACTTTTACGCCTTGAAAGGGCTATTGTTTTGTTTTTTTTTTATGAACTATTGAATAAAATTTTGAATAATAAAACTCCGACTTCGACATTTTTCGTGCTTATTTGATGGCATATTTTGCCATTTTTTAGAGCATATTAGCATACTCATTTTAGATTTTTTCGTGCATATTTCTGTCTTCCCTGTATATAACTAATTAATCCAGATAATTATGCTCTATAAGCTTACTAAGCAGTTCAGACTAGCAGCTAATAGCAATATGTTTAATATCTTATATTCATTAAGGGAAGGTTCTCCTGGATTTTTTTTATATAAAATGAAAGTTACATATATGTAGAATGTTTGTGCCAAGGGATATTTCAATACGACGCATATTTCTCGAGCTAGAGCGTGTCAAACGTACCCATGTCACGCGCGCGTACCAACTTTCAAAAAACTTTAAACGCGTTTTTCTCGGAACCATGTTTTCTAATCTAACGGACAGCACAGGGCTTGTTCTATTGATCCGATTTCCTTCATTCAAAGAATGTTTGAAAGTATATACTTTTTTGTACGCCTGGAATTTAACATTGGCATAAAAAATTGTTTATTTATAATTTTTAAACGAGATCTAAGTAAAAAAAAAGCAAAAAATTTCAATTTTTTTTTTAAAAGTCCATAAAATTGGTTTTTTTTACCAAACTTAATTGAAGTTAGGTTCCAGGCATATGAAATGTTATCAATTTTAATAAATTTTATACATTTCTCATTTCAGTTCACTACCTGAGGCCCCACACTGTCCGCGGGAGGTCGATGTTTTGCGCGCAGAGGTCGACGAGATCCGCCATTTTCAAGCCGCCATTTTGAATTTTTCAAATATCTTTTTTTTTTACTCGTCAATAAACCACGAATCAAAGTTCAAAAGCATAAGTTCGTATGTCTTTTCATTTTCCCACAAACCATTCTCAAATTTTGCTTGTTTTTCGGCCAAATCCAAAAAAATCCAGGAGAACCCTCCCTTAATAAGACGTAGAGTTTTCATTAAATTATTTTTTCATCAGAAATAGAAGAATTATTTTAATCTTTATATTAGAGACGGAGAATAAACAGCCATGCCTAATACTTGTAAAACTCTCGACTTAAAGATAGACTGTACCCACACAGAAGCATACAAATACACACACACACACTCACCTACCCGAATACGCAAATACACGCGGAAAAACATTAGAAGAGTTTATCGGTGGAGTTACTTTGAGAGTTTTTCACCTTTCAGCAATTAGTCAAACTGTAAATTATGACTGCTGTCTGATGTTGCACGCACTAGTTGTTCAAAAATTTGTTCCAAAAAAATGGCATTGTGGCTGCTTATTAACATATGCCATATTTATCAACGAAAAGATTTTCTTTTGAATCCTTATTGTATTGTATGTTTTTCTGTAAATTCGTAGTCAAGCTTTAATATTTACAAACAACCACAACAACAACAGCAACAAAAGGCACTCACATTCAACAAAGTATATCTAAGAATATCTAAGAAAAATGCTTGAATAAATTTTATAACTTTAAAATTGCAAGTCTGTGTCTTATCTTGTGTATTCACAATTCACAAAGTGTGCGATAATCCTAGAAGGGAAAGCAATTCTAGAAAAAACAAATCTCATTTATCATATGACAACAAATACTGAAGGGTTCTGAAATTTCTGGGGTATCCTTTAAGAGTAGCACAAAATACTACTACACAGAAAGAATAGTAGCAAACAGACTAGTCAAAATAACAAGACAGATTTTTGGGATAAACAAATATGAATATTAGGGCGGGTTGATTTGTATAGATGCAAAAAAAAAAATGAAAAATCGTATAGCAAAAACGTAATCTACATAAAATTCTAAGAAAATTCTCCGAAGAAACCGTAGGTCTAAAATCAAACCCTAATCCGCGCCTCTCGACTTGAAATTTTTTTTCCTCTTCTTTCGCTAAAATTTTTTTTTTTTTAAATATAGCTATTATGTCTTATTATATTATAGTTTATGCAATACATATTTTGTTTTGAGACTAATCAAAATATTCAATTATCAAAAAAGCAGTTGAACCCCAATTTGCATCTCCTCTCATTTGCGTTCTATATGAAAAATAGTTAGAACACGTTTTACCTAAACTGCGTTTTGCAAAAAACAAAGAATAATTAAAAAAAAAATTTTATTTTGGAATAAAATATGCAAAACATGCTTCTTAAAACAGGAAAAAACATGACCTCTAATCCAGTTTATTTGATCTATAGAAATATAGATCAAATAGTAGTAACTATAGAAAGTCGTGCCAAAGTACCTAGAATGGAGAGTAAAAAAGACTTAGCAAAATTAACATATAACCAATAAGTAAAGTCTTCTTTGTATTCTATAATTGCTTCTTTGTATGTATTAAAGACCATAATTCATTTAATGACACAAAATTTGTTTATGGTAAAAAAAATTACTGAAAAATTACTGAAATATTGTTTGACTGAAAACACTTCTTTTGTTTGTTTTTATTTGCATTATAAAATAAGACTTGTTTATCTATGTTCCTTATAAAAATATTAAATATAAAATTATATACAAACTTTTTTAATTGGGTGAATATTTTTTTTATGTAAAAAAATTTTGAGTGCAGAAAAGGGGGCATATAAATTTTTAAGTCGAGAGGCGCGGATTAGGATTTTATTTTAGATACATGGTTTCTTCGGAGAATTTTCTTAGAATTTTATGTAGTTTATGTTTTTGCTATATGATTTACAAATAAAAAAATCAACCCGCCCTAATGAATATATATTATTTTTGAATTATGTAAAAAAACGAGATTGTTTTTTTTTTCTTAGTCAGGTCTTTAATTCTGCTGACTTAAAAAGAACGTTAGCACAATCGTCAAATCTAAAGTGGAATTTTAATAAAGCATCTGAAATAAAATTTTATTTAACGCCAGCTGAGCAAATAAATAATCTTCTAGGCAGTCACCTAAATAAATATGTCAGTTTTGCAACAACAGAATTGAATTTTAAATCTAATAATGGTACAATTGTTTTGCTCACATATTTTAATACACATTTGTTTTGACTTTAACAAGTTACCTTCCATAATTTTCATGCTCAAATACTCTTAAAAAACGTTTTTCATTTGCCCAAACTAAAAGACTTTAAGTTTTTTCAAACGTAAAATGTTCACTAAGTCGATAAACATTTAAAGAAAGTGTCCCTTCAGATGTGGCAGTAAAATTGTGTTAAGAGCTTTATATGAATGCATTGGGAGTCAACACGTAAAGGTTCTTAGCCGCATGGTCAATAATGTATGCAGCAGATGTTCAAACATACCAACAAGTCCTAATTGCACACACAGTTCTGTAAACACGCAGAGCCACACAAGTAAGATCCCAGCAAACCAAATGTTATCAAATTGTATTGTAAAGATGATAACTTAAATCGTTAACGATTTTCAATTATTTGCTATTTTAATATAAATTATTTTGTTGTTATGGAAACGCACATGAAAAATCTAAAAATGTGCTTTAAGCAATAACGTATTACCTGTAAATTCTTTTAAAAATAAAAATGTGCGTAGTGTTAAATTTTTTTTATTTCGTTCTAATCGGAGGAAAGTACACGGATCGGTTTTGATTAGTTTCCCTGAAAGTCGTTTTATGAGGAAAAATAACATTTCTTTCTTGATAATTTTGTTTTCCACATAATGCATATCCAAATTGAAGTAAATAAATTTTTTATTGATGCAAACGAATATGTTGGCATTCAATAATGTATAATATTAGAGCACAATTTGATTACTCAGTGCTTTTGTGAATATGAGGCATTTTTTGCGGGAAAAAAGTTTTATTTCTTCGATTTATACCTCTTACCTCTTACCGCCCAGCTAATTTTTCAAGTTTGGAAACAGCTTATAGTCACAGGGGAGGGGGGGATTTATCCGGACAACATCGTGAATGGGATACCATTTCCAAGTCCAATTAAAGAGTTTTTGCCATGACGACTACAGACGTGCGCGTCGGTGCTTTGTCTTGGTGGAAGAGCACTTTTTTCCTCGCCAAATACGGTCGTTCTTGCTTCAAATCAATGTAAAATGTGTCCAACAGCTGCGAATAATATTCGCTCATGATAACTTTATCCTTCTTAAGGTAATCCATGCGAATAACTCTGCATGCATCTCAAGAAAACTGTCGCCATGACCTTGCTGGCAGACTGATCTACCTTAGCCTTCTGCGGTGTGTGTTGACGAGAAGTTAGCTGCTTTTACTGTTCCTTGGTCTCTGGTGTATTGAGCTGTATGCATGTTTCGTCTATGGTTATTAAATGCTGCACAGTAGTTTGAACCCATACAAAAGTTGGACAAAAAGTAGAAGTAGTCGTCCGATATGTTTGAAATTTACTGTGGTAAATAATATGAGAACGCTGATTTCAAAAAGTAAATAATTTTGTTTCAAACATATGAAAATTAAGGTTTGAAAATGCAATTTCGGTGGTTTTTAACGAATTATAACTATTTGAAAATATCATAAACTTATTTTTTAATTTTAAGAATTTTTAATTTTTAGGAATAACTGTTTTATTCTTGCTTAAAAGAAATTTATTTCATGTAAAAATGTTTTATAGTTTTTAAGATATAAATATTTTTGTAACAGCATTTTTGCACTAAAATATGCTGATAAAAACTAAATTATCTGTGTATTCCGATGTTTTGTACTGATTGATAATTATTCGTTCTAAATTTTTAAACTCAAATACATTTTGTGCTTATAAGTATTTGGTTTTACACTTTTGACATTTTTTTAAATCAAAATAGTGAACACTCTTCATCATTTTGTCACTACTCATGTAGAAATTTATACACGGATCTTCCCTGAATACCTTTTTAACATATTTGCTCTTTCTCTTAGAAGACAAAAGAGGATCTGATGATATGAGCAAATATGTCCATAATCCATAGAATTTTTTCTCAAGCTAGGTTGCTAAATTATAGATACTAGAAATTGCCAGTGGTCGAAATTCAACCTTTTAACTGTGACCTTCGACATACACTGTGACATAAAATCGCTTTTGTTAGTTTTTAGATGAGCGTAGAAGAGGGTTAAAAAACGAATCTATTTCTATTTTTAGTTTGCCGCTCAGTGCTAGCTAGGGCTTTCAATCCCGATGGGTTTTGGCAAATCCCGGGATTTCAGGATTTTCAATTCGTGATCTCGGGATCCCGAAAAGCCAAAATTTTAAAATAATGGTTTATTATAGTTATGATTTTAAAAATTTCTGCGTCTTGGCATAAAGAGTGGAATATCGTTTTTCTTTCTTTCTTGATTTTTAAAATAGAAATCCAAGCATTATCGTTATTTATACTTAAAATATTCACACAATTATAAGTTTATATGTTACATGTTGTAACTTCGAAAATTTCAAAGTTGTCAAAATTATCGAAAGTCGGTATGTTGTAACACTTTCGACAAGCGATATTTGCGATATTATCGAGAAGCGAAGTAAATATAAATGGAAATATTTATCCATCTTTGCATGGTTTAATATATTATATATTATTATTTAACAAAGAAGTGTTAAATAATGATCTTAAGTTGGTGAAATAATAAAAGTATTGGCTTTAATAAAAGTATGTATATTAGGGCGGGTTGATTTTTTTATTTGTAAATCGTATAGCAAAAACATAAGCTACATAAAATTCTAAGAAAATTCTCCGAAGAAACCATGTATCTAAAATAAAATCCTAATCCGCGCCTCTCGACTTGAAAATCAATATGCCCCCTTTTCTACACTCAACATTTTTTTACATTAAAAAAATATTCACCCAAGTAAAAAAGTTTGTATATAATTTTATATTTAATATTTTTATAAGGAACATAGATAAACAAGTCTTTTATAATGCAAATTAAAACAAACAAAAGAAGTGTTTTCACTCTAACAATATTTCAGTAATTTTTCAGTAATTATTTTATCATAAACAAATTTTGTGTCATTAAAAGAAATAAGGTCTTTAATACATACAAAGAAGCAATTATAGAATACAAAGAAAACTTTACTTATTGGTTATATGTTAATTTTGTTAAGTCTTTTTTACTCTCCATTCTAGGTACTTTGGCACGACTTTCTATAGTTACTACTATTTGATCTATATTTCTATAGATCAAATAAACTGGACTAGAGGTCATGTTTTTTCCTATGTTTTGCATATTTTATTCCAAAATAAAATTTTTTTTTAATTATTCTTTATTTTTCGCAAAACGCAGTTTAGGTAAAACGTGTTCTAACTATTTTTCATATAGAACGCAAATGAGAGGAGATGCAAATTGGGGTTCAACTGCTTTGTTGATAATTGAATATTTTGATTAGTCTCAAAACAAAACCTGTATTGCATAAACTATAATATAACAAAACATAATAGCAATATTTTTAAAAAAAAAATTTTTAGCGAAAGATGAGGAAAAAAAATTTCAAGTCGAGAGGCGCGGATTAGGGTTTGATTTTAGACCTATGGTTTCTTGGGAGAATTTTCTTAGAATTTTATGTAGATTGCGTTTTTGCTATACGATTTTTCATTTTTTTTTTCTCATCCATGCAAATCAACCCGCCCTAATGTATATATAGGGTTACCCTAGCTCTGTTTGTTCAAATTAAGTTGACTTTACTTTTTTCAAGCAATGCTATTTTTTGAAAATAACCAATTTATCATTTTTAGTTTAAATGACATTTTTTATCAATAAAACAATTTTTTAAAAATATTGGCCCATTATCATATTCAAAATAAAGTCGACTTTAAATTTAGTGCAAGCTTTTTAAAGTTGACAACATATTATATTGAAAAACTGTCAAAAATGCTTATACCAAATTTAAAGTCGACTTTATTTTCACTATGATAATGGGCCATTGATGGACGTTATTTAGCATGCCAAGTATAATAAAAAGCTTGCGTGCAGCTGTTAAATGTTCGAACATAACTTCGAAACAAACCAAATCGCCTGTCGAACGAAAATATTACAACATACTGCCAGATCGAAAACTTCGCTTCAATGTTCGCTTCGACAGTGAAGTTGCAACATGTCGCCACAGTTCGAAAACAAAATTAGATTAGAAAATAACGATTATGGTAAGATGATTTTTTAATAAAAATCGTAACTTTTACGTTCTTTAATAAAAGATATTTGCTTAATTTTTAAATATTTTAATTACATAATACGTTAATAAGAAAATTTATATAGAATATGAAGTTAAACGTTCAAAAAATATCATATAATATTTCACTTTATTTTAAACATAAATTAATATTATAAACTTAATATTAAAATAAAAAACATAAATTCATGTTTTAAAAAATGTCTAAAAGAAAACTAAACATCTTAATCGAATAAATTAGTAAAAGGTTAGTATAAAATATGATGTAAATAAAATATTTTTTTTATAGTAAAAAAACTACATTAAAGTTATAAAACTATTGCTACTTTGAAAATGCGATGAAAGTTAAACAGAATCTTTTCAGATCACAACCAAAAAAAAAAAAAAAAAATAGTCTTTCAAAGTTTATAGATAAATAAAAAAAGAACAAGGTGATTTCAATAATAAAAACAAACATCGTTTACATTGCATTTGTATTTATTGCTGCTGAAAATTTTGATATATTCTTATGAATAAAATCCCGAGATTTAGGGCATGGAATGCCGGGATTACGGATTAGAATTTGAATGGGGATTGAAAGCCCTAGTGCTAACCAACGGAGAAAATCTACAGTTTTTGAGATATCGTCATAATTTTGATATCAGAATAACGGGAATTTTACAAAATTTACTGTTTTTAAGAAATGTCACAATCCCAATATATATTCACACATGTTACATACAAAAATGCTTATTGCAGGGTATCCGTAAGAGATAGCGAGAAATGCCTGGCATATTTTTTGTACATCTCAGCAATGTCTAAAATTTCCTCTTAGACGTGTTCTTCCATCTCTTATAGCTTAGCTTTTATTTAAGAAATTCTGATTCGCACGCTCATATTTTAGGACAAAGGTCACAAAACGTATTCGGTGCACTCCTTCTCCCTACTCTTTTACATTTGTTAGAAAAATTATTCAAATCGGTTGAGAAACCTGGAAGAAAATGGTACAGAACTGTTTTTCCTACGCCTATTTATATGGGCATTTCCAGAAAAAAGACAACCTTGACCAAAAACTTAAAACGTATTAAAAACGTTTTATTTTATGATATTCTCTAAGGGAAACTTTTTAATTTTATTAACTTAAGAAATTTCTATATAAATTCATTAACCATGATGAACAAATTGTCTGCACTGCTTCACAAATGTAGTTTCCTTTTTCGTAAATGTTTAGTAAATGTTTCGTAAACTTTTTGTTTTAGTAAAAATGGAAGGCATTGGCTGAAGATAATAGAAAAATGGTTGAGTCAAAAAAGGACAATATATTAAACTTGTATGTTTATTACTAAATTACATAATTACTTTGCTATCTAATACTTAATCACCCAATTTAAATTAAAGGCAATTTTGTCGCGAGGGTTATGTTGCGTGAGTTATGGTAAATATTTTTTGAAAACTCAATATGTTTTTAAATAAACAAAGCCCATAGGTAAAGTGGGTTTATTATGAAATTTCACTGTTGTCCTATTATTTAAAAATTAAAAAAAATACAAATTCTAAATGTTTGATAGTTTAAATCATACTTATTTATCATATTTTAAATACAAGTTCTAGTAGTTTGATAGTTTAAAATCGTTTATTGAGCCTTAGGTCAAAGTTAGAACAATTAATTGTTCTAAAGAATCTTTCCAAAGAAACAACAACAACAACAACGTTTTTTTAATATGAAAAGGAAAAAATCACTAGCTGATTTTATTTCAATTTCGGCCCTGCTTTAAAAAAACTTTATATCAAATGATAGAGCACGACCAAACAGAAACAAGCTGAAAATGTGTCAGCAAAAATCTAAAAACAACTTCAGTAACCATGTTTTCATAGTGGAAGACTTCCAGCAGACTGTTGGACTCCATAATAATAACATAAGCATAGAGACTAAAGTAAAGCAAAAATACAGCAACAAATGAATACGAAATGGGAGAAAAACTGAGAAATTGACACTTAAAATCTAATCGCCTCTGTGCTTGCAGTGCGCTAGTCCGCGCTTACATGAGCATCACAAAGATTTCTGATGAAGCCTTTAGCAAGGCCGAAATTGCAATAAAATCAAGTATGATTTAAACTATCAAACATTTAGATTTTGCATTTAAATCATATAAAATCAGCATAATAAATAACAAGGTCATTTAGAAAAAATTTTAATTAAAAACAAAAACAAATACGGGAAAATTCACTGAGTTTTTACATTCTAAACTTACTTGTAAAATATACTTCCTTTTTTGGCGCTTGAGTAACGCCCATATTTACCACTGCTATTCTCAATAAGTTACAGGAACGACAATTTTTGTAGAGTTTACCATTACTCTGTCTTGTAAGACACATGTACATAAGAAATTTTTTTACATTAATAGCATAAACTTCCGAGAAACCGAAGCTTTAAGTCGTACGCATGTCGCGTGAGTTACGATAGAAATATCCATGCATAGATTAATTTTTAGTTTTTAATTAAAAAGTTTTTATTTTCTTTAAACTTATTTACTTACATCATCTGGATGAGGAAATTCAAAAGCTCTGTTATAAAGCCTATTCAAATTTTTTTTTAATAAAAAAGTCTTTTTTAGAACTACACTCCTTTCACTTTGTTTGCAGTTTTAAACAAAAAAACACGTATTGTTTGCTTAACTTCATTTTCTTCAAATGTTCTTTCTCCAATTTTTCTTTTATAAATAGAAGCAAAGATAAAAATTAAATTGTCTCAGGGATCGCATTTATCCAACTATCAAATAAATCAATATTTATTAAGATTAATAACATTTTGACTAAAATTTCGCGTCTTTACTTGTGTGTAAAATATTTTTCAAAATACGGTAATTAGTATTGGGAGTGGTAATTTTTACTCAACATTAAAAAATAACGGTAATTTAAAAAAAAACATCAGTACATTAAAACCAATAACATTAATATTTGGTAGTTTCAAGAAATTATATTAATGCGAAAAATGAAAATGTATTAAATATGTTTTTTATTATTTTTTCAATATTTGAGATCAAAATTATTACATGAACTTTAAAGCCCTTCCATAATATGTAGCAGTCAAATTTTCAAAATTTTTGCGAATATTTAAAAAATTATTTATGTTTTTTTTTTTTATTTATTTGTTATATTTTTTGTTAGAGATTTTGTTACAGATTCTGAAAGATAAAAAACCATACAAGATAACGAGTGCACCTCAGTGCACTCGAAAAAATTAAAGTTGGGAGCCGGCCACTGGCTCCTTGTTCTTCCTGCAAATTAAATAAGAACTCAAAAGATTAAGTTTACAAGCTTTATTACCATCTAGTTCCGTCGAATTAAAAGTGATTCTTAATTGTTAGTTTAAGTATAAAGATAATTATTTCGTAAGCTAGCTTAACCCTAATTTGTTGACGCTGCGCTTCCCACAGGTTGAATTGGCGACGTCGCTTCAGCGATGTTATCAGCCTGAGGTGACCGTGAGCTCGTGGATCATATTTCGACTGCATGCGCGTGGCTGTCTGGAATTCTGGTTTGTCGCAAAATGAGCTAGCCAGCGTGTGTTAACTTACATACTATTTATGGTAGTCTCAAACTGCAATTTTGTGGAATATTAAAGTTTTTTCCAAGAAAGTTTAACAAATTTTTCAAATTAACCCAAATTTTAAAAATTTTTGAAAAATTGTCAAAAATTCCAATTTTATTTTTTCCTATAAATATCATAAATCATTTTTTGTAATACTTATTCTTTAAATAAAAATTAAAAATAAATTAATATCTTAAAAAATAACTACAGCGTGAATCAAAGTAACTGTCGCACCTATCTTAATACCAAATACATAAAAAGAAGCAACAATGGTAAACAAATGTTTTTTTACGACTCTGGCGTTAATTGTACACTTACTGCATGAACCGTTTCAAAAGTTTTGTCAATAATAATAATAACAATATTGTGAAAGAAAATAAGTGCAGAGATCCTTCGCCGGCACGCAGGTTGCAGTATCATATTTTCCGACGAAAAACTCTTGTCTTTGCAAGCAAGCCACAACTCGCAAAATGATAGAGTGTACGCAGTTTGCATGGCATATATTTCTAAAGAAAAAAGACCATTGAAAGATTTCAAAATGTTTCGTCAATGGTTTGGGGCACTTTTTCCGAAAAAGGCAAATTGCCCTTCTTCTTATCGAAAAAGGCGTTAAAATAATTCGGAATATTACTGACAACAAGTTTTAAAGAACTATCTTATGCGTCATGCCAAGCAAATTTACAGAGAGGGTTACTTTTGTTTTCAGCAAGATTCTTTTCCAGCACAAAAGACAAAACTCGTTCAAAGGTGGTGCAGAGCAAAATTGCCATGTTTTATTTCTGTTGAAGGTATGCCCTCCATCATCCCCTGACCTAAACCCCCTCGACTTTTCTATTTGGGGTATAGTGCTGAGCAAATTAACGAACATAAACACATGACGGTAGATAAACTCAAGCGATGATCAATGAAAATATCAGATGATATACCTGAAAACCAGATGTGTGCAGCATGCTCGTCTTTCACAAATTTAAATTTTTAAATTTAAAAAAAAAAGTAATGTTGAAACATTCGAATTTAATGATGAAAAGTTATAAAGAATGCTTAAAATAAAAAAGAAAAATTTTTGTTTAATAAAGTTTACACAGTGCTTTTGATTTATGGCATAAAACAAGTGCAACAGTTATTATGATTCACGCTGTAAATAAACAAAAATTTGCCTCAGAGCTCTTAACCAAAAATTTTACCGTAACAAAAAATGTAAAAAGTTTCGACTTTGAGCAGGTGTAGTGTCTACAAAAAATATTTTATTGGCCTGAAAATTTAAATTCTTCTTAATTAGTTTTTATGATCTATTGAATAATTACATGAATTAAGATTGTGAGCTTTAGATCAAGTAAGTTTTCAAGAAGGCAACAACAACAACAACAACTCTGTATAGAGTCAATCACTTAGTTGACTAGACAGTCTGTTTCGGAAATCGCTACATTTTCCTCTTCAGTAGTCTTTGAGTGATTAAGCTGTGATCAACTCACTATTTAAACTAGCATATGAATGTGCAGATTTTGGAATTCATTCTTATGAATTGTATGGCTGCTAATCATATGACATTTCAAAGCAGTAGGCTATTTATAGATCACCGCCATCAACTCTATCAAGGGCTGCCATCTGTTCTAGTTGCTTCTTCATTTATTTCAATATTCATTGGTGTTCGATAGTTTGTCGAAATGCACCATAGAAATGAAACGAGTTTTTGCTTCGCCAGAAGATAGTGTTCTAACTGAAAGGTTGGTGGAAAGGATGTTGTTGCCTTTGTTGTTGTTGTTGCCTTCTTGAAAACTTACTTGATCTAAAGCTCACATTCTTAATTCATTAAATTCTTCTTATTTGGAATATTTCTTTTCCAATGTTACCCATTCTGTATGATTTTTCGACAAAAAATTTTTAATTTTTGGCCACTAGACAAACTACTGTGCGTCGCAAAAATTCTTTCGGATTGCGGTTGAACAACGCCAACTACTCATTTAAAATAGTAGCACGGCTGCGGTTATTGCCAAGTGCAAGCAATCGTAAATTTCGTTAAAATTTACGAAATTGTCTGCTTTCAATGGCTGTCAAACACAAATAAAATGACGCAGCTTACTCAAGACCTTTAAATATTTTTACTTTTGATTCATTGATTGACTAAACCTGACTGTGAAAATATTAAGCGCCGCCGTGCTAGAGCTTGCAATTGCATCTGAAAATTTGTTCTTAAGTGATCTCTGGCCATATAAAGTCCACATACTAGAAGCTATTTTTTCAAAATATCAAAGAAGCAATATCAAAATCGAATATTATTGAAGTTGACAGCAAAGGTTAAAACATAAAATCACAAAATTAAGATATTATTTTATGAAAAAAAAAATATCTAAAATTATGTTTAAATTGGTATACCACCTTGATATATATATATATACATATACCTCTGCAATAAGACCCAATTTGAGCAAAAACCAAGGGAAATACAATTCTTAGAGCAGTATGAGAAAAATGTGTAAAAAAAATATGAAAGAATAATGTTTAAAAACATATAAATTGCACATTTTATTATTAAAAAACCCATACGTATCATTGCACCATGGCGGTCTCGATAGTCTAGTTGTAGCGTGCTAGACTGTCGCTCAGGGGGCCCGGGTTCGAATCCTGGCCATGCCGTGGTCCTACGCTACAACCTTTCTTCCTTATTTTCTAATCAAAGGAACTTTAAAACACATCAATATACGACGAAAATTTGTAGTTGGTGGTGGTAGGTAGTTTGTGGAGAGGAACGCATAGTAACTTGATTTGACTGAGGTCAAGGCATTAAATTTGCTTCCGATTTAGTATCACATGTTTCTATAGCTTTTGCCACATTTAAAACAACCTACACAAAAATTTCACTTAATTACTCCCATCTTCCATTCTGTGGTATTACAACAGATCAATTATATTGTCTATGTGGGTTGGTCTAAGGACCTGCCGCCACCTTAACCTAACCAGCTAACCTAATCATTGCACCATTTCAAGTTTTTTTAAATGAGTAATATTCATGCATATTATAAGCTTAAACTCAAAATGAACTTGAATTTAAATTAAATTGCATCAAATTTTGTGCTTTTTTCATCTACTGTGTTTAGAATAAGGATTCAAGAATATTCGAACATTGAAAAGTACTATGTAAAGGAGTGATGTGCCTTCATCTTGTGTGAGAAAAAAAAATCGAAATTTGTAATTAGATTTCGTTTCACCATCGACACAATCTGTTTTGCTGGGATAGAAAGACATGTCCGTATAGAAACATAATTGCCTTGCCTTATTGGAGGCTACAAACCAAACGTGCCACATGTGTGAAAAACATGCCTAATGAGTTCGAAGGTAATCAATCGTTCGATCATTTGGTTGGTGCAAAGCGCTGTGAACTTTTATTCATATGGAGTGAGTAAGCGTTGTGATACTTAAGTAACAAAAAATGTTCATCTAAGTTTAAAACGTTAAAAAACAGATAGTCACTATAAATCATTCAAATATTTCTGCTTAGCATCTCTTCTTTCTTAGTAAAAAATCAGACTTTTATTCATGTTCTCCTATTTTTTATTACCAAGTTCGAATGTTTTTCTTGCTCTTATATATTCTGTTACATTTCTTTCATATTCACATCTCTCGTATTTTTTTTTTGTTTACTGAATATTGCTAGCCACAGTTTGATTGCTTGCTTTACTTTTACAAGGATGTAAATATATATGTAGAACGTGCTGTCTAACATGTTGGTTGACAAGGTATTTTAAGTTGCCATGCTATGAATGTGCTATGAAAGTGAATAGAGTTGACAGCAGTAAATAAGAAAAAGATTAAAAAATGTACTCATTTGATAAAAGAACTGTTTCACTTGATTGTGATTTCTTGCTCACCTCGTACTGAGACAATACTTTTGGTTTAATATTCAAATAAAAATAAGATTATACATATAAAACATTTTATCGAGAGACAAACACGGGAGTGAACCGATCGGTACTTTTTTACCTTCACTTTGATGCCTCTGCCGTTTTTCTTAGAAGCCATGAGACAATTATTTTTATTGTTTTTCAAAAACATCAATCTTGCCATTATTTTGGAATGCTATTTCGGATGCTGAGAATTGAAATGAATATTTATAAATATGTGAAGATTCAATTCGGGGTCTTTTTGGTTTTGATGCAAAAACATCAGATGTAAAGGGGGAAAAAGAGTAGAAAAATGTGTTTCAAAAACACGTGTTTTAACTTCTGTTACATTTATTGTATACTATTAATTGAAATGTAAGTGCAAATTTTCTTTTACCAGTAAACTCCAAAAGTACTGAACCGATTTTAATGAAAATTTTTTAAAGTATTACATGTGTGCTGCAACATTTCACAGGGGTATTTTCTATACGAAATTTTAATAAAAAGCATATTTATTAAGAATTAATTTAAGTATAAAGTTGTTTACGAAATCATCCCAGTATTGCTTAATCGCTTCCTTTTCAAGAGTTTGTGTTGCGAAAGTTTAAATAAACTCCTTGGTGCTCTTTATTTTTCTGTTTTGTGCTAATCTAGCACATCGCAAAAAAAAAAAAAAACAACAAAAGATGAGCCTCTTGCAAGGCAAAAAGAGAGATATATATACATTCAGAGATCTGAAACGAGTGATTATCCCAGTAGTTCGCGGCATCATTGACGAACTTTTCGTGATGATTTCTTAAAGGAAGCTTCTGCATGTGCTGCTGGACTTAAAAAAAATTCATACAAAATATAATGCAAAGTAGCGGTCGGTATTACAACAACTTCAAGATATTAATGATTGCTGTAAATCGCCGAATCGTTCAGAGGCTAAACTAAAGATTTCTCAAACTATCGATGACACTATCGATAATTTCACACTATCGTTACTATCGATAGTTTTGGACTGACTATCGATGGTTTTCGATAGTATTTAAATATTCATTGACACCACTGTTTAAGTGTCATTGCCATTGCTGTCAAATTCGTTTGATTTTGACAATTTGGTATAATGTTTTTCTGTTTTGTAGAGTGAAAGCTCAGGTGATGTTTTCTATAAATGTATGAGCATTGTGTTGATTTGGAAGATGGGTGATAGTTAGTTAGAAGTTGAAAAGATGGAGTAGTTTCGGTGAAGATTTGTTTTAAATTTCACGCTCGCAGGGAGACTAGTCCACAACTTTATCGTACGACTAAAGAACGAATTGTCACTAAAACGTGAGGTTCTGTTCCATGCATCAAGGCAATGCTAAAGGAGTGGCCTTGGACAGCTCCCCGAGTGACCTGGAAAACATACGGTGTGGTTGCGTCAAGCCATTACGAAGCCAACATTACGTTGATTTCCAATAGAGTTAAGAGAGGATGAAATATTTTTATCCCCTATCAAATATATCGCACGACGTTGAATTCGGTCCAGAAGCACGTTTCGATTTTAATTCCTTGACGAATTTTCTCTATATTTCCGTCCACTTTTCTTTAACAAAACTTACTCAATATTTCGATATTTGTTTCGTGCATGATTAATCCCGACGTTTCTGCATTGCGCCTTGCACGAATTTGGAACATTTATATGAAATTTTTGTCAATGAAATGTATGGTCAAATCACCATGTTTCGTTAAGGATCAAAAAATATCGTATATGATTCATTTAAGATTTCTTCAAGACTGGAACTACTGGGATACTTTGAGTTATCGTATACTCAAAGGGCCGTCGAGAGGGGGAGAAACGGGGTGTTTCCCCCCGGGACCGTAGTCTTAAGCCCGGATTGGCGGGTAACAAAAAGCTGATTTATTGTTGAGGAAGAGGAGTGGTTTTTGTTTTCCCAAAAATTATTATTTTTCATATTTCTTACCTTGAATTGTATCGCCGATATCAAAAATTTTAAATAAACTTTTTTGTGGCTTGGGAACTTTTGAATCTAATACGTTGCTACCTTTGTTCTAAAGTGGAAACTTTTGGAAACATTTTTGGCTTACATGGATACTTTTTTTATGTGTCGCGGCAACACTGTACAAGAGTGCTTTCAATTATAAGTAGAAATATCCAGTAGAAAATTTACCTTATAGTATGCAACATACAAAGAGTGTGGTCCGCTTTAAAAATGTATGTTTCGAGAAAAACACGTTACAGTTACTCTGTTTAGTTACATTCTGGCTCATCGGGTTTTAAGTGCTCTAGAATCTGTATTATAAGCCGAATTTATTTGAAATTGTTTCTACATATTTTTGGATATTTGTACAACAATAATCAATTAAAAAAATTTAATTTTGAAAAAACTGTTTGCCTCCGTTCAAAAAATTGTTAGTCTGCTGCAGATGCAACAATTTTTTCAAACTGGCTAACTTTTAATAAAATTAATTCCAAAATTTCCCTCAAATTTCTTGTTGATTTTATCCACCTTATCAAATTAATTAAGATCTTAATATAAGCAAAACGATTATATGTTTTGGGATAAAAACAAATGTCTTGCATGTTTTATTATTGACGTCAGCTTTAAGATTTATTTAGATCTTATTTTCTGCTGGGTATATAATATTGCCAGTGAATATGAGAAAATAATTGAAAAAACAGATCACACTTTGAGTAAAAAAAATCGGAAAATTTCGAAAAAAAGAACCCAGTTAATCGTTAATTTTGAGATACTTGAAAAATCGAGTTATTCGAAGCGAAAATTGACCAGAGTTGTGCACTCGTGCTGTGCGGACAAGGAAATTCTCCAGAAATCAAATAATTTCACTACAAAACCACTTTTTGTTTGTACAGAGGTAATTTTGTCCTATATATATACTACAAAAATATCTCCATAAATTTTTAATTTCAATATAGTACAAGTTAGGTTTTTTCTTAACTTCTTTGAAGATTGTGTTCTTTTATTTCGCTTGGGCTTTTTTGGTCAAATTGGTTTATGTTATTATTTATTAAATTAAAAAACTTTAATAATATTTAATTTACCGACGTTTGAATGTCTTCTTCTTGTTTCTTCTTATTCAAGAGATTAAGGAATTTAACACTGTAAGCACAAGAAGATTATTTTTTTTGTTCCTGAATATTATTGAACATGTGCAATAATATTCTGGATGTTATAAAATTTTTTGAAATTTTGAAATGAATAATTATGATCGTAAGAATTTTGCACATTAAAATTATAAAAAAAAATAAACTGGCCATTTCAGCCCTTGGAAGGACTTTGACCTAGCTTCTATTGATCAATTGTGTTGGTCGTGTTATTAAATGTTTGATCACAAATGACCGAGAACTGGACCTACGTGTTTTGAACCCACTCCGAACGGCTTATGTTCTCAAGAAGCTTTACATGACAATTTTTACTCTCTGAGGCTTACCGTTGTCTGCAGAGAGGTGACGACCGAAAAAAAATTAATTCAATTGAAAAAACTTTCTGTCTGAGATGGAATTGAACCCGGGCTACCGCGGTTCTTTAGCTTAGGGGCCATGCACTCTACCCACTAGGCTACGGTCGCCACAGAATTTTGCATATGTGTACATAAAATGGAGATATTTATGTATAGAATAATTAAAATTTGTTAATGATGATAGTTTATTTTCATATTATATTAGTGTCAATTTGACACTAACTATTTGTTATAAAAATCCTGATATCTTTTTTATATCTGTTTAAATTCTCTTCACTATCAAAGCCAAGTGTAAATTTTTGGTTGACAAAAAAAAATTCCAATAAATGCCAAAAATTCCAAATTTACCTCAATTGGTGTTATGTGCCAAACTGACTCTTTCACTTTATATATTTCACAAAAATTTTACCAAATAAATTTTAAAATTTCATATTTGTGCAAAATTTTATACATCAATAGTATTTTATTAAATCTCATAATGAAGATTTTTACAGTGAATAAACATAATTAAAAAATAAGAATGAAAAGATTGTCATAATGATGGGAATCCTCAATACATTTTAATTATTAAGAAAGTCACACAAAAAATTGTCAAGGAATAAAGACAACTAATATGGTTTTCCCTTTTCTTATTGCATTTTTTTGTGTTTCAGGAGAGCCCGTATGTTTTAACCCCCGGGCCCGAACTTGACTCTCTACGGGCCTGCGTATACCCAAGATTTCGTTTTACTTATATTCATTCATAATCATAAAAATATTCAACGTATCCATAATTATGAGTACTCGTCTTATTTTCATAGAATTGAATATATGCTTATTAGGCTGGGTCAACTTGCAATCGATATTGGCTTGGTGATTTTCGGTTACGGCATAAAAAGTTATTAAAAAAAAGGGAGATTGGGGGTGCTCTTTACCCTAGCACACTTTCAATTTTGTGAAATTTTTCTTTAGGAATTTTTCTTAAATAATTTTTGTATAAAAACGTGCACAGCTTGAGTAAAACTGATGCCAGAAATGAAATTCTCGCACCCGATTCAACCAAAAAATGGGCTTACATTTATACAATTTCATACAAAAAAATTTCGTAAAAAATTACTAAAGAAAAAATTTACAAAATTCAAGGTATATTTATCAAATAGATAAGCAATTAAAATTTTACTATTTTGTATGAGCTCCAGCCGTGACTTACATTTTAGCTCGTTATAACCGATAGTTCGCACGCAATAAGCGATGTCGTTATAAACATTACTTACTATAGTTATAAAATATAATGTACATTAGAGTGGTCCTTATTTTAGAAATTGTTGAGCACACGATTTTTTGTTCCTTAGCGTCTAAGAATAAGTCCCTAATTTTTTTTTACAACAACAATAACACGTGCCGCTCAGAGCTTGAAGTTTACACAGAGGTAATGCAACAGAATGAGCATTAGGGCGTATCGAATAACAATTTTTTCGAAATTCACATTATAAAGGGTCTCAAAAGTTGCATAGGGTGGTCAAGATCTCCCAAAAAAAATTTAGGAAAAAAAGGATGTCTTTCCCTCCCGCAAGGACAAAGTTGTTTTTGAGAAAACAGTAAAAAAAATAACGATCTCAAAATGCTTTGTTTTTTTTTACAAAAACTACTTATATGTTTTAAAGCAAAAGTAAACATAAAATTTCACTAACAATATCTTGTCAAATGAGATGCCACTCTGTATTTTTATCCACTGTGTCCTGTGGGAAGGATACTCGAATCTTATTTATGCTCGAGATAGCGCAGAATTTTTGATTGTTATCTGATTGTCTAAATTTTGGTGGTATGGCTCATAAAGTTAACTTTCTATACATTTTTAAGTTAAAGTGCGTTTAATTACTTTTCCAACGATATTTGAGACTTAACATTCGGTTAAGAAGTGATTGAGATATGAATTTTAGTAAAAATCGATTTTCGTTGTTGTTACAGATTTTTGTCAATTTTGTGCACCCTGTAACTCCGCCAAAAATAACTCCACCATTTTTTTCCTTGAAATAAAGTTTTTCATATCTTTTAGTGATGCTCCATGCAAAATTTCACCCAAATCGGAGATGGCCATTCCGTAAGGCCGGTACGTTCAAAATGGAATTGCTGTTTTATCTTTTTTTTTTCTCATAATTTTTTGAATTTCTAAATTCAAAACATGGCACATGTTAATAAAGTCCAATTTCTTTGAAACTTTTTTTAAGCGTTTTTATAATATAGGAACAAAATGTGCTCAAGGATTTGTATAGGAGGTACTCAAGAAAAACAAACGAATTTCTTTTTTTCATACAATAAAGGACAATGTACATTGATACCACTTTTAATTGGAATAGATTTATCAATGCCTGAAACAGACTTTTCAATGCCTTCAGTAAAACAGCTTTGACTTATGTTTACTTAACACTGAATGCTGTAAAGTGTAATTGTATGTGCCTACGATTTTTTCGTTTACTTATACTCTATGCTTTTAAAAAATCTATTAATGGTTGGACTTTTCACCGGCATAAGTGTATTTTTCGGAAGATTTCTACTTTAAAGGCGATACATGAATAATATTTTTGAATAATAAATATGTTCTGTTTCATTAATCAACTCTCGGTAAAGGTTTACCATCTCAATTGGTAAAGGTTTAGAGGTCGCGAATTTATTTTATCATTTTTCCATACGATTTACTTGGGGAAAAACTCGTTTTGCTTAACAACTAAATTTAAATATTAAATAAATAAATTGCACAGTAAAATATTAGTTGTATAAAACTATGTATATTTTAATTTTCTTCTGCTTAATTAAATTTAATATCAAATGAATGACTTCATATACCTAATTAAGAGTCGATATGTGGCGACTACTTAAGTCTTTGTTATAGCATAAACTTAAATGGTAATAATAGATAGAAACTCTAATGATGTCCATGCCAAGTTCTAAGGTAATTAGCAAAATTAAACATAATAATATGATGAAAAAAACAACACATTTGGCCACTCTAACTAAGATGATTAAACCTGTTGAAGTGACTTAGGCGCAAATAACTTACTTGTGGGGAACATTTTTTACATTGGTATATCTTCCACTCTGTTTGCATTATGTAGAAAGAGATGAAAGAAAAAAAAACTAATAAAATGAAGTTCCGAGAGTTCCAAGACTAATTAACGTCCGTCATTTAGGAAAACATTTCATGTTAGAAATAAATAGTATAGCTGATTAGTAAAACACTTCAGTGAGCTTTGATTTTGCCCTTATATTGACTCAAGGAAATTTGCAATCAAGCTAGTTGTAGGCTAAATCTTTTCATGAAAATCCCTAAGTTCTGCATATTTTGGATTGTTTCTTTTGCTTTTCCTTTTTTTGTGTGTATTCTAATGGCGAATAGTCATGTTGTTAAATTGAATTTAATAATTAAGAAAAGTTTGTGATTTGCTGCAAAGCAGCTGCTTATTTTACTCCAAGTATAAAGTACCTTTATTTATATTGTTACGCTTTCAATTTGAAAAATAAACAGCGTAAAATGAACTTCATGCGACAGTTGAAAGTAGGAAAAAATTTAAAAAGTTGCAAACATCTACAAATCTACAATGTTTCTGTTTTTCTTTAACAAGACTTTTTTGCTCGACTAGTGATAAGGGTTTAACAAGGTTTAGAATCATTGGTTTGCTAAAGAGGTTAAAAAGGACAGATAAGATTTTGAACCTTTTTCTTTATTATACTTTTTAATTTCTGATTTCTTACTGCAAAATCGGACTAGTAGCCCAAAGTTTCCATGGCATAAATTGAATACTCGCACAATTGCCATGTTTGGGTTTGATAGAAAAAACTTAAAAACTGCAAAGTTTATTTAATTTCTGCATCATTTCAGTTGTAAAGAAACACAAACTTATTTGTAAACAACTGATTAAAAATTCTTTGAAGCGTTCTTTTTAACATTTTAATGAACATTTTTTGTAGTCTTCACATTATTGTGTTGGGCGAAAGTAAAAATTATGTTAATATATATATATTGTATAAAATAAATAAATCATGCCTTTTTAACAGAGACAACTAATGAACTCTTTCTAGAAAAGAGATGAAATAATCTTTTTGGTCAGTTATTAAAGCCTATTTTACTTGAAATTAAATAAATTGTTTAAGAATTTCTGAATCTAACAAGTTAAATTTTTATTTTGTTCCTTTAATTTTTATTGGCAAATTGCCTGTTTGTGTTTAAAATTTTCGGAACGATTAAGACAAAGATAGTTAAAAGCAAAAATTTAATTGAAAATGTCTTTTTTGCTTTTCGGTTTGTATGAAAACAAGTGAGATTGAACATAGTTTCTTAAGACTCTTCGACCTAAAAATAATTTTATGTTTTCTATGGAATGAGAATAATTAGCAATGTTTCTTTGCTTTTATAATATCAAAATGTATTTTAGTTTGTATTGATTATGGTGTTTTTTTTTACAACGTTTTCATGGATGCGGTATTTTTGTCTGTTATGCGAAGAATATTTATATGATGTAACTGAAACATGAAGTAATGAAGCAAATAAATCGATTTGTTGCGACGCACAGTGGCTGAGCCCCATACAGAAAGTGTCAATAAATAGAAGAACTCATCATCTACCAATAAAATTTGACACTTGAGTTGAAATTAACTATATGAGATCACATACGAAAATATTTTGAAATCTGCCTACAATCACCACCTACCTCTCTTACAAGACAAAAATTTAAAACGCTCTATGTTTCTAGTTATTGAGCCTATATAAAAACTAATCAGTCAAAATTCTCAAACATATGATGTGTACAGTAAAAAGTTTATATTCTGCTCCACGCCCACCTACGATAAAAAATGTTTCAGTGCACGTTATTTTTATAATTTAAACTTTCATTGAAAGCTATTATTTGCTTGGTTTTTATAAAACAAAAATTATAATTGTATTCATATCGACTTGAAAAAGAATTTATTAAAAAAATTAAAACTACACCCAAAAAAATCCTACAGCAAAAATAAATAAAAATGTATGTAAAACAAATGTAAATTAGTAACTCACCGTCCAAATAAATTATTTTTACTATTTTCAATTATTTACTTTTAATACATATTTTATAACTACAGAAAATATATACATCTACATTAAAATTAAATGTTTTTTTATTTATTAATTAAAAAACTGCAAAACGTTTTCTGCCACAGTACAAAGATTGCTTTTATTGTAAGAAAATAAAGGACTTTTTGTATTAAAAAAATGCATTTTAAGAAGTACACTTACCACAGTTCTTCATCATGAACCTTTTATAGTTATTAAAGTTAAAATACAATTGCTATCAAATACATATTATGCAATTTATTTTAATGTAGATTTTCTTTATTTAAATAAATGTATGTAAACAACTGCTTACTACATGCAACTACTTTGTGTAGTATTAATTATTTAAATGTAAATTCAGTAAAAATATATTCAGTAAAACTACATATATACGAAGTAAATACACATTGTGTAGTAAATTTTACTACAGTATATTTTTGAGTGTAAACATTATTTTCGACTACGCAGAACAGTTTTTCAATAATGCATTTAGTAGATAAAAAAAAGAGTGCAATATTTTCCTTGTTTGTCTGAAAGGAATTTTGAAAATTTTACATTTTTTACATTATTCAAACGTTTTTATATTAATCGACATTTTAATCGTCTGCAAAAAAAAAACATTTTGGAATCATGCTAATTAGAGTATTCTTACAAAACACATTACATTCTATCAAAACAGCTCATAAATTTTGGTATTCATTTCCACTTTTCAACTACTGAGCACATCACTTTGCAGTAGTGATGTTATTTGTACTAGTTAAACGAAAAAAATTACTTTATGAATTTTTTTAATGGTTTATGATGTTTAAGGAATAACATAAAAAAGTACATTAAAAGTATTTCAGGAATTTTGGGCAAGTGGGTGTAACAGCTGCGAAACAACTTAAACACATTTTGAGCTATATTTTAGAAATGAGAAAAACTACGATGACGAAATCAAAGGTAGATGTTTAATATATGATTTCAAAAAAGTGGGCATGGCAGCTCTTATGCAACTCAAACACAATTTACGTTAATCTAAGCCCTTTTACTCATGACGCAATGAAAAAGTAATGCCACTGAACAAAAGTTGCTAACCAATGCATTTATACCGAAGCCTTCACATGAAGCAAGTTGTGCATAACAAGTTGGCAACACGTTTGCGTCCAGTTAAATGCAACATGGCTTGCTGCAATTTAAATCGGCGATTTCGTGTGGCATATTGTGTTTTGATTGATATCAGTTTGCTGCCGTTCTTTTGCTGTGACGAATAAACTGCAGCTAACATTGTTCCTTATGTATGGGTGAACCCAAATTGTATTTTGACATTGGGTTCTTCGCGTATGGAAATATGAAATAACATCTTCATAACTCGAATCGCTTTAACTAATTTATTTTTTTTTCCTATTTAACAAAGCTTTGATTAAAAAGTAATTGTGTTGTTATGAATTTTTTTAATATTACGTTGCGACGTGACATGCTCATCTAAAAGTATTGGCTGCAATTCAGTTTTTAATTGAAGTGGCATGCATATTTTTAAGCTATCGCGTTGTAGTTGCATTATTTTTCAATTGCTTCATGTGTAAAAGGCCTAAGAGCTACGCTAACAGAATTATCGGTACATAGCAAATACATATGTGATTCTTAAAATTCTTGAAAATTTCGTTGGCATAGGACAAGTAGGTGTGAAATCTCCCATATATGAGGAATTTATATTTTGGCTACAACTAAGAATTGAGAAAAGCTGTGATAACGATGTTTGAGGTTTAAAATTTATAACTTTAATAACTTCAACACTAACAAAATTTTAATTATTTTGTAATGAGAACTTACAGTTTATTTTTTATATTTTAACAATATTTAAGATGGGACTCTTAACAAAAATACGGTGATGAAGAATCGCTATCGGGATCAGACCTTTCTTCACTATTTGAATCATTGTTTATCTCCGATGCATCAGCAGGAACAAGAAAACGAATACGTTCACATACAATTTTCGAACATTTGCCGAGCTTTATTAGATAGGAGTTAACCACAGGGCCAAACCTTATAAGAAGCATATTCAATTAATTCGTATTTGTATATACTTTTAAGCTTTAATGTGTGTTTGTCAAACAAAAATGTCTACAGTCTTTGTAACGAGCCTCTTCAGATATTTTTCCTTTTCCAAAGATGCATTATTGCACAATATCTTTAGCATGGCAGAGAATTTTATGTACTGTTACCGGCAGAAAATACTAGCTAAAAAGTTTAACATATGAAATAATGCAAAGTAGTTCAATGATAACGGTAAAACATGGAATTTAATCGGTTTAACATTTTAACAAGTTTAATAATTTTTCTTGCTACAATATAGCACTACTTTTAGATTTAATAGAAAAAAATTAAACACTCAAAATTATAAGTACACGGTGAAAACTGTTTGCTAAATTTGTATTGTGGTTGAGCAAAACTTGCACTTGAATCTCAGCTACTTCAAAATTATGCTAGATTTCAGAAAAAACTAATCAAAACTTGCTATTCCAGTTTATAACAACTTAGCAAGGCTTTGATTAAATTCAAGAAAAATTTTGCTAATTTGTCATAAATTGGAATAGCAAATTTTGATTAGTTTTCGTTAAAATCCCCACCCTCGAATATTTAATCGAAACATGTCCACTTTACAATAATGGAAAAATATCAAAACTGGCCCAATAAATCTGCGTTCTATTTTGCATTTAAAGCGTGCTCTTTTATTTAGAACCCGTTTATTTTGTGTTGTCTCAGCAAAAATGGTTGAATGCAAGAATGATAGAATAAGAGATTGCGCTTTGCGCAGGTCCGTTACTTCTGCTAATCGATTTTGACAGTCAGCTGTTCAGTTGAGTACGTCACAATATTTAATTTCTTTGAAAAACGTATTGCGATCGATGGTGTTTTATTTAATTCTGTATTTATCGACGTATATTAGCAAGTTTTTAACTTGAAATTAAAAAATTGAAGTGTGTAGTTGCTAATTGCGATAACAGTAGCAAAAAATCGGCATCAGAATGCAGCTTGTCGGTGTCAAGACTGCAACTAGGCATTATGGTGGCCACGCTCATACCACTGTGGGGTGTTTGCAATAAAATATCAAATGAGCTGGCGAGCTCATTGTTGTGATCGCAAAAATTAGATTCAATCAATAGCTTCTGAGTTGTTCGGTTTCATTATTTCTTGCAACATTTGTTTCAGATAAAGGATAGTCATCGTCATCCTCATCGGAGTCATCAATATTTTGTTGTTGTTGATGCTTTCATCATCGAAGACGATCAGCAATTGAATGATTTAGTGTTTTGTATTAGCGATTGGAGTTGTCCAATAAAATAAAAGTGAAAACAATGTTTGCAAAGGAGTAATAAATAAATTTACCTTTTTCTCGTATCAATAAATTTCTTCTCAGTTTTTTTATTTTAATTATTCAAACTACAATTTGTATAATACATACAAATCGTATGCAAATT
This sequence comes from Dichetophora obliterata, assembly GCA_963920525.1. Classification (NCBI taxonomy): domain Eukaryota; kingdom Metazoa; phylum Arthropoda; class Insecta; order Diptera; family Sciomyzidae; genus Dichetophora; species Dichetophora obliterata. The sequence goes on from OY986439.1 coordinate 45,056,407, forward strand.
GACAGCTTGCCAGAACAGCACTGATATTATGACGTACATGCGCAGAACGACAATTTTGTTGTACACTTTTTTTTTGTTTTCAGCGCAATCTTTGTATTCTATCATTCTTGGGTTAAATTTGTCCGAAAAGAGAGGACAGAAAAAGCTACAACAACCATATAGCTCTGTTTTTTCACTCTCGCAACTCTCAATAGAGCGAATGTGTAAGCAAGATGTGTGGCTTGGTCTTTTATATATAAATAAAGTCTTTTTATTTTCTAATTTTTACCTATCTTAATAACAGAAGATGGACCCCTTTTACATGGATCAAGACTTGAAGTCAAGTTCTTTTGACGTTCTCTTTTGAACTTGACGAAAGCTTTCACATTGGTCAAGACTTGAATTCAATTTCTTGTCCTATTTCCTTGTTTTCTAAAAATAAAGCGAGATATTTAGCAAGCAAATGAATTATAATTTATAGAAATTTGCAAACTGAATTTTAATTTTTTACCACGATGGAAGTTAACAAAATGTTTTTGCTTAAAAATTTAATGCAAAATGAAATTAAATTAAATGCAAAACAATTTTATTGCAACCGAAGTCTAACAAACTCACATTGATATGCAAAAAATAAAATAAAAAGCACTGCCAACAACGCGAAAATAACAAAAGGAATACGAGAAATTGCCGGTACAGCTTCAAGTTTCTTTTTCCCTTCCGTCGCTTCCGATGTGCGGCGAATTGCCTACAAACTCTGAAACTTGACTTCAAGTCTTGATCAATATAAAAGGGGTCATGTGAATAAAAATTATGTTGCGCACTTGCTATGAACCAGAGCTTTCAAATGACTTAAGTTTTAAGTAGATGAAAACTGAAAATGTATTTTGATTTTTCATTGAAATTATAACTTCGGCATCGAAATGACGATTTTCAGAAAAGTTTGAGATAATTAAATAATTTATATCTGACAATCCTAGTCACCGCACGAACAAGAAATTGTGAAACTCAAGTAAAAAATGACATTCTAGAAATTTTAAATTCATATTAATAGCTTATCATTTTTGCAAAAAAAAAAAAAAAAATAAAAATGTTTATCTCAAAGCTTTATTGACAATGATTTTATGTTTCTTGAGAAAACTAAACCAAAAGTTTTTTTAAAAAAGAATCGACTTAAAACTGAACGTTCCAAATGAATGAGGATATGTCTTTGATTGAACATTTAATAAATTGTTGTTAAATTGGGACACCTAAAAAAATGTGCCAAGTTAAGGACATGATGCCAATTTTCATTTATCAAATCATCATCGTCATCATCATAAACAGTTTCGTCACAAACAGTGCTGAATTTTTCGATAGGGTTTAATTTTTCCATAAAAAATATCAAACATGTAAACAAAAATTGCTTTTCTGTGTGTACAAGTATTAAAACCTATTGCTATCTATAGCGGATTGCTACTCAAAGGGTTGAAGTCGCTATTTACTTTTATCTTTGCCAACTATTCAATTTTCGAAAGTTCAATGCTTGGGTTTATTGAAATAGCAATTGTTGGTGCTTTTAGAAAAATAAACAAATTGAAAATTTATTTATGGCACACACAAGCCTTATTTCTTCAATTCATTAAGCATAAGTGCACAAAACGAACAACAAGTATTATTTTTGTTTTTATTTTTATTTTCTTTCAATGTTATTTTCTAAAAGTAGTAGCCGCCTACGCTAGGATGTGACCACCGTTGTTGTTACCACCAATTAGAAAATGATTTTTTACGCTTTAAAATGCTAACTTATAATCATAAACTATTTTATAATCAACGTAAATATTGTACATATCATTTCGTGTTACATAACTTACTTTTTATCATATTAGGGCACAATCCAGTGCAAATGGTCTTGCATCATAGCATTTGCAAAATGGGAGAGCATATTTTTACTCTTCACTAAAAAATGTTGCATGCAAATACTACGCTCTTGCAAATATGCAACATTAAAATCTGTAGTTAATATTTACTATACATATGCAATACTAAATTGAAAACCGTTAGATAATGAAAAAAGAAAAAGCGAAAAAAAAGTGATATGAAAGATAAGCAAACAAAACAACGAATACAATGTGCCTTAAAGCTTTTTCCGATATAAAATTTATTCAAGCAAAATGTTCAGTAGAAGATTAGTCTACTTTTCATAAATAAGCTGTGGATTTTATGTTTTGCAACAAGCGTAGCAAAGTTAATCGAAAAACATAGTTCACAATTGATAGGAAATTTTTAATTTTGCCCAAATTTTCAATCTTAAGTACACAAGATTGTGAATTGCCCTATTGTACATAAAAGCCTTACAATCGCCCTAAAGTACAGAAATGAAAAATCGCCCAAAAAAAAAAACGGCTACAAATTTTGGGCGATTGTTCATTTTGAGGTTGGGCGATAGTTCATAATGAATGTTCGCCCAAAATTTTGAAAAATGAATAATCACCCAAAAATATTCTTTGGGCGATTGCTCATTTCGCGTAAACTGCTCTCCACTGTACAATTAAAGAGAGATAACGATTTGCCTGAAGTAATTATGATGAAAAGGTATTTGTGTTTTTTAATGATGAAATGATTTGCACTAATACGAAATGTTTTTTTGACATTCCTCAGTAGGGCAATCATTTGATAATCATTATTATCAAGGGTGGATATCATGCCAGCCACCCCAGAACTCGCCGCCGCGGCTGGCATGATAGTTTTACTATGTCAGCTGTTTTCAAATAGTGATTAACTAAGTGTACATTTTTATATGAATAGGCATTAGACCAAGTCAAATGTTACTTTGTATGTAATCCTTCGTGCCTCCCCCCCCCTGAAAAACTCGATGGTTGCAAATGAAGTAATTTGTACCCTTGAAAGTCCAAGAATTGTCAAAAACGGTCCGGTTCTGTTCCAAAATCTGGTTTTCGGAGAGTAATTTTAGGTAAAATGTATTTAAATCTTTCTAATGCATTTCTTTTTTTTTTCTTGATTTCCTTTCATCCATTTTGACAGTTCTACCGAGCTTCCTGCAAGTGACTTAACCCGTATTAACAAACCTTTAATGTACCTTCAAGTTTTTGACATTATGCTTTGTTCTTTTGTTTTCTTTTTATTTTTCATTTCATTTACTATACCATTTGCTGCACCGAAGCTTGATCTTCAATTTCGGCACATAAATGAACGAATCGCCAAAAAAGTTTGAACCAAGTTCGACAGTCGTTTATGGTACTTATCTGAAACAATAATATTACTTGCATTTTTTGATAGAAGTTTTAACGTAGATACAAGACGACTGATGGTGACACCACTTCAGAAAACTAGCAAAATCAAAAACGTCAAACAAGGTTCCATCAATTTCAATTCCGTCGATGTTTCGAATTTAAGAATCGATAATTTCGTTACATCGAATACTGAACAATTTTTCAACTCATTGTTTGTGAATGATTCAAGTTTTTTGAAAAATGAAAAATACTTGCGGGCAGAAGAAGTCGTCAAAAACATTTCTGTCATTAACGATGTTACTGAGAGAGCAATAAATCTTATGTCTAGATACAACGATAAAGTGACGTCATTGGAAGCGGAAAAATAACAAAATCCTAAACGATTCTTCTGAACGCATGTAGCAAAAGAAAATCCATTCACAATGAATAAAATTAATTCCTTTAAAAATCAGTATACAAAAAATATCGTGTCTCATTCAAAAATGGATCGATCCTCTTTTAATTTTTTTTTTAATTATAATTACTATAAAATAATGGGCTTACATAATGCATGTATTAATTTGGAAAAATAGCCTAGATCAATGCAAAGAACAAACAAGAATTAAAAATTGTAGTAAAAAATTTTTAAATGTTGACTTTAAATGTTTAAATTTAAAATATATAGGTGTATAAAATAAAAAATTAAGTTTAAAAAATTTAAATACATTTTATCTAAAATTACTCTCCGAAAACCGGATTTTCAAACAGAACTGGGCCATTTTCGACAAATCTTGGACATTCAAGGGTTCTAATTACTTTATTTGCAACCATGTTTTTTTTCAGGGGGAGGGGGCACGAAGGATCCCAGGCACTTTAACAAAATCCATACGAATGTGACTTCTCTTATATGCATACACTTACATCTTCTTTTATTTTGGGCGATTGTTCATCTAATTTTTGGACAATTGTTCATAATGAATAAAATAAAGACTCAATATTTTTAGGCAATTATTCAATTTGCGATTTGGGTGAACGTTCGCAGTTTTCAGCGATTGTTCGTCGCATTTTTGGGCGATTATTCATTTCATGATCTTTGCAAACGCTTGCAGTTTTGGGCTATTGTTCATCACTTGCTTTGAAGATTGTACTTTATGAAGAAACGCTCAATTTTTTTTGGGTGATTGTTAATTTTTGGGATTGGGCGATTGTATCTTGGGCGATAATTCCCACAGCCGGAAAACTTATTTTAAGAACTCATTTGAAAGACAGTGAATATAAATTTCAAATGATGTATTTGAAATGGAGGCTAGTGTTATGCCTTAACCTCGGCAAGCATATCCAGCCCTTAGTTGTTCCTGTTCTTTAACTCCAAATTTTCCACAATTTAGTTGTGAATTTTTAGTTTTCCATAATTCTTAAATGTTGGAACCATAAAACAATATTTATTTGTAGGGATTTATAAAACAAGGGCAGTTTTATTGCAAAATTGCAAACAATTTTAAATTCCGAAAATATATTTTTTCGAATTTTACCTTGTTTTTATCAAATTTCAAGCCAAGAAATTGAATTTTTTTAAAGTTACTGTTTTTGTCTAAAAATGTATTTTTATCTTAGTGTTAGTTATTTTTACCCAAAATAGAGTTTTGAGTTTTGCACAGTGTATAAATTTTGACACTACCTGCATTGAATATCAACTGCGTATTTTTACAATAATGTCACTACTTTATGTCACTCCATCCATCCATTCATCTTTGCGACATTCCTTAATACCCACTCACGCTATTATGTTGTCCTTCAAGCCGCCTCCATTGCCAACTGTCACTTTAATTTTCCAACATACAAGATATATATATAGCAACAAATGTACTTACCATGTATCTGTAAGCCTTTCTATGCATGTTCTGCTTTATGCTTTATTCATGTCTCAATGCAAGTGCATTATTTTACATTTTCTCTGCGTGTATTCATGAAGCGGTATGTACTTTTATGTCGCCATCGATGTTCCTTATGCACATGTCCTCCTTTGATTTAGCTTTATTTTTTTCTGCTTTTTTGCTTTTTCTATGCTTTAAGTATTGCTTGCTAGCACGTTTCAATCGAATTTACAGTCATTTTCTTAAACGAAAATAACGTAATGAATAACAACAAACAGCGCTGTCAAGCGTTAAGACTCTACGTTTCTTCCTTAGCTCATCAGAGCAATGAGATTTTGTGGAAAATTCCTGAGTTTAAAATTCAATTGCAAATACCGTGCATCAGTACTTTGGAACTAATGCATTTTTACTTATCAAGTATGAAATTAAATTGCAAGTTTGCTTAAAATTTAATAAATATTCAGATGACTTTAACAGGGTTATCTTTCATTATGAACATGGTTTTCAGTTAATTATGAAATTTAAAAATAAAATAACATTTAAAAGTAAAAGGAAGAACAATTCAACTGTTTGGTTAAATAAACTACTTTATTAAATCAGCTACTATTCATTCAACAGCTATTAAACTTATGAAGTGTAAAATAACTCAATAAATCTGGACAGAAACGTAAATTGTTTATTTATTTTATAATTTCCACAATTTAATTTATTTTCAGCTTTGAGCGATGTTTGCTTTTTTGCCGATTTAATTGCACATTTTATGATTTTTAATTTCCTGATTTTCTAAATTATGATTTTTATGGCTTTATAAATTTAATTTCATAAATTGACACTATTATTTATTTAAAAATGTGCAAATTTTAAAACAATTAATACATTTTGGCAATAACTGAACTAAATATTTCTCATAGATTGAAATTTTGATCTGAGATTAATTGAAACAAAGGAAACGCCTTAACCTCTTCAATCCCGCACCAAGAAATACAATGAAAAAAAAATACTTTTTAAGGTATTATTCCTACTAAATAGGGTCTAGTTAAGACATTTCTGCAAAAAAATTTTAAATTTTTATTTAAAGTAATAGTTTTTAAATGTGCATGAGCATATACAGACATATTGTACTTTTTTACAATAAATTCTTTATTTATTAAAACTTTTTTACTTTCCAGGCATAGGAGCCTTCTTACGCGACATATTTGCATTTTACATTGAAAATTTTTTTTGGGAGTAATAGTTTTTAAATGTGTAGATATGTGGATATATTGTACTTTTTTTACAATAAATTCATTACATATCAAAATTAATTTTTACTTACCATACAGAGGAGCCTTCTTACGCTACATATTTGAGAAATTAAAAAAAAAAGCTTATGAGGGAGAATATTTTCTCTATCCATTGCGCCAATATTGGAAAGAAATAACGACAAATCAAAAAATATATCAATACAAAAACTTTTGTCCACATGTGTGACCATTTCACCCAAAGAGTTTAAAGTAGGTATACTAGATAATTTTGTTGGAGTACTAAGAATCAAGACTAAGCAAGTCAAATTATCTTCAAAATGCATTTAGTTTTTGTTAAATAAAAGGTCAATGCACTCAAAAATTGCTAAGTTTTAATTCTGAACCGTTTCAGGTCAAGTCCAGTAAAAACATTTTTTATAACAAATAGGCATACGTTGAATATAGCAAAATTCTGCTAAATAATAAATTTTCGTTTTTCTGGCTCATTTCCACGTCGAATAATATTTTTTTTTAAATGAAATATGTTATTTATAAGTATGCAAAAACGTTTTTCAATAATGCTTCCAGTAACAAAAACAAAAAACCCTAGAGCGCAATTATTTTTTGAGTGGATGCTATAACTCTTGAAAAATATAAATATAAACATGAATATAAATTTCTTCTTCCTAATCGTTTTTACATTAATCACAATCAAAACATTTATTAGTAAAATTTATACAAATGATATTCGTAAAGAAAATATTCGTACAAATATTCGTACAATATACAAAGTATTTGTATTGTGATATCTTTACGAGTGCATTCGTAAAATGTTTCTAGTACCTGATCAAGTATCTGCGAATATATTTGTTTTATATACTCATAACATTCGTAAGCAAAAATACAATAATTCGTATAAGGCCATTGAACGAATGATTGTGTACATATAAATAATAATATTCATAAATTTCTTGTACGAATAACTTTGTAATTTTTTTCATTACATTCGTAGTAGTTACTAATTCTTTCGTACTATTTACGAATGAAAAATAATATTAGTAGAAACAATTCATTTGTAGGTTGACCTTAAAAAATTTAAAACCGAAATCGTTCAGCCTTGTTTGTCGAATAACTAAAGAATTGTAACCTTTACCAATGGTCAACAAAAGTTGACTTGTACTAGGGCAGAACGCAGTCGGCGGGACCCGTTTAAGCAGCTAGCTTATCAGCCTGGGGGGATTCTTGACCGCCTTACCCTTAAGAGCAGCACTGGAAACATTTAATTATCAGAGTCCCTGAAGCAAACAATATTTATTATATAAAAAAAATAGAACAAAATCCATGAATTGAACCAAATGGCTAATACTACCAAGAGAAGTAACATAATGGGACAAGCATTAGCCCAGAAATTAAACAAATGAAAATGATTTTTTTCTTTTAGCACAAACAAGATATGCGCTCGATCTTTAGATGTAAATCAGATCCGCGTTATTTACCCACCCTCCATAACTCTTTTTGACCATTATGCAAGAGTCCCAAACTATTTTAACTTACGTCACCTACTACAGGAGAAAACAATTCATTTTAACCAATTCTATTTATTCAATAATATTTTAAATAACAAAAAAGAAATTCATATTTTTTTAAGGTTTAAATTTAAAGTGTATCTTAAAAATGTGAATACTAATTATTTACATGGATAACAAAAAAAAAAAAAAAAAAGCCAACATGTTATTAATCTCTAAATACTAACAAATAATTTTTTTAATATTTTTATTTTTGAACATTTTAATTAAACTAATTATTGCCTTATTTATGTAGTAGGCAAAATTAATGAATATTATAATTTTAATATAACCCGTAGAACAGGAAAAAAAACTAGTGGTTTGGTTGGGTGATAGAAAGTATCTGGCGATTTCTTTTAGAAAAACAGTAAAAAGAAAACTTAAAATGTAAGTAAACTAAAGACAGCTAAAAATCGAGCATTATGTTTTAACTTCTTTGTTTTTATTAGAACCGGTTAGAGAAAACGAAAAAAAAATATATAAGCGAAGAATCAAAACAAAACGCACGTATTTTAATGCAAGTTAGGCGATGTAAACAAACCACCGATGACAGCTTGCTACTGTAAGAGATTGAGCTTGCGGGAGAGTGGTAAAAGCTTTCTTATTTTTTTTTCTTTTATCGCTGATGTTTAAGCGGGTGGTAACAGGATCCACTCTCACGACGTGGTAAAGAGTAAGCTTTGACATAATCTCTACACTAGCAAGTGTCTATTTAAGCAATAAAATTTTAAATTAAACAGGGTGTTGCAACAGTATGCAGTGCACTATTTATATATTAAAATTTGCAGTTAGATTAAAGTAATATTATTAAAAAAAATTTAATGAATGAATATGAGCACTTACATTACATCCTCGATACTTCTGAAAGGCCTTCCATAAGATGTCGATGTGTTGATACTGGTTGTGGTTTTGATGATTATACTATAATTTAAGATTAAATTTTAAAAATAATTAATTTATTTTCTTTCGTTTTTCTTTACCCTTATAGATTCTTTTTTTTCAGATCTTAATTGTTTTATTTTTTTTTTGTTTTTTAGGGTAATTTAAACAAACTTTAAAACCACTAGCTTTTACTGAATATACAACATTAAACTTAAAGTTTTGGGGTTTGCTTTTTTTTTCTTCTTTTAACTCGATGCGTTTATACCACTTGTCTCAAATAATGTCTTGTAGAAACTGATCTCTGGCTATTTTTTTGGTTGAGCAAGAAGTGCGTGAGGCGAGATAGCGGGACAAGTTCTAGCTGCGGATAGGAAAGCTGAGGACGCAAGGGACTGCTTGGTCGTGCAAAAAAGTTAGTATATCCAGAGTAAAAGCTATCTGGAATATTTAAAGCGCTAGTGGGGCTTTTCTTCAATTTAGAATTTAGAATTCTTGATCCGTGAATCTCGTGCTTACTTTAGCAAATGATCTAATAAAAAAAATATTAAGATTGTACTAAAAAAAATGTTACGCAATTTTTTTTGTGTTAATTTTTATCTTTATATTTCTTACTTACTTTTCATTTAAAACAATTCAAATATATCCACTAATCACTGTTAATTATGTGGAAGGTTATGTGAGAATTTTAACACTTTAATTATAAATCCACATTTAAAAACTTTTTAGACTTTTTATTTGTCTTACGAATTTCTTGGTGTGTCTGCACTTTTTGGAGATTTAAACGGAAAAGAAAGCTTATCCATTTAACACGTGGTTTCATACCTTGGCTTGTATTATATCGATGTTAAATCTGTATACACGAATGAGTCAATGTTGCGTCGGTTCATACGGAATTCCTTCAAAAAGAATTTTAAGTATCTGGTGATAGAAATTTTGTTTTTGTTGTCGGTTTATGTCAATGTCTCGGTTTTAATCCCTAATTATTTATTTTACTAATATTAAAAGAGACAAGGATTAAAAAAAGTTTAAAAATATGTTAAGTAAGCCCGTTAAAACATGTTACAGAATATAAAGAACTGTATCACTGTAAAGTTGCTGTAGCCTACTGGTGGTTCAAACCCCAGGTCAGACAGAACTATATTTTTGTTGTTATAAGATATGATGTAAATGCAACAAATGTATTCGCCGCAGGGAATTCCCTTATTTAGTGTTGGGTATGACGATCCCGAGGATCCTGAGTAAATTCTGAGTAATTGTTTTTAATTCTATTAATGTATTTTCATATCGATCCAAATCATCTTAAGTTTGTAAAAATTTTGTGAAAATGTAATCGTTATGATTTAGTAATAATAACAATAATAAATCCATTATTAAAATTAAATTATAATGTTATAATGTCATAATCGTTAAATATAAATATACTATGGTTAAATATAAAGTAATATACATTGATTCTACAAATCCTATTCGTGGCTGAAAACTACGAATAAAATTCGTAGAATAGAAGCAGTTATTACACTGCGGCATATTCGTTTAGTCGCACTAAATTTATTCCGTTGATTATTCAATTTGTGTAAATAAAAGGCATAGCTTTTTGCAACCATGGTTAAAGTAATAAGCCGCAATGTCTGTTTTTGAAATACGTAACGGTTGTTTGCCTTTTTTATTTTGTTATTGTAAAAATTTAGTACGACTGTGAACGCACTTCGTAGTAGCAGCATATTCGTATAGACGCAGTGGAACAAATTTCATTTTTAAGAGGAAATAACAACAAAATTAAATATTTTCTTGTCATAACTATAAAATAAGTAAGTTAGCTTCTGTTTTTTTAAAGAAAATCCTGAGAAGTAATTAACATTCATTGTCTTAGGTAAACATTAAAAAAATGCCACGTGGACTTACTTAACCGAACAAAAAAAATTCAAATAAATTTTTTTATAAAGCAGGGGTGTTCCAATCGGGAAATTAGCCGAAAAATTTGGCGTTTTGATAAAGTTGTAAGAAATTACTTAAAAAATAGAGCTCGTTATGGAATAAAAAAAACCAACAAAAGGTAATCAAAAGCTGACAAATCGTCAGAAAAATTTAATTTGAGAGGAGGCTCATAAAAATTAATTAAATTCAGCACAAATGCATTCTAAATTATGTTTACCAGTAACAAGAAAAAACATATTTACCATGTTCTATGCACAACACCAAATGTTGTTTAGAAGATACAGCGCGCAAACCAATGCTTAAAGAACAACATAAAAAGGCACGCTGAAATTTTGCTAAAAAGCATATGCACTGGTTTTCCGAATGGCAGAAAGTAATTTTTTCCGGCGAAAAAAAATTTAATTTGGATGGCCCAGACTGTTACAGTTGCTATTGGCACGATATTCGCAATGCTAGTATCCCCAAATCAAAAAGAAACTTTGGAGGCGAAAGTCTGATGGTTGGGCTGCCTTTTCCAGTGAAGGAAAGTCAACTTTGTGTTGTGTTCCTCCCCGAATGAACTCGGAAATGTACATTGACACATTAGACGATGTCCTTATTCAATTTATAGAGGATAAAATGGACGACAGTGTCATTTTTTGACAGAACAATGCGTCCATTCATGTCTCTAAGGCATCCATGGCTTGGTTTGAGCAGCGAGAAATTAAAATTTTAGAATAACCTGCATGTAGCCCCGATCTAAACCCCATAGAAAATCTATGGGGTATTATGGCAAGGGAAGTTTACACTGAAAAGACGAAAGTAATCCCATTTTCTACTGTGACAGAATTGAAACTTGAAATTAAAGAAGTTTGGAGTTTAATTCAAGGAACCATTAAGGAGCCTAATAGGATATTTTAGGTGATCCAAAAAAAAGTTGGGCATACTTATTACTAAATTTTTATAATTTAAGATTTAACTAAAGAGCGTCTAAGCGAATACGCCAATTGTTTCAAGCGTTACGTTTTAAGTTCATTTAAAAAAAAAATATAACATAATGCTAACAAGAAGTTTTTTGTCATTATTTTGGAAAATAAATAATTCAGGTTGCGAAGAACGTTTGAAATACGATTGTTCTCAATTATCGTTCTCCTCATATAAAATTGTTCTCGCAAATTATCACGAACGAATGGGGAACTCTCTGCTGGCGCCGTATTTTTTATCTCTGAAAAATTTGTCAGTTTCAAATTTATTCGATCGATTTTTTCACAAAAAAATAATAAGCAACGAAAGTTCGTTTTTAATTTTTCATAAAAATTAATCGCTCAAAGAAAAATTCAGGAACATTCATTTCCAAAAAAAAGTTATGTTCCGACTATCAGCATCCACATCGTCGAGCGAGGATTTTTTTCAGTTATGTATGCGTCATTGAGTTTGGTATGTATTGTTTCTTGTATATGTTTTTATTTTTGCATTATCGTGAAAAAATTGTTGCGAATGCGTAGCATCGAGCGCTGTTTGTGTTAATGTTGAATCAACATTTTTCCGTAGAAGGGCAAATTATTTTATCATAAAAAACACAAAAAAAAAATTGATTTGACCTTATAGATTTTATTACTATTCCCGTATAAGAGCGAATAATTTTGTCATTATATCTGTGTCGATAAGCAATAATAGCTTAATTCGACTTACGACAGATCTAAGTTATTGATGTAGCAGTGTTATACGCATAAAGCACTATAAACACACAAAATCTAGAGCTTTTAACATGACCAAAAACAAAGTTATGACAAAATAACAAAAGACTCTTCCATTTAACTTATATGGCGATTGAATATGTCATAAAACTAAATATAATTTTTGGGACTATGTCCTCTTTTTAAACTGAAAAATTTTTAATTTTGGATTATGTTTATTATTTGTAGTTTTGGACTACCTGAAAAGCACGATAAAAAGCACTTATAGTATTTTTCAACGATTGTGGGATGTGGTAATTTTCATGTTATTTTGTGAGAAAAATCTCTAGCGTGGGTATAAAAATACCTCAAAACACCACAAAATACCTCAAATTACTCAATATAACTCATTCAATTATTCTCACTCATAACAATACCTCAAAATAACTCAGTACAACTCAAATTGCTTCAATTACGTGGCAAAAATACGAATTAGGGGAACGTTGCGTTATTTTCTTTTTTCTTTTCTGAGGTATTGTGGGATTTTGTGTTAATTTTGAGGCATTTTGTGGTAATTTGAGGTATTTTGGGAGTGTGGTAGTCTTGAGAATTAAATGCAAGAAAAAGATAATTTTAATGGTAGTTCCTTCTTGTTACACTGCCACCATCATGAATAATTTGTCACCCTTAATCTCCCTAGTATATCTGATAAATTGGCAGATTCGCGATTGGTACTTTCATCATATAAAGGTATCTTATTGACTTAATTCCTCCGGACGCGTTTCTATTCAGCCCTATCATGAATAATTTTTTACCCGAAATAAAAAAAGGGAGTCTCAAAGGCAAATCTCAAGAACATTTTGGAAATTTTTAATGCAAATTTGTTCATCAACCGTCAATATTCATGAGTGTAAAAAAAATGTGATGTCTTTGTCTGCTATATTAAAAATGAAAACACCCTTTTTTGATTCCGGGCGAAAAATTATTCATGATAGGTCTGAATAAGAAAGTCTCCAAAGGAAGAAATCTTTATATGATGAAAGTGCCGATCGCGAAACTGCCAATTTATCAGTTATACTGGGGAGAATACGATAACTGGTGCGCCGCGATTTGACAATGGATTCGTGAAGTACTTTTAATAAAAATAGGAATGGCCGAAAGAAAAATCGATGTAGCGATTTGTTTTCGAGTTATCAATTTTTAAATTTGATTTTCATTTTATCTTTCAATCAATCAATATCGATTTCAATCAATAGATCAATCTTTTAAATCTATGAGATAATGGTAACGATATAAATATTTTATTGAACAGATTTTGTACCAAGCAACAAAATGTTAAACATAGATAACTAGTTGAGGTATCGATTTTTTGTTCGAACAAATATTTTTTTTTGTTATGAAAAGGACAACACTTTCTAATGGCGGCGCCCCAGTTATCGTGCCTTTACACTTTTGCAGTCCAGTGTTATGTAAAACAAACGTATTAAAACGTTCTTCACTTCCTGATTTTCAGTAATGGGTAGAGTATCAAAAATAGACAACAAATCTCTGGTCATCTATGACAAAAAAAGTATCATTTCCAAATGTCTCTTATGCGAAAAACCTTTCATGGGATGTGTACTAGGGAATATCAAAAGGCATTACGTGAGTGTGCACAAACATAATTTTGACGATGCTTTATCATCAAGATCATTAAGAAGTAATCATACAATCTAATCGTATAACAACAATCATAACAAACCGTCTTTTTTCATTTGATTGGGCATATCAAGTTTATTTACCTTATAAAAACATTCTTTTTTTCTCATATGCATATGTGCAGTCCACATCTGTATTTTGGTCTCATCTTTTCATGTCAGCAAGTGTACAAAAATACAACAACAAACTTATATTTTGTCTAATAACTCTACGTGCAAACGAACGTTTGTGAATTTTTTCTTCAAATGCTCATTTTGAATGAACAATTCCAAACGAACGTTTGTTGCTTTTTGTTGATGTGTGAAAAATTCGTTCGAAAAAATACATAGCTCACAAATTTATCAGTGATAAAAAAAACGACGCAAGCAGATCGTTTATTTTTCGATTGCGAACGTTCGTCTGCTTTTAAATTTTTCGTTTGAAAAATTCTCACAAATAGCAAAAAACGACAGATAAGATCGTATTTTAATCAATTGCGAACGAATTTTTCCGCACCCTGTATTTTTCCTTAACATAAATAAAAAAAATTGGTTTAAAATATATTTTATGTGTATTTTATTATAAGTTTTTAAAAAATTTATATTGAGTCTAAGCGAATATTCCTCAGTGTAGTAATATTTACTCACAAATATTTTTGAGTGCAGTTTCAAAGGTGTTTACACAAAAAACCCGTGAATATTTCTTAAAAATATTTAAGAGTCTGCTATTCACTACCATCTGAAATACTCTGGTGAAATCTTAAAAATTTTGGTGTTGGCAAAAAATCTGTAGCAGACAGTTCTCTTGATCCTGATCTTCTAAATGATACCTTTTTAAATAGTTCTGATGATTTGTCAAATGCCTTTGTTCAATCAAACTTTCAGTTTTCTAATATAAGAGAGTATGAGGTCTGTAAGCACATTTAAGAGGTAAATTGAATGCATTTGAGTGAGGATAGGATTTCGATTAAGTTTATCAAACTCATCCTATTAATTATTGTTTTACAACGTCATCTTTTCCTCAGTTTTGGAAGATTGCTAAAGTTTTACCTGTCGGAAATAATTATTATCGTGCGAATCTAATGACTTTAGACTTATTACTATTTTATCATCTCTCGCGAAGGTTTGTGAAGCTATTATGGATGATCAGATTTCCAACTTTCTAACTACAAATTACTACTTGTCACCACAGCAATCTGGTTTTCGTTGTGAACATTGTTGCTCAACTGCTATTCTTAAAGTTATAGGCGATATTCGATCACCGTAGGATGAAAGTCTAATGACTAGGGACCGGAATCTCATGCACCAAAAACATCCAATATATGCGCATATATATGCACCTAAAATTAAGAAAATATGCACTTAATATATGCATTAAAAAACAAAAAATGTTTCAATATTTATGACAAACAATTACATAAATATGCATGTACTTACCAAAAAACACATAAAGCTCAAAAAATATTTGTAAATATTAGCTTAGTTTATTTTCATTCCTCGTTTCATGCTCAAGTTTAAACTTAATACAGAAAACAAAATCAACACGAACTATAAAATCAAAATATGAATCAAGTAATCAAATATTTCTCATTCAAGTTCACATTGAACTGTGCAATGTCTCTTGGTATGTTTTTCTGAGTTAAACCAGCAACGAAAAATAAAAGTTATTGATTTAACAAAAAAAAAAAAAAAAATTAATATATTTAAAAATAGAAGAAAATTTAACAAAATTATAAATATTAATTTTGCGATATGGAATCAAAACTCATCTATTCCACATTAGCCAATCATATCTGAAAATTTGTTTATCGATCCAAATTAAGCAGACACAAAATGTTTTAACCAATTTTTTTTCAAAGCTGAATTATGGTGACCGCTCTTAAGAATGTACGCTCATTCTTATCTCATTATCTTAAAAGTGAAAGAGTAGATTTTTTTATTCTATAGGCCTCATATATATTATTTACTTTTCTATAGATATTGCCTTGTTAGTAGAGACAACAAAATGTTTTTTCAATTAACGATTTTAGTGGAAAGTACCCAAAATGTTGACCGAATTCTGAGCACTGTTACACACAAAAATTTCTTGAATCTAAAAATCTTCCTATTTACAACTTAGGTGTCCCAGATACCTTTCATTTGCACCCATTTTTAGGTAGTTATTTTAGATTGATAAAAAGTTACGGCGAAAAAAACCGGTGATTTTTGGCGAAAAAGTGATTTTTTTAATCAAAACCACTGGAGGACGGTTCCACCGATCTCGATATCCTTTTGGATATAAGATCTACTTGAATCCAGCTCCCAGAATATGAGTGTCAAAAAAATGTTTTTTTTTATCCCCACGTGAAGAAAATTAAATAAAAAAATAAAAACATTTTATAAAATATTCAAAGAAAACGTGATTTTTAAAGAAAATATGCAAAAACATGCATTTATAGTGAAATATGCACTTAAAAAGAAATATGCAAAAATATGCACTAACGATTGAATGCCATTTTAAAGGAAATTTTCTGAATCGCAAATATATTCTATTCATTTTCTTAACATGGTGACCACTGCAAACATGCAATGACATTACTTTGCTTGCTAGATTTTTCCAAAGCATTTGACTCTGTAAGCCATTCCTTACTTTGTGAAAAACTGAGGTGCGGGTATGGCTTTTGTAATAGTGCGGTATATCTCTAAAGATGCTATTTGTCAAATAGAACGCGGAAAGTTTGTGTTGCCAACATGTGTTCGAAACTAAACGGTTACAAGAAGGCTCAGTTCTTGGCCCATTATTTTTTACAAATTTTATAAATGACATTTTAACTGTCTGCAAATATGCCTCCATGCATGCCTATGCAAATAATGTACAATTACATCTTTCGCGCAGGACTGGTCTATTGGAGGACTTAAGTTACAGGCTAAAAGAAAATGTACATGGTATAAAATAATGGGCCATAAAAATGTTCTCAAGATAAATGCATTGAAATAGTTTGTGCTGCCTATTAGCAAAAACAAAAAAAAAATTATTGATGATATTTTGCATTTGTTTGCAGGAGACAAAAATCCAAAATTTGTGAAGAATGTAAAAAGTTGTTGGCTATCACATAAACTCGTCGTTAACATGCACTGATCATAAAAATAGCGTTGTGCGCAACATTTACTTTATCCTGGGCAGCCTATAAATGTCAGCAGAGTTAACTTCAGTGAAAACCAGGCGCAAGCTCGAGTTACAACTTATCGTTCCTTTGATAACTTATTCCGAGCTAAGTTTTAGTAGGCTTGACTCACGATCCGAATACAAACTGCAGGTTACTTTTAACCATGCTACTCGTTACGTCCATAACATTTGCAAATTTGACAACAAATCAGCTTTTAGGAAAAAGTATTTTGGCCGTGACATCATAGACTTTCTCAACGAACGGAGTTGTATCTTTTTGCAAAAACTAATTTTTTCCAAAACGCCTGGGTATCTTTTTGAGAAGCTGCAATTTTGCCAGTCAACCAGAAAAAATATAATTATAATACAGAAGTGGAAATATCTTAACTCTATCAGACTTTTTTCATTAACGCCATTCGATTATGGAATAGTTTACCTAACTTGTTTATATCTTTGGAAAACAGGAGAGGCTTTAGGAAAACCGTTTTTTATTACTTTAAATAATGGATACCGATGTATAATAATAAGAAACCAGATTTCTACTTTTATCTTTATTTTTTCCATTCTTGCTACTTTTCTTTTTATTTGTTTTTTTTTTAATTTTTCCCTTTTATTAATACTTACATTATTTTCTAAAGAATTTATTTACATTTTTCCTCTTGTTATTTTAAATTAAGAGTATTTTTTATGAGTTGTTATGAAATCTTTAATTTTGAAATAATATTTAATTAATATCAGCAAAATAAATTATTCTTATTGTACTGATATGATAAATTAATAAATAAAATAAATAAATAATTCTAAGACATAGCAAGGAAACAATTGACCAAAAGAGTTTTTGAATATTGTTTTGTTACCTATCCCGTGGCCGCTTACTCCGTAAAGTAGATGATATCAGTATTTTAACAGTCACATGTCAAAATAAATGTAAAATGATATTGTGTTCAGGCATAAAATGCTTTGCAACATTATCGCAATAAGAAAAAGTCCGTAAAGCCACTGCGAATTCACCTAAAACAATTTAAAATATATCTAATATACCAAAATATGAGTTAATATAAGCTGTTTTTATAGACCATACAACAATGAAGTTCTTGTTATCATCTAACAAGTTGTGCGATTAAGTTAGCAAAATGCACTAATATGTCACTCGTGTCAAAAAGCATTGACTATATAGAAAATTTGTAGTCCATGAAACATTTTTGTACTTCACGCGTTTTAAGAACTTAAGCTACAGTTTTATCTTAATAACTTTTGCGTTGTACAACATTACTTTTTTGCCCACTAAATTTTTTTTATTTTTGCTTTCCTATTTTTGTTTCTGCTCTATTTATTCTCTAGACTGTTTTCTATTTGTCTTAGTGTTTTTCTGCTTTTTTAAAGTTATTTCCTGTTTTTTTCCTTTTTTTATTGTATCTTTCATATGTTTCGCTTTCTCACTAAGAAAAGTTAAGTTCATTTTTTATTTATTTCATTTTTGTGGTTTCCATATTCTTTATGGGCTTTTTTTTTATGAGCTGCCATTGTTTAAGAGCTTCTTAAAAGCTTCTTCTGACAAACACCAATAACTTTGGTAGGTCTTATAATACCACTTGTTGTTATTGCATTTAGCATACAAAATGTTTTTATTGGTTACTACCTACATCTTTTTTTATATTTATTTTTATTTTTTTTGCTGTTGCAATAATATTACAAGGTTGGTAGAAAAAAAAAGATGGCTGAGTACAAATTTATTTCCTCTCTTACTTAAGTCTTTTGTTGTAAAAGTTATGTTATTTTATCGCAGGAATTTTTTTTATATACAGTGAAGTATTACAGAAAGAAGCATATCGGGGCTTTAACTAAAACTCTTAACTCAAGTAAAAATAGTAACAGTTTTTTCCCTGTCATTGTAATTGCACTTCTACAGACGTTAAACAAAATATTTTGCTTCTCTATTATTGAAATCTAAGTTGATGAGATCTATAGTAATTATGTGAAATAAAGTTGTAGTTCAACTGATTAAATAAGTTTTAAAAGCTAAAAAAATAAAGATATAATCACGAAATTTTTTTATTTATCATAATTACAAACAGGAAACAATGACTACAACTTTAACAGCTTTAAGATATAGTGATAGTGATAGTGATAGTGATAGTCATAGCCATAGTGATATCCATTATGAAAATTATTCCTTCTTTTCACATTATTTCTACTATGAAATAAACTATTCTAAGTAGAATTAAAAATAATAAACGGTCATATTCTTTATTAATAAATAAATAACTAGCTGCTGTTTCGTTTAAGTCGGCAATGTTATTGTGATCTTACTATTAGCGGTATGTGAAAAAATCCGCTACGGGTCGATGGTTCCTTTAAATTTTAAACGAAACAGCTGAAAATGATTAGTTTGTAAATTGTGTTTTCTTACAGAAAGTAACAGAAAGAAATGGCTTTGCAGTTGTTTATGTTTGAACATTATTACAAATTTAATAAAAAACAATCATATGTTTATCAAACATAAATTCTGTAAAAGTGGCAAACAAAACAAGGTTAAAAAATTGTAGAAATTATTAAAAAAAGAAGTGGTGCGCTCGTGTCAACCCGTCTTTCTTCAACTCCGACTGTGATTCTAAATAAAATAAATATATGTTTACTTTTTTATTGATTTTTTTTTTAATATAATTTGTCCAAGGCAAATAATGTAAATGTATAATCAAATCAAAAAGCTCAAGTTAATATTTTAAAACAAAAAGATTTATTTACTGAAAATTAAAATGTAAAATTGTGAGATGAAAAAACATGAGAGATGAAAATAGGCCGTTACCTTTGCCAGCGATAATTGTTTCATTGAGCATTGAACATTCATCATGTGCCTCGTATGTAGCTTGAATTGATTGAAAACTTGAATTGAAAACTTAACTTGCTCAAGAGTTAAAAACACATTTTTTTGGTCCACCTTTTTGTCAAATAACTTTCTTACATCAGATTCAAAATTAGCGACCACCACATATACAAAGAGTATTAAACTAAAAAAAACACATTTTAGGGTCCACCCTAGGTACAAAAATTTTTCAAGTTCTTATTTAAGATTCGAAATGAGCGATCATCTACAAAGAGTATAAAACAATAAAACACATAGTTAGTGTCCACTAGGGAAGTCCACGGAATGCCTTTTTTCCCGGGGTCCCGGGATTTTTAAATAAAAAGTTTCTATTACAAATATTCATGTAAATGGAACCATTTCAATTTAATTTGATATGAATATAGAATTAGAAAAACCTTTTATTGAGGCTGAAAAAGATTGTTAGAACGATGAGTGTGAATCACTGGAGAAAAGACTTTGCGCAAATTTTTAGAAGAATTGGTATTACAAAATGGTCAGATATTCTGAAAAAGGAATTAATTTTGTTTTGTGGTGAAGGCATTCGTGATAGAAACTTACGAATTGCTTACGATAACCGTACAACTATTTTTACAACTAGCATAGAATCAGAACAGTGCTTCTCATTAGCAGGTTATATTTATAAAAATATCCGAACAAAACAAAAAAAAACAAAAAAAATGAAAATTCAAGAAAAAAATTTAATTTTGAAAAGTCTTTTCCAACCTTAATTTGCCTTAAACATGAAAAAAAAAACATGAAGACGGCGTCTAAACAAAAATGATTAACTTAATTAGTTTTTATGATCTATTGAATAATTACATGAATTAAGATTGTGAGCTTTAGATCAAGTGAGTTTTCCAGAAGGCAACAACAACAACAACAACAACTCTGTATAGAGTCAATGAATTAGCTGACTAGACAGTTTGTTTCGGAAATCGCTACATATTCCTCATCAGTAGTCTTTGAGTGATTAAGTTGTGATCAACTCACTGTTTAAACTAGCATATGAATGTGCAGATCCTCTAATTCATTCTTATGAATTGTATGGCTGCTAATCATATGACACTTCAAAGCAGGAGGCCATTTTAGATCACCGCCGCCATCAACTCTATCAAGGGTTGCCATCTGTTCTAGTTGCTTCTTCATTTATTTCAATATTCATTGGTGTTCGATTGTTTGTCGAAATGCACCATAGAAATGAAACGATTAAAAGTTTTAGTTTGAAGGAATAAATATTAAAATATTTCATTAAAAACGCTTGGAGTTATTTACTTCAAAATTTAAGAGATAAAATTTTCAATCCCGAACTAATCCCGGGATCCCGGGATTGAGATTTTCAATCCCGATAATCCTGGGATCGAGAAAAGCTTCTGGGATTGGAATCCCTAGTGTCCGTACTAGCGGCAAAAAAACCTTTTTTAAAATTCTAACATCAGATTAGACAAATCAGCAACCCCTTAAGGGAGGGGATAAGGGTTGCACTTTTGAAAAATCGATAAATTTTTTTTCTCCTCTTATAGTTAATCACTTAGTTATAAGGAACATAGTCCTACGATTTAAAGTCATTCAGAGCAAAACTCTCGATGTTATTGACTAATTAGTCTTTTCTTTTCCTACAATGTAGCTCCAATAGCAAAAATTTTAAAAGCGTTTTTCTTAAAACCACGTTTTAAAAAACCGTGTTCACTGCCATTTAAAAACTACTTTACTTTTTAATTTCAAACTTGGTACATACTTTCCACATATAAAATACCTCCCCCCAACGATAAGTTTTGAATTTTTTCTAGACTTGAAACTTTCATATAAGCTTTGATTGCAAACATTTTCCAAAATAATTAGTCAAAATCGAATGAAAACCACGCTAACCTCCCATACAAAGAGACTTTAACAAAATGGGAAAAGCTTTTTAAATGCCAGATAAACTAATGACAAAACAAATTTTTCAAAATTGTATAAAAATCATGACTACTTCTCATACGAAATAAATATATGGAAAAGGTTGCGTCTCTGAAAATTCCCCCAAAAATTTATTTTATGAATTAAAATAATGTAAAAATGCTAAGGTGGCGGCCGTAGCCTAGTGGGTAGAGTGCGTGACCCCTTAGCTAAAGAACCGTGGTTGCCCGGATTCAATTCCAGCTCAGACAGAAAGTTTTTTCATTTGAATTAATTTTTCTGTTCGGTCGTCATCTCTCTGCATACAGTGGTAAGCCTCAGAGAGTGAAAATTGCCAAGTAAAGCTTCTTGAGAATAGAAGCCGTTCGGAGTCGGCATAAAACACGTTGGTCCAGTTCTGGGTCATTTGTGATCAAATATTTAATAACACGCACAACACAAGTGATCAATAGAAGCTGGGTCAAAGTCCTTCCAAAGGCTGAAATGGCCAGTTTATTAATTTTTTACTTGTGCTAAGAATATTTAAATTCACTTTGAGTTTGAAACTTGAAAAAATCGTACAAAAACTCGCTCAATGTCCCATTCAAAGTGACGTCATCAAAGAAGCATAACTTTTATAAATTTAATTCATAATATTCCATATCTTAAACGTATTCTCGATTAAAGTTTTTGTTAATTAGATAAACACCACGACCATTCTCTATACGAATTGACGTTATCAAACTTTCAAAACATGCATAACTTTGAATATTCTCGGGGTATTTTTACTTCGACCCAGTCGAAGGTATTTCCTTAAAAGTTTTTTTTTACATTTTACATATCGCCTTTTACTTTCAGTAACCTTTAAACTTTTTAATCAAGATTTTTAAAAATTACGATTGCAGCAATTAAACTTTATGTTTGCTGCTAAAAATAACGCAATAAGCCAAATGAATTCGAAACGTATACGCATTCTCGAATATTAAATCGTCAGCAATTTTTGTTTTCGCTTCGTTTTCAAATTTGCAAACGGAAGAAAATCATCACTCGTTAACGAACCCAAGAATACAATTGGCTAACTACTTAATCCGAGTCTGAAAATAGGATTCGCTAACGAATTCGTAAATTTGATTCATAAACGACTTTGAGTAACATAAAAAGTAAGTTCAAAAAACTAAAACCCGGCTTCTAAAAAGTATGAATCAAAAAATTATTCTCACCTGAAACTGTTATGTACAATCTATTCAATTTTTTTTGTCTATTTAATAAGCAACTTACACATAATATATTTTACTGCATATAATACTAATTTATAGTGATGTTCAGAAGATATATAGTGTTGCGCAAAACAATAGCAACAATTTAAGTGCGCTGCAACAAAATCGTGTATCTTTTTTAATATTGGGGACACACAAAAATGATTATATGAATCAAAGCATATATTCATACATCATATATAAAACAAATCAAATTCAAATTCGGTTTTTTTTTTTTTATTAAATTTAAAATTAATGTGACTACATTCAATTTGTCTGTGAGCAAAACAAAAGCAACAAAAGCAACAAAACTTGAAAAATGTAAAAAGAGAACAGAATTTCGAAAAATTATTGGTAAAAGTTCCGTTATTGTAAAACACGTGTTGTTTGTTAGTCATAAACATTTAAGTTTAGTTTTTTTTTTATGCTAGTTGTGACATTGACTGTTCCATTTATAATGGCACGTTTTAAATACTGTGAAGCTTTTAAATTAAAAATTATTTCCGAATATAAAAACGAAAATTCCCAAATATCTAACGTGAAACAATTTGATATTAATCGGTCAATAGTTTGCAGATTAATAAAGAAATATACCTTCACAAAAGATGTAACAACGGTACATTAAAGAGGGCGACCGCGGAAGACATCACTGCGTGATGGCAGGAACATTTGTGGTGTGTTCAAACGAAGTGCATTTGCCACATCCAAAGAGGTTGTTCGGACACTTGATTTAGATATCCACCACAGCACTGTTTGAAGACGAGCCGTTGAGAACGATTAAAGAAGTTACAGACCGGCATAGAAACCTTTGCTTACAGCTAAGCATACAAAAACAAGGTGAGGTGTTACAATTTAAACAATTCTGTCTGAAATTGTAACAACTAGTTGCAATTTATTGTTTTTTAGACTCAGTCTTCCAAAAGAGCACTTAAATTAGACCGTTCAAAAATCGAAAACCGTTTTTTAGCGATGAATCAAAGTTCAACTTGATTACTTCAGATGGGATGTGCACGGTACGGCGCCACCCAGGTACACGACTTGAAGCACGAAACTGCAAAATAAATTTTAAACACGGAGGCGATGGCATTATGGTCTGGATTTGTTTTTTCTATAATGAAATTGAACCATTTCAAAAAATCGATGGAACTATGGATCGATTTGTATATAATGACATTTTAGAAAGCAAGATGCGACCACATTCGGAGTGGAATATGTCGCTTCAGTGAACGTTTCAGCCCGACAACGACCAGAACCACACTTCAAAACTCATCAAAGGTTACATTAGAGGCAATGGAATTCAAGTAATTGATTGGCCGGCACAATCACAATGACTTGAATCCCATTGAAAATCTTTTTATGACTTTGAAGGCAAAAGTTTCTGGTCACAGGTTTTCCAATAAGACTGCACTGTATGAAGCCCTGAAACTTAATTGGGAACATATACCTAATACTAACATATCTAATTTAAAAGAGTCGATGCCGCTCAGATGTGCAGCGGTTATCAAGGATCATAATGGATCTTACACCAAATATTAATTATGTTGCTTTTGTTTTGCTCTCAGACAAACTGAATGTAGTCACATTAATTTTAAATTTAATAAAGAAAACAAAACCCAATTTGAATATGATTTGTTTTTAATATGATGAATGAATATATGCTTTGGTTTCTATAATAATTTTTGTGTGTCCCTAGTATTTAAGAAGACACACGATTTTGTAGCAGCGTACCGATTTTGTTGCTATTGTTTTGCGCAACACTGTACGTAACGCTCCCATCTCTTTTTTCGCCAAAAACACGACAAATTGAAAAAATGTTTAAAATTTTACAGGATTTACAAGACGTCTCGCAAAAAACAGGACGTTTTCGCAGGACGCAATTTAAAGTTGCAAAATTATTATTACTTGTATGTTCAAAGAATTAAAATAAGAACTTGCATTGATAAAATGGTCAAATTTATTATTTTGTATAAGAATTGTAGCATAAGCTTCAAATACCAATTAGGATTAGGTATTTGTATTTAATATGTAATTTTGTTAAAAAATTAAATTCAAACTTATATAAATATTAAATTATTTTTAATACAACAAAAACATAACAAAAATAAAAAAAAATTCAAATTAGTCTTATAAAAATGGCACGTTAACAAGATTTTTCAGGTACTACTTTGCACTTTGAGCAGAACACCTCACTATCAATATTTGTTTTTTTCAAGGAATGAATATTTTTTAAGTTGATTGGCTAACACATACTTTTACTTCGACATTTCGACAAGTTAAAGAAAAAAGTTGCACAGAAACTTTTAACTCGTCAATTAAAAAAATTAAAACTGTATTGAGGGAAAACTTTGACATATTACTGAAAAAAAGTGTAAATAATAAACAAAATTGACTAAATTTCAAGCATGGGAGAAAAGAAAAACAGGACAAAATAATAAAAAGCAGGATTTTATTATTTGCGACCAGCACAGGACATTGCTCGAAAAAACAGTACTGTCCTGCGAAATACAGAACGGATGGGAGCGTTAGCTATACGTGGAAGTATCCCACCTCATATATATTGTCATATGTCGCCCTCTAGATGTATAATGCACTTTGCCCTTAAGCTTTTGATCGCAAACTACTGTTAGAATATATTAGGATAGGTGGCATACGACCTCGGATATCTTTTAAACATCACTATAAAATAGCATTATTATTTTGTTTGTAAAATATCGATGCCTTCTCGGACTACCAAAAATTATTTAATTTAATTAAAAAAGTAAATTTTGGAAATTATATGAAAACACTTAGAAATTTTTCATAATAAAGTTAAGACACATTTTTTTTATTTTAATTGCAGGTTAAAATGAAAAACATTATTTTTTATTCCAAAAATTATTTCCATGGAAGAAAGGGCTTCATGGAAAAGTTAATAGCTTTATTAATTTTTTTATATATAAACTATGTTTTTCCTTGATAACTGCTTAAAATACGTTATGTAAAATAAAAAAATTTCAGAATTTTTATATAAAAAAAAAATAATGTATTGATCCGATATTTCGTATCCGTTTCGAGATCGTTTACAAGTCCGAGATGGCGGATTCGAAATCTTGTGCTTGTATCGAATTCATAACTAAGTACTTATAGAATTTTTTATTTGAAAATGTTTTTTTAATAAAAAAATTGTTAGTTGCTGAAAATAAATAAATTAATAAAAACAAAAATTTACATCTCATACTATTAAACGAGCAATAACTCAGTAAAAAATTATATGCGCAACACTTCAAATGCAATTCTAAGCAAACATGACTTCATTTGCTTTTATTTTATTTTTTTATTAAAATAGTATTAAGGACTTTTATGAAAAAAAGGTAAAGCTTATTTAAAAAAGTGTTGTTATTAAAAAAATTATAATATATTTAAAAAGTTCATAGAAAATATTAATATATGCAAAACCTATTTTTATTGATTTTATGGAATAAAATAGAAACATATATAGATTTTACTAAAGAATATGTCTTATTTTCTTATGTATGACTTGGTTAAGCATGAAAGGCATGAAGTACATCAACGATCTAAGGATGGAGCCATCGATTTTTTGCTATTCATCTTAATGCTTTCAGATGCTTCATCGACTCGAACTTTCAATTTTTGAAAAACTTGGGTCGAAAGAATGCGCCACGGGCTTTTGATAGGATTCAAGTCATGACTACAGTACGGGTATATTTCAGATTTATTGAAAGTCATTTGTGGCTCGGGAAGCAGTTGGTGCGTTGTCCTGCTGAAAAGTGCAGTTTTCCTCGTATTTATAGCATGTGAACTCAGTAAACACATCATTTAGTAACTCAGTATACATTTGTGCATTCGATTTGCACGAAATAAGATACAGGAGAGACTTTCAAAGTATTTGAAACCGGCTGAAATCGCCAATACTCCCCGCCCATGGTTACGCGCCTACCTAATTTGTCGTGACTATCGCAAATTGTGCCGGTATTTCTGGCAACCTCGGGCCCGTCAAGGTTGAACCTTTTCTCATCACTCAATATGAAATTCCCAAATTCTTTTTCACAAAATTTGTGTTTTTCGCCACAAGGTTGACTGGCTGAAGTTTGTCATGGTAGAAGCCTGGGTTGAGAGAATGGCTATTCATAACTGACGTTGGAGTTTTCATCCAAAATTTGTTGGATTATGCTTCTGATAACCGTAAGATCCAAATGCGCTGCGATTCACCAAAAGTCATCCCTTTCTCCAATGCAAGACGTCGAATTAGTTTTTTGCGCCGTTGGTCAATCAAGAATTTCCATTCACTAAGCTTGATTACAGCTAAGTTGCCAGCGTTTTTTAAAAAATTTGTTATGGTGTTTCGGTGACGATTTGTCTATAGCACCTATTTTTATATTTCAACGATCTTCTTCAGATCCAAGTGGTTCCACGTGGCATTTTTATTTGAAAAATAAAATAACTCAAAGCTGTGCTCACATTTTGTTCTAAAAATGTATTACCGTTATGTTTAAGGTTTTCCTTACTAAGGTTATCAACAAAATTTCGTAATTTTTGACGTTATAGCAGTTAAAACACAAAAAAAAAAACAATTGTGCACATATAAATATTTTCTATTGCACACGCGAGATTTCACACTATTTTCGATTAACGATACGAGGAAGAGAAGAATTCTCTGTTCGACTAATAAACTCCATCCTTTAAAAAAAGTTTTTGCAAATTCAAAAAAAAATTGTATTGTATAAAATTATTTTTTTCGATAAGTAGTTTCTATTCAAGTCCATTATTTAATTCAAACACCGTTAAAACATACTAAACACTATTTAACACTGCAAAAAAGAAAAAATCGTTTTGCAGCGCACATTGGGGTATTTGACCGATTGAGGAGGCCAAGATTATTTTATTAGGCAAGCAGATTTTACTTAAGTCTTTTATTTGATTTTAGCTCTGTACGATCATTGGAAAAAATTCAACACTACCCAGCAAAAAAAGTGCTTCCAAAAGCAGCTAAAGTGGAAGGGAAAGTCTTGAACTCCATCCCTTCCACTTTCATACCCAGAAAGCATTCTTTCAACATATGCATGTAATTGGGAGGAATGCTTTCCTTAATCTTCCTTAAAAGTGTTTCCAGAACTTTTACAATTTAAGATTTCTTTAAGCCCTTCAAAGAAATGATTCTAGTAGGTGTATACCAGAAGAACTTTAAGAAGGCATTCCATGAAATGGAATAGTTCTTGTGGTTTTGAGGTTAAAAAAATCCCTAAGAAAAAAAATATCTCTCTTCCCGACATTCTCGCAATTTTGGTGTTGGAAATAAGAAGTCTTTGAGTTTTGTTGGGGGCTTAAAAAAATTCCACGAAAAATATCCTTTTTTCCGATTTCAAAGCATTTTGGTGTTGGAAGTAGTAAGTGGTTGGGTTAAATTGGGAGTTTAAAAAATCCCACGGAAAATATCTAAAACATATATTATAATTACTTATCATTTATTGTTTTTAATTGAATTTAAATGACATTTGAATGTCTTTCAGAAGTAGGTTATAAGAATGCCTCTTGAAAGAAATTTTTTATGAGGCTAAGAAAAATCGCAGTTTGATCTATAGAATGTCTTCTGGAAGCAGTGTTCCTTAGAATGCATGCCACATTTGCATCAAAAATTTTGCTGAGTATTTAACACAGCAAAAATTAGTTTTTTTTTCTATCAAATCTGTGTTTTATGTTATTGACTTTTGGCAGCCCAAATCGGTAAAATGCCCTTTATGCATCCCGATAAGTGTTTACACCATAAGTTTAATTTCAAAACTTGTGGGATTGAAAAAACATCCCTAATTGGAGCATTAAGTAAATTTATATCCCAAGCTATTTCGATAAAATTTTCAAAATAGGGGCTTATGAGGGTGAAAATCGATCTAACTAATCTAACTAGGTCTCATTTCTGAAAAAATGCATTTTGTCCGTGTTTTCAGGTTATTGCTTTCCATTTAATTTTGCTTTTCGTATGTATAGAGGCGTGAGTCATAACTCTTTCTAAGTTGTTGAGCTCAGTGGCGTTTTCATGTTGTTGTTTGTGTTTTTGCTGGGTATAAAGGTTTTATTTTTCCGTGTATTTTATTGTGGAAGCGTAGAAAGCATTTAGAATCCCATTTTGGGGTGTTTGACTAATTAAGATGGCCAAAATTATTTTATTCAGTGAAAAGTTCTTATAATATTATAGACTTATATTTTTTTGCGCTTTTACGTACATCTATTGGCGCTATGCGTATTTTTTACTGTGAGGTAAAAATTTTCGGAAAATTCCTGATTACGGTAGCTTTAAAAAAAATAATTGTTTTATCCATATACAATCAAAAAGAAAAAAATTTAAAAACATAGGTCTTGGCGGGAAGCCGAACTAAGCTCAGTCGCCCAGGTACTAATTTTTGTATGAAAAAAAATTACTTTAAAAATTAATCTTTTCATACAATTTTGTACACGGTCAAAAATCTTGGACTAATTTTTAATCCAATCGTTGGAATCAAGCAATTTTAATACCCTTTCTATTAGAATTCAAACTCTTCAAAATACTAGACATTTTTTAATAAAACCTGGAATAATATTTAATACAGGTTGGATTAGTCTTTAAAAACAGCGTTCGGCTTGGTTCGGTTCTTATGCATGTTTATCATTTCTTTATACATGTGGCTTCATAGAGCAGTTGGTAGAGCCAAAAACTTATAACCTAAACGTAGTGGGTTCGAATCCCACATGTTTAGTTAATTTTTTATTTTTGTATAAAATATTTTAATACAAGCATGTATTAAAATTAAGCCCCATGAGAGAATAAAAATCAATTGTAATATATACCGTTGATTAAATTTTAATACAGTTTCGGTGTCGTCATATATACAATACAGGATTTATTAGAATTTAGTCCAAGATTTTTGAGCGTGTATGAAGAAATTTATGGATTCGAAATCTCCTATCTGTTTCAAGCTTTTCTTTTTATATAATTTTTTATAAAGAAATTTTGGAAAATTTTGTGTTGTACATATTTAATATTTGCTTTTATGTTACTTGTTTAGACAAAAAAATGTTCAAGTTTTTCTGAAAGAAAATTAAACTTGAAAAATATATGGAACCAAGACCTCGTACTCGTTGCGATCTCGTTAACGAATCGTTCTTCATTTGGTGTTTATTGGGAAATAATAATACCCAGATAATACCACTATGAAAAAAAAGCTATATAAATAAAGTAATAAACTCTGTTATGCTTAAAGATGAATAGTTTTAAGCCTAAACTCTATCAAAATGAATCAATATATTGCGCAAAACAGTTTGAGTTGTTGGAAATATGTTATTTTTGCATGAACCAATACATATTTTAATTCTGAAAATGAGAAATAACAGCTTCTGATGCCTTGTAAAATTGTGTTGCATGTTTTGCTTATAAGTACAAATAATTCGCTTGAGTTGCGCTTAGAACCTATGAAATAACGCTACAAAAAAGTGTTGTTTTGACAGACTGTTCTATTGAAATTGTTTTTTTTCTTTAGCCTTTTGTGCTTAGACTCAAATAACTTTTTCTCAATATGCTAGTGATGCATAAATTAAAAGTATTACAGCTCATTCCACATGAGTTTCAAGCGAAATGTATTGATTGATGATTTTATTTGTGAGTGTGACACTTTGACCTTCAGTTATTTGTGCCAAAGTTAAGCTTTCTAATCAACATTTTAGCACGTTTCAAAATAACTCAGATTATTTTATTATTATTTTTGGTACATTTTTGTGTGCAGTACATATATATGTGAATTATATGAAATATCTCAAGTATTTTTTTATTTTTTGTTTTATTTTCTTGTTATTGCTTTTTCGATTGAAATTATTATAGAATTTCAAAGAAAATTTAATTTTATTTCATTTTATGGTAAGCTTTGAGTATGAGCCATGTAAAATTTTCTTCAGAATTCTCTAATTTTATGCCAAAATGAAAAGAGATTTTAATAAAATATTAAATTTGAATTAAAGTTAGCTTTATGAATCATATACACATAAGTAGAAGGTACATACAAAACTAGAATTTCACTGCTTAGTCATGAGGTAAGTCTTTAAAGACGATACAATTTTTTTTAATATATGGGCTAATTTTGATTTAGACTAGTTTTTGTGTGATACTTTTGGTTTTGTGACATCCGAATTAGTGATGCAATATTGTATCATCGTCCTTATTGGGTGAAGTTGGAATTTTTCGTATCGAAATTTGTTGAAGTTTATTTTTGTGTAGACAATAGAATATAATTTATTTTTTTTTTTTTCAATAAACCATTTAGGGCCAATTTTTCAGTGCTGGTTTGAACCCTAACTAACAAGAGTTTAGTTAATCGTAGATCAAAGTTAATCAGAGTTTAATCACACAATCACTTTTTCAGTGCTTGGTTAAGTAACCAGTACTTTTGTGTTTATTGATATGGCAATACCATTAAACGTCATTAAAATTCAAATAAATATCTGTAAAATCTGAAGTCTCAATAAAAAAAAAAAAACCAAAATGAGTAAATGAAAAATCTGCAATTTTTCCATTGAGGAAATTGAATTTTTATAAGCAACAATCAACACATTGTCGCTGCGCCTACAACAATTATTGTTCTTTGGAAAAGCATCAAATTTATAAACCGGGAAGAAGACCAAAATTGTCCTCAGCAATAACAGCTTTGATCAGCATAAATTCAAACGCGCCGGCAGCGAATTTCATCTGGGGGGGCAGTACAAATGGTGGTGCAAAAAAGTTTACCAAAATTTCTTCACATGCAACATAAAGAAGAGAGAAAGAAGAGGAAAATATATAATACAAAAATATTATCGTTGTGAAAAAACTGATATTTTGAATAACTTTTCCTTTTAAATTTTTTATCTAGCTAAAAAAGTGGGGCGGGGAAATTGCCCCCTTGACCCCCGCTTCCGACGCCAATGTATAAATTATATTTTTTTGTATAGTAAATGAAGTAAAAAAATCATTTGTCGAAATCGAACGGTAATTTAACAAAAGTTTAACCAATGAATATTGTGCGCTTAACCTTAGTTTAAACTTGGGTTAATATTCACTGTAAAATTTATTTATTGGTTTAGACTTAGTTTAACCGAGAGCAGTGTCAAACTTGCACTGAAAAATTGGCCCTTAGTAAGCAAACTGATTAAGCTAGCCCTCAACTACTCTAAAATTTTTTTCTATTCTCCCAAAACAATCTTCTTAAAAGCTGCATACATTAGCTTTATCGTAAAATTCAATGTCTGATTGCAAAGGCTTTGATGGTAACGGATCATTTAAGGTTTCTTTTGCACCTGGAACATTTATACTTTATAATAAGCAAAGTGATCTTTAAATAACGAATTAAATGGTCACTTTTTATTGATTCTGTACGCTTCACTTCAACATAAACTGGCAATAACAAACAATGTTTATTATACGAGTTGGTCGAATAAAAGACAGACAAAGAGCATTTAAGGCACACTCATGTGAATTGTGTCATACTGACTGACTTCTGCACAATAGCATAAAAGGAAATAAAATACAATCACTGCTGTAGAAAAAAATACAATAAAAAGTAGAGCATGCGTGATGTTTTAATGCCAGATTCAATTACCTTTGGGATTAGCTAAGGACCATCAGCAGCATCTACATGACGTGCTCCAGCTTCAGTGAAACACATGTTCTCTGTTGTTTTAAGTTACAATTTTTATGCGTTTAAATAACGTGTAACCAGCACAGAGCTCAAGTGATATAGTTAACATTTTAAAAGTTAAAAATTATTTAATTTTGCTTATATAAAATGCTGATTTTTATGATATCGCTGGATACTGTTGTGTAATCAACTTAAATATTATCAAACAAAATATAAAATATGACCACAATTTCTCTCTTTGCAATACCAGAAAGTACCAAAAATTTGCATAATTTGTCACAGCGGTTTATAAATTTTCCGGGTACTCCGGATAATAATAAAATCTCAAAAAATTATGGCGAAGCATTTAAAATTATGTCGTAAAAAAGTTCACTCAGCTACAGTCTAATTCATGCTGTGCTCCACAAGTCACATCAACTAAACCAAAATCATGGAAACTTTGCGCAGTTTGAAAATATGCACAAATATTTCATGCACAGCAAACAAAGACACTCCCTAACCCCAAATTCGATCCTTATAGCCACAATTGCATGATAGCTGACTGCTCTGCAACATTCAGTTTTGCTGTAAAAGGGTTTTCTGAGTGTTGTGTTGAAATATTCCACGCAACTGTCATCATGGCTTTCATTAAATTTTGTACCCTGCGGTTCCCTTATTTGAGGTGACCTGTGGCCACATTTATTTCTGCCGTTGAACTACGTTCCAATGTCCATTACTTGCTGTTGCTGTTGCTGTTCCTGCCTTCATCATAAATGCTTGCTTTTGGGTTTGATCATAATTCGAATTGCAGCGTGGGCGGAAGTGCTGAGCGTTCGCCCCAGGCCTTATGAGCATCAGTTATGTAGTGTGTGGTGGTGTGGGGTCAACTGCCACCATTAACTGACATTTCTACATGTGACAGAGCAAATATTTTGCTGCTCTACAGTCGGGCTTTGTTGTTTGTACTCTGTCTTGTTGCATAGTATAGCACGTAATGCTGCTGCGTTTCCTGCGTCCTTTCGTTTTCTCTCATTTTCACCTACTTTCTTACCCGTTTGTTTGGATGTCATTTTTAGATTTTTTTTTAAAAACATTGCTGTTAACTAGCAGTGCGGAGGATTTAACGGCAACACATTTGGGATTAGTTTCTCCTTAGAGATTGTTCTTTATTAATAAATGTATGTATAAAAACCAGCTATTAAGACTTTAATAAGCAAAAAGCAACTTAATTCCTTCAAGAATCAAACTCATAATCTTACAACGTAATATAGCTTGTTTTTTCACATTTCCTTAATATTTTCCATTTTAGCTTAAATAACAAATAAAAAAATTAGAAAGTAAAACATAAAGTTCTGTATTACGTTGTATCTAGTTTAAATAAAAATACATATAAATTAAAAAAAAAATATAATAAATTCTAAATGCATTTATTTAAAAAAGTTTTGAATTTTTATAATAAAAACATTAATATTGTTTTTACTTCATATTTAAATAAGGTATATGAACTGAAAATTTAGTTTGTGGTTTTTTGCATAAGACAGCATTAAATTTATATGCAGTCAATTTAGGTTAAAAATTAGGGGAACTGCTATAACTGATTTCTACATTATTTTATTTTCAGCAGTTTTGGTTAACCTGAGGGCCCTCCTTAATACTAACAAGAAGGCAGAAGCAGAAGCATTCTATTTTTTTATTTTTTGCACAATGCATACAGTGTGACCAGAGTGGAATATAATATTCCACTTTGGAATATTTTTATTTCGGCGAAAATATTTTTTTTAAAAAATGTGCAGCATAAAAAATGGAATTTATTTTATATTCCTATTTTTTGTCTCAATTTACAAAAATTTCCATCAAAAATTGATAGATCTGATCAGTTGGAGGTTGTCAATAAATTGAAAAACCTTGGCTTTATTCTTAATTCAAATCTTTCTTGTATTGACCATATCAACTACACTCTAAAATTTATGGGATATTGCGTTACCTGCGCGCTTCTTCTGACTTTACCCCCCTTGAAACTTGGCGAAGGCTTGTTGCACAATTAATTTTGCCACATATAACTTTTGCAGACGTAGTGTACTCATATCCACAGCATAAGCTCCTTGTTGCATTTAACCATGCTGCTAGGTATGTTTTTAAAATCCAACTGTGTGACCATATCACTGCGAAATGCAAGGAAATTCTTGGTTGTAATTTAGTTCAATTTTTAAATATGTGTAATATAATTTTTATACACGGACTTATTAATACTCGACACCCTAGATATCTCTATGAAAAATTATAGTTCTTCCAATCTAATCGTTCGACCAACTTTATTGTTCCGAGACACAGCTACCTCAACATTAGCGAGATTTTTTTTTTATTAGCACCATAAGACTTTGGAATTTATTACCCAATTATTTGAAACAAATAAATATTAAAACCAGCTTTAAACGGGAAATATTTAGATACTTTTAAGCAATAGCAAATTTTTGATAAAATTAATCTTCTATGCTATTATCTTTTCTTTTATCTATTCATTCTTTTCTTTGCTTAAAAACTTTATTTTCTTTCTCTTTTTTAAATAAAATCTTCAAACTGATTGCTTAATAACTTTGAAATTATATATTTTATTTAATTTAATATTTTAATTTAATAATTTATTTACATAATTTTAGATAAATGTTAGTATTTAAGTAAATATCTATTATTTTGAATTTCCTCCTTTGATGTACTATAAATGATAAGTCTTAATGTACAATAATAAAATTTTTTTAATAATAATAATAAATTTTTTTTAATAATAATAATAATAATAATAATAAAAAAACGACTATGCAACTTAACATTAAAAGTCATTGAACTAGCCGTGAGCCTGTGATGACAACAAAAAAATAATTTCATCACAAAAAAAAAGAAAATAAACTAGTGATATACTAACATACATGTATATGGGATCTATGGGATATATATACATGAAATGGAATCATTATATCAAAATATAAAAATAAAAATTAAAAAAAAATTTTAATTTTTAGATGGTGCTACCAGTGGTTTTCTGTTTTAGCAGGAGAAAATCTACGAAAAAGCCTTAAAGTTCAAAAAATAATATCTCACTCATTTTTTCACAAAAAAAAAATCATGATTTTTTGACAGAATACGTATAACAGATCAAAATTTATAAAAACGTGTTTGAATTTTGGATACTAATTTTTTTGTTTTATTCAATAGAGTGTTAAAAAAAGAATCGGTGGTAACTTTGGTTCCCATGGGAAAAAAATATTTTGACGTAGAATTACGTCTTACAGCGCGGTTTGTATGGGGGTCAGTTTCACGAATTTTTTCAAAGATATATTTGACACATTGGGGTATACCTACAGCCTTTAATATTCCTCGTACAAAGAAAAAAAAATGCCAAAATATCAGTTTTAGTGGGAATAAAACGAATATCTAATAAAATATCAAAATCTAAGAAGATGAAAAATTCATATGTGCGTATGAGAAATGCACAAGCTACTTAGCTGCAGTAGCTGCTTATGCTGTTTTTAAGGTTGTTGTTGTTGTTGTGTTTGCTTGTTTGGTTCGTAATCACGTCGTTCGTTGTTGTGCTGCTTTGTTGTTGTTGTTGTTGTTTTTATTAATATGTATGTTAAACCTAGATATCCAATCGGCTCGGTTGAAAACGGTGTGCACTTTTAAAAGCACTGAAGCGGACCGTTTCGTTGTCAGCAAACTATGCATTGTGTGGTTTACATAAGCGTACCATTTGTTAAGTTGTATATTAATGTTGATTTTCTATGATTTAAATATAAACTCTAAATGTTTGATAGTTTAAATCATTCCTGATTTTAAATACAAATTCTAGTTGTTTGATACTTTAAAATCGTTTATTGTGCTTTAGGTCAGGTTAGAAAAAAGACAAGAACAAACGACGCTTCAAGCGAATATGACATAAATTTCAATTCGATTCTTGATAAATATAAAAAAGGACTTTACAATTATATAGAGCACGGTTTAAAGCGTTTAAAAACATGTCGTTTTCATACCAGCAAATCAGACGCTGCCGTTACAACTACCGTTTAGCTGGAACAGTGACATTCATGGCTTGTTGGGTTGTAATACAATAGAGAATACAGATGCTAGAGAGCCAGTACGTGGCTACAAAAAAATTTTCTACTATTAGCCAAGGTTGCCAGTTAAAATTTAAAACAATTCCGACAAATATTCCCTTTTTGACAGTAACATAAATTAAATACAACAAAAATTACCATTGTAAAGATAAACAAAAAAGTTTCTACCGCAATAAAAAATATCAAAAAAAAAAATCTCACGATCATTAGAAATCACCACAAAAATACCACGCGTTTTAAAAATACCACCAAAAATTCCATATGCATTTAAAATTGCCACAAAACCTCATTCGCGTTAAAAAATACCACAATAAGTAAAAAAAACAATTTAAAAAACATTTAGAAATACCACAAAGAAACTTTACTTACTAAAAAAGAAAAAAAAAATGTAAGAAGAATATTACCAAACTCCCAAGAAAATTTAAATAATACCCCGCTGAATTCCCACGTCAATTAAAAAATGCCATGCTTAATTAAAAAATTCAATAGGAATTCCCAGAAAGAAAAATTCCTCAGGGCAATTAAAAATTACCACGAATAGGATTTTTACAACATAACTGGCAACTTTGCTACTAGCTGCTGATATTATTGTTTTGGTTCTGCATGTGCTATTCGGGATTCGGCAATTCTATGAGCAATAATTGCTTTCGCCGCAAGTAGTTTGTTGACTACTCGGTTTTAAAGGGGACTTTCGTAAACTCCTCATGCGGGCGAATAATCCACAAACTGCTTGCGGCAAAGGCAATATTGCCGAGTGAAAAGCGGGACAAAGAGATCTTGCTTCCAGAGCAATAATTGCTTTCACCGCAAGCTCGAGAATTTTCGTATGTTAGGGGCATGTCACACTTAGCGGACACGGGCGAATTTGTTGTCGTTTTCCCGGGTGAAAGAAGCTCTCTCAATTTCCAGTTTTTTCTTTTACCAGCGAAAACAACAACAAATTTTTTCGTGTCCGCGCAAGTGTGACATGCGCCTAACGAGTGAAAAGCGGGACATAGTAAGCAAAGTTCTGTTTATTTTCTGTGGACGATTCAGTTCATCCCCTCTAACGCTGCTCAACCGCTGTGATCATGCCCTTCTCTGTGCGTCGTTGTTTTAGATTTGCTTGGTAATTGTTATTGGTTCAGTTAGCTGAAATTTTTTTAGATGTTCTTAATTTTTACTCGACATGAACAGCTGTATTTGACAACTAGCTCGCTTTTCTCTGCTTTTTACTTTATTCCTCTCCGAGTCGGCCCTACCTGGTTATTCTGCCATGAGTTGGAGTACTAATAAAACGAATGTTTATTTTTGCATGTTATATTTTATTTTATTTATATTCTAATACGCAAATTTGCGCATGCGTTACTAAGCATGCGTTGTGCTAAATGTAGTTTTTAAATACCATATCAAATTCGAATTATTTTTATTATGCATTAAATTCTTTCCATATTGAAAATTTATTTTGTTTACAAAAATTTTAATTTTAAATTACTTTTAGAATATACATATATGTTTATACTCTTTATAACAGAAAAAATAAATAATTCAAATTAACCCATACTTATTTCCATTTATTAGACATAGCTTTGAATTACATTTAGTTTTAACCAACAAAACAAATGAAAAAGAACAACAAATTCATCACCATAAATATCAAATGAAAACTTTTTATAAAACAAAACAAATTTTTACATGAATTTAATTATGAGATTTTTAGATCAGGTAAGTTTAAAGAAGGACAACAACAACAAATTTGTTTTTAAATAATTTTTATTTAGACGATGAAATACTTTAAAAAGGTTTTGAAGAATAAACATGAAAAAACCAGAATTTTTCTTTATTACTGTATAAGAAGGAATTCTACGTCTATACTTACGATACTATCGAAACTGTGTCTTTTTTTTTAAATTAACAAATATTTTTAGCCGAGCATTTATTCTTTTTTTCAATATAATTTTACAGACGTTGAGAAACTTTTAAAAATTTTGCAATTTGGTGGCTGTCGCTGAACTCAAGAACCGCTGAACGGATTTATGTGAAATTTTCACTATTCAAATTATAATTGATTATAGATTGTCCATGTATGCTCATAACTTTGATATATTTGACAGCGATCCAGTTATTGACTACGGTACTGGCTTTATTTTTAATTTTTGGTAAAATTTGGCGTTTTAATTTACGCCATACTAAAATAAAAACGCACATTTTAAAAGAGGAAAGTAAAACGAAACGTTTTTATCTTAACTACGAACGTTTTAACATGACATAGTTAAATGAATAGATAACTATATTTATTCTAGGGGGTCAAAGGCATAAAGAAGTCTAGAATACACAAAAAAATGTAACCTATATAATTCTATTTTCTGAGGTTTTTTGTACTTGTTCTGTTATCATGATACACAGAGGGTTGAAATTGAAAAAAGTGGAGATTAATTGAAAAAAGAAAATTTTGTTCTTTTGAAAATTGTACATCACTACTGAATATTTTAATGTTATATGTTGTTTATTTTTTCTGCTACATAGCTTTAAAGTTGAGAAATTTTTTTGTTTTTTTTTTGCGATCAGTTCAACAAATTGAAATTTGACATAGTTCAAAAATTAATATTTTTTTTTGTACATCAAAAGTGATATTTTTATTATGAAACAGAAACCTGAAATTTATGTTTAGTTTTAAATAAGAATACCGTATCATCAAGTAGAAATAAAAATTTTGCATTAAACTTTAATATCTAAGCTTCCTTACTTACTTACTTAGTTGGCGTTACAACCGTATGTCGGTCTTGGCCTTATCTAAGAATTTGCGCCAGCCATTTCTGTCTTTCGCTTGCTGGCGCCAGTTGGAAATTCCAAGCTTCGTCAGGTTGTCCTCTACTTGGTCTTTCCAACGAAGATGCGGTCGTCCTCTTCTGCGTTGACCGCCGCTGGGTACCGAATCGAATGTTTTCTTCACTGGAGCATCGTCTTTCATGCGCTGAACATGACCAAGCCAGCGGAGCCGCTCGATTTTAATGCGCTTGACTATGTCGATGTCAGCGTACAGCTCATACAGTTCATCATTCCACCGTATTCGGTACTCGCCATTGACGCAGATTAGTCCGTAGATCTTACGAAGAATCTTCCTCTCAAATGCTCCTAAAGTCTTTTCATCTAAACTGCTCAGCGTCCAGGTTTGTGATGCGTAAAGTAGGACGGGCATGATGAGCGATTTATAGAGCGTGATTTTCGTTCGTCGAGAGAGGGCTCTGCTTCTCAATTGCCTACTGAGCCCAAAGTAACACCTGTTGGCAAGAGTTATTCTTCGTTTGATCTCAATGCTGATGTCGTTGGTTGAATTAATGCTGGATCCCAGATAGACGAAGTTCTTCACAACCTCGAAGGAGGTATTATCAACGGTAACGTGGGTTCCAAGACGCTGGGACTGTTTGTTTGTTGACACTAAGTATTTCGTCTTATCTGCATTCACTGACAGACCCATTCGACTAGACTCTCTTTCTAATCTGGAAAATGCTGCACTGACTTCGCTCGTATTATGGCCAATGATATCTATGTCATCAGCATATGCAAGCAGCATAACACTCTTGTAGAATATTGTGCCACTACGTCTCAGATCAGCAGCTCGGATGATCTTTTCCATCATTAGGTTGAAAAAGTCGCACGATAAGGAATCACCTTGTCTGAAACCTCGTTTGGTAATAAATGGTGGGGAGAGGTCCTTCCCGATTTTAACTGCGCTGCTGGTGTTGCTCAGTGTCATCCTGCAAAGTCATATTAGTCTAAGCTTCCATACTCAGCAATAATAAGTTGCTCGTTATTACCCGAATCTTTTTTATTTCAAAAATTGTGATAATAGTCACTCTTACAAAAACAAAGACTCTTGTCTTTAATTTTTATTGTCATGTGACAATGATAAAATTGACGAGGTCGATGCAAAGGAATATGACGACTTTGGGCATCAGGAGAAATATTAACAAATTCATAAATTTTTTGCTACTCGTATATAATATTGTTATGATTTTTTTTTAAAAAAAATAATAAGGAATGATTTTCGACTGGGCCGAAGTTTTGAAATTTTTATAATTCATAATTAGAATTTATATTGAAGAGGAAAACTTACGTGCCTAATTTCATATGATTTTTTTTAATTTTTGTAGATTTTGAAAAGATTTTACGTTTAAAATAAAGTCACTCTGTATGGAAGGTAGGCGTGGTTTTCATCCGATTTGGCTTATTTTTGAAATGATCTTTACATTTTAGCTACAAGCTTAAATATCTATTTTTATGACGATAGCTTAAAAATTACTACTTAAATCATATCGAAAGACGGACAGACGGACAGATTTTTTTTTCTTATTTGTACCCAATCTAACTAAAACATTAGTCAAAAATTCCCTCCGACTTCTTGCTGAATTAATCTCCATTTTGTGGGATTTTAACCCACTGTGCGCCGGTTGAAACACGCTTGTACACATAAGAAAATTATAAATATATCAAAGATAGGGTAAAAATCTTTCTCGTATCATGCCCGAATTGCCCAAAGTAACACCTGTTGGCAAGAGTTATTCTTCGTTTGATCTCAATGCTGATGTCGTTGGTTGAATTAATGCTGGATCCCAGATAAACGAAGTTCTTCACAACCTCGAAGGAGGTATTGTCAACGGTAACGTGGGTTCCAAGACGCTTGGACTGTTTGTTTGTTGACACTAAGTATTTTGTCTTATCTGCATTCACTGCCGGACCCATTCGACTTGACTCTCTTTCTAATCTGGAAAATGCTGCCCTGACTTCGCGCGTATTATGGGCAATGATATCGATGTCATCAGCATACGCAAGCAGCATAACACTCTTGTAGAATATTCTGCCACTACGTCTCAGATCAGCAGCTCGGATGATCTTTTCCATCATTAGGTTGAAAAAGTCGCACGATAAGGAATCACCTTGTCTGAAACCTCGTTTGGTAATAAATGGTGGGGAGAGGTCCTTCCCGATTTTAACTGCACTGCTGGTGTTGCTCAGTGTCATCCTGCAAAGTCGTATTAGTTTTGCAGGAATACCAAATTCAGACATGGTGGAGTACAGGTGCTTCCTTATTGGGCTGTCGAAGGCGGCTTTGTAGTCGACAAAAAGATGGTGGGTGTCGACTTGTTTTTCTTGAGTCTTCTCCAAGATTTGTCATAGCGTGAAAATCTGGTCGATGGTGGACTTTCCAGGTCTAAAGCCACACTGATAAGGTCCGATCAGTTCGTTTACAATGGGCTTCAATCTTTCGCATGAAACGCTCGACAGGACCTCGACAGCAGCATGCAAGTTACGAGTACTTAAATAGAGTTTGGAAACACACCTATTATATGAATTATTTAAAAAAAATTTTTTTAATTCAAAACGTATGAATACATATATAAAGAGGTACATGTATATATGGGTTTTGGGCTCCATTCATTTTCTAAACATATTCCAAAACCTCCCTGTAAGGCTTGATTCTGAATTCTGGATAAGCACGTGATGCGAAAAAATCCAGAAAATTCTCAAAATGGGTGGACGCCTGTTGAAAAACGTGAACTTGAAGAAGTATGAAATAAATGTTTCAAATCGAGTTTCCTTTTTAACTGTTAGTCATAAAAAAACGTTGGACCATAAGATTATCCAATATAAATTACAAGAATTTGCCATCAGATTTTTTTTTAAAAAATTAGTGCTTGATCTAAAATTAGCCTACTTTATTCAGAATTTCCTAATTTTTTTCGCTTTTGAACTAGAAGCTTTGCCCTCGCCTTGATCGCTCGAATTTTCTCAAATTTTAATGCTGCAAAATTGTTAGCAATTTTATTTAGTTTACGAAAAATTAAAAATGATCCAAATTGGATCAGAAAAACTATTTTTTTAAGCTAACTTTCAGGAAAACATTTAGTTTTTTAAATCTATTTTAGTTTGTTTTCTTCTTGTGTTAAATTACTTTAAAACATAAATTTGCTTACCGTCCAAGTGCGGGAGCGGGTCAGTTTTTTGCTTTTCTGTCGTGTAAAAGTCTGTATTTTCAAAATGCTGTAATTTTTACAGTATTTTTAAAATACTGTTTCTCTAAAAAAATGTATTCCAATATACTGTTTTTCTTAACAAATATTCTTAGTTATTTAGTAAATTAAATAATGTGATGTCTCCTGTATCCTTAAATAAAATTGCATTAATTACTATTTTGCCCCCAAATTTTCTTTTTTTCAAAAAGCATACAAAAATTTCCCAATATTTTTTTTTCTAAAATAACCAAGATTTTTAGACCATTTTTCCAGTTTCTGAGGTCTATAACTCATAAACCAATTGCGAGCTGCCTGAAATTTATCAGATTTAGATTTATGAGGTAAAAATCCATATAATCCGAAAAAATTAAGAATAAGAGTTGTCGCTATTCTTGAAATGTTCACGGCGTGGACATCAACTGACTTATTTCTTTTTTCATGTTGCATCAGTTACTAAAATCGAATTTGGAAACATACCTATAATATAAATTATTTAAAAAATGTATTCATTTTTAATTCAAAACGTATTAATAAAAATATAAAGGACATATATATTATATATAACCCCAGTTCAGATAGAATGTTTTTTTTTTCGTTAAAAGTAAATGTAACAAATGTTTTCGTACAATATACATTTGCTTTTGTACGAATACGAATAAAATTTTTGTAAAATGTACCAAACTACGTGCATTTTATGAATCCTATTCGTTACTGAAAAGTACGAATAAAATTCGTAGAATGAACGCAGTTATTCGTAATATTTACACACACAATTTCTTAAGTGTAAGATTACATATTGAAAAGTTCCTGTGAAACAAGGGTAAATGAAATGATATCGTAACTTATCATTGCGATGGGTACAACATGCTATTTAAAAATGCATGCCTGGTTTAGCTCAGCTTTATTTATAAATATACATTAAAAAAGTATTTTTGAGTTCTCTGCAACAAAATAAAGTAACATATTTAATGAAAATATCGTCATAAAAAATCAAAAAATCCGTAAGTTACAATAAATTCAAGTCGACTTTTTGATAGATTATTGATGTACCTTATCAAAATACATGCTTCTGCTAAATTTTACACTCGTACAACTAAAAACGACATTTTTATTA
The DNA here is from genome assembly GCA_963920525.1 of Dichetophora obliterata. Lineage (NCBI taxonomy): Eukaryota > Metazoa > Arthropoda > Insecta > Diptera > Sciomyzidae > Dichetophora > Dichetophora obliterata. The sequence goes on from OY986439.1 coordinate 45,100,377, forward strand.
AAAAGGTTCTAAAATCCCTAAGTTTGAGCGCAACTTACAATTACAATTTGGAAAGTTTTTTGACTCTCCCGTAAAATTTTTTAATTGTAGCTTACGGCTTTTTGATTTAATATGAAGATATTTAAAAAATTTTCACTGCCTAGAGGGCAAGTGCCACCCCTTCCCCCTGTGTACACCCATGTGTGTATGCATTATTAATTTTTATATATGATATTTGTTCAGAAAATAACATTTTTTTCATTCTCGATTTCATCACTCTAACTGCCTGTTAATTTTTAACTACTAAAACTTACATTGCTTTAGTCAGTTGACAAAATCGGTCAACAAAGTCAACTGTAGATAGTTCAATGGAAAAAATAATGAGAGTTTGAACTGAAGCAGTTGCTGCCACAAACTAAAAGGCAAGTAGTAAGAAAAATTTATAATATCTGGGGAGAGTGTTATTTTTTTATAGACGTTGGGATACAGTAACATCATCTGAAAAATTTTAACGAGATGGACAAAGCTGATGATAAAATAACTGTAATAAGACTATAATTTTGAAAGCAAATAAAACTTTTTTATTTAATAAAAATATGATGCAGTTAATAGGCCTTCTTCAGTTATTAATTGTTTTTATTGGTTTAAACTTTGGCCATTTACGATTAATTCATAAAAATAATGAAAATGGGAATTTTTGGAAATTTTTTTAATTAAATGGAAATAATGAAAATTTTCGTTTTTAAAATTAAAATAATCGTTTTGCTAATGCATTTTATAGTGTTTTTTGCTAAAAATCAAACGAACATTTTAGAATCTATTTTTAAAATTTTCGTTTTTAAAATGAAAAAAAAAAAGTTTTACTATTCCATTTTAAAATGTCCAATGTTAAAAATCAAACAAACATTTCAGAATCTCATTTTAAAATTTGGTTTTTAAAATGAAAATAAACGTTTTACTATTTCATTTTAAAATGCTCGTTTTTAAAATGAAAACTTATGTTAGAAATAAAAAATCTGGGTTAAACGTGTTTAAAAGAAACACATTTCTGCCACTTTTAAAAATGTTGTTTTCTCTGTGTAAGTTAAGTGATCTAAAAATAACTACATCGCTTTAACGACATATGAAAAAGAAATAAATTCGTGTGATCTCAAAAAAGTAATTTATTTGTACAAGTGTCAGATTATATAAAACAAAGGGTTAGTTGCCATCTTCGAAACTTACTTGTTCTAAATAGCTCATAATCAAAATCATGTGCAAATCAGAGAACGTTATGTTCTCATATGCAAATTATGAGAACTTACTTGATTTAAATAGCTCATAATCAAAATCATGTGCAAATCAGAAAACGTTATGTGCTTGCAAAATTCCGATAGGTTTATAGAAATGAAATTTATTTTTTTAATTTGATTCAATTGGCTCAAAACTTTTGGAGAATATTTTTACGATCTCTTATATTCGAAACATATAAAAAATAAAATTTGATTTTTGGTAGCCGAAAAACTTTAATGGACCCTTAAACAAGATAACCTTACTTAAAAAACCTATATATTATAGCAAATTGCAGGTTATAAATGTACTTTTACCTTAAATACAATAAAATAGCAACAAATTGTTTTGAATAACATTGAAAAAAGTATAATAAAAATGAAGCATTTTAACACATTTATATTTAAAAAACTAATTTATTGCATTTAGAGTATTTAAGCTTAATGTATTAAGAATGTTAAAGTCAGAAATATTACGCAATTTTTTATATTGCTGTATGATTGCTTGTTGCCTCTCTCGATTGTTTTGCCAAAACGGCTTTCATTTTTATGTGAAGCTATTTTTATTGTTATTGCGAACTGTTTTATTGTTTATCAATTGTTGCTTTACAATGAAAGTAAATATTTGTGAAAGTCATAAAAACACACACAGAAAAATTTTTTCTAGATAAGTTACGCTTAATTTTTCGTTTAAAATAAATTGTGAATAATCCTAAAAAGGTGTTTTTTCATTTTGTAACACAAAGAAGCAGAAACTGAAACAATTTTCAGTTCACATTATATATTAAATTCGTGTTAATCTCTTTTTAAAAAACACTTACTACATAAATTATTATTTAAACAAAGTTTATTAAAAAAAATTTATCACTGGAATATTCATGCCACACCATAAAAATTCACAGTAATTAGAGTTCTGAGAATGTATAAACAAAAGGATCATCACTACCTACCCTTACCATCACATACATACATACATACATATATGATGGACAAAGTGTTTTGAATGCTACAAAAGTAAACAAATGTTTAACCTTTCTTACACTGAAAACAAATGGAACCATGTTGTATGCAAATAACTGCCAATTATTTCGTATTTAGTATTGACAAACTTTTTGTTGAGTGTATTTGGTGTAATAAACTGTTTCCGTATAAAGCCTAAAAATGGTCTGAATGACTGACGTAAAAAAAACAGCGATATTAAATGACACTTAATAATAAAATGTTAGGGAACAACAAAAGGTTCCACTTGAAAATTGCGTTACTTCCGGTCCTAAGTGCTTTTTTAGTGTTTACACAATGGTTGGCTATAAGAGTGAGCGAAGGAGTGAGTTTGAGCTTAAATGAGCTTTTTAGTGTGCGTGAGTGCATGATATCATCAACACGAGCAACAAATTCAAATTCATTAAATTTAATTAAGTGAAAGCTTTAATAGTAAGCATCTTTATTTGTTCGCACAAGTGATTTTTAATTAAATTTACTTTTCAAATACGTTTCAATTGAATGCTTTGAGGGATTGGTGCGGAAATATAAAGCAAAATAAATTTAAGCTACCACACACTAGAATAGAACAAAAGGGTGGCTGAAGAGAAAAATAGAATGATAAATAAAAAAAATTACTATTGCACTCCATGGCTTATGTCTTGCAGGTCTTTAGACCGGCCCACTTAGACCAAGGAAGTATCAAGTGGAAATTTTTGTGTAGAATATTCTTAATGTGGCAGAAAGCTGTAGAAACAAGTGATATTGAATCTGAAACAAATGTTATGCCTGGCCCTCAGACAAATAAAATAACAACGAGTTCCTTTACAAAAACGTTTTCTTCCACCACCAAATACAAGTTATTTTGGATTAGAAATATGGAAGGAAAGGTTAATGGCTTGCCAGGATTCGTACCCGGGCCCTCTTAGGTACAGTCAAGATAGCTACCGCTAGACTATAGGCCGCCTGAAAGTTCTTGTAGGCTAACTAAAACTAATTTTTAAACATAATTTACAAGATGTTTGTGATCTTATGGCACTACAAACTTATCTCAGCTTTAGCAACTTTTCAGAGAGCAATCTAAACCTTTTAAATCGATAAAAATTCAATTATTTTTGAAAAATTTTTTGCGTTAATAATACTTTGAATTATTTAAGTGAATGTAAGAATTTAAATATTTCATACTGAGATAAGCTGTTATAATTTTAAACCACAGATGTTATGATTTAGTATTATATTATGCTATTTATAATATATTCTATCATTGACAAAAAAATTAATGTTTTTTTTTTATCTTATTTCAGATTTTACTTTAATATACTGGTAAGTGAAAATAAAAAAAAACTAAGAATTTGTTTTTTTAAGAATTTAAATTTTGAAAACCATCACTAAATAATGACTTTAAAAAGAAATAATTTTTAGCACAAACCCTATTCACAAAAAATGTTCCCTGTTTTTTAAATAACATGTGAACACGATAAAAGAGAAAACTTGATTTCTATATGCTATCTCTATCTGCGTTGTTTTGAATAATTTGTATCTAAAAAAGAATTGTTATTAAAAATAGGTTGTTTGTAATGTGAATTGTGAGTCATGTTATAATTTTAAGTTAACAACAAACAACAAACATATTGAAAATAATAGCAATTTAGTATATGACCTGCTTTTTCTATGTCACATATTGTCACAGGTTCTTGATTCCCATGGCGTCCTCAAGGTCACGATACAGTTTTATTTTCTAAAAATGTTTGGTGGTTTTTTAGATTTTTTTCCAACTTGTTAAAGTTGACTCCCTCGACTGGGCCGAAATTAAAATACCCTTTCGTCATAGTTCCTACTTTTGCAAAAAGGAATAAAAACAATCTTAATAAATTTTATTTGGCATATATACAGGGTGGTCCGCAATAGAGTGCAACTATTTACTGAGGTGAAAGGTGATGCTGAGTTGAGCAAAAAATCATATGTGAGGGGGATCTATTTTCATACCCTTAGGAGCTACAGGGTTGATTAGTATTTCATGACTTTGATGCACGTTATTGTTTTTAGAAGAAAAACTAAATCATGGAAAACTTATTTTAAGTAAGAGCTTATTTGAAAAGCAATATATTTACCTTTCTATTGGTCATTTGGTTTATCCATTTATCCATTACAGAACTGTCCTCGTGTGAAGATGAAATAAGTCCGTTGAAACTTCTTAATTTCAAGTTTGAGCGCAATTTTATCAGAATTTCACATAAGATATCCAAATTGTTTTTGTCATTAATTTTGTCATTTATTTTTTGTCATTTAAATGTAACCGAATACATAATGATAAATATAAAAATTCTAAAGTTGTTTGTACTTCAAGCATTCAGCTAAATTTAAAAAATAATGATTTTCTCTAATGCATAATTGTACTGTGTCTTTTTTTATGAATAAGAAAGAAAAAATTATAAAAGTTGTTCCAAGTGTCCTTCATTGTTTGAGATGCAAAAAAATGTTTTGGAAACCAGGAATTTCCTTTCAAGTATTTCATGAACTGAAGAGTCCCAGTAAACCAAAGAAGGATGCTTTAACTAACACAAGGAGCATAACTGGGCTAATATGAACCCTCACGTAACTCCACGTGACTTCTCATAAATAAAATTCAGTGGGCGGGGATTTCGGACAGCCATCTGATTGTACCATTTTTTTTTTCATTTCAAGCTTGAACGCTGAAATCTACCATCATTTATTTAACGATACTCTGTTGGAGCTATTGGAAAATGTGCCCTTACAGAATAGACGCCCTTTAGTTTTCCAACATGTTGGAGCTCCGCCCCATTACAGCAGAAACGATAAGGACATAAACTATCCAGCTAGCTGGGTGAGAAGAAATAGTCCAAATAGGAGGCCTCCGAGATCACTGGATTTGACTCCACTGATTTTTTTTTGTGGGGAACGATCAAAGAACTCGTTTATGCGGAAGATATGCATTAGATAAAATCATTATGCTTTAAATTTATTTAAATTTTTGAAGTTCAAAAAACTTTTATTCCTCAGAGATATGAACGTCTATTTTCGTCTGATCTAGGTGTTTTTTTACCTAATCTTCTCTTTTAAAGCAAGGTTTTTACAGTCATAAAATTGTTGTTAGACCGCAAGAAATAAAAATCAAAAAGTGCCAGATCTGGTGGTTACAGTATCCCACTATATCCCATCCAAGCTGTAAAAGCTTTTGACAAGTTAACAAATTTGTACACCGTTTCTGTTGATCAATTCTGTCCTTTTCTGTTTAAGTGTACCATTTAATTTTCCCAGCTGATGATAGTAAGTACACTTTAAAATTGATCGTTGTGTTATCCGGTAGAAGTTCAAAAGACGATTCATTTGAAATACCATTTAATCAATGGCTTGGCTAAACTAAGAACAAAATAGTTTTGTTGAGGTAATATTCCTATTATTTGATCATAAAAAAAGCTGAAAAAAAATCTTACCTTTGATTTTACCTGCGCTACTTACGTTTTGCTAGCTTTTACAAAGCAAAAAATCGGCACAGCATTTATTTTTTCAACCCTTTAGATCTTAGTTTTGTAAACCCTGTTGATATTATTATCACCAAAGCCACAAAATGATAAGAAACATGAATTTGTTTTTTGTCCGGTTTAATTTTTCTTATAAAATAGGCCAAAAATTTTTTTTGCTTTTCTTCGGTACCATGGCAGAATTATCCAGGTAGTGCTGACAACTGCTTATTTTCTCTTCAAAAGACAAACAAAACCTGTTAAATACGGCTGTTAGGCCGCGTTCATAGTAAACGCTTTTAGCTGAGCCGAGAGATTTACCTGAAAAACGCTTTGTGTATGTGTATATGGAAAAAAGCTCAAAGTGTTCATAGTGCCAGCATAAAGCTAGCATAAAACTTAATTTCCATCTCGCTTGCTCACACAGAAAAATAATTTTGTTTTTTATACTTTGTTGCAGAGCATTTTTAAATGCTATTCGTCACATGTTTATCTATTTTGCCTGTTAACAATATTTTCGTTGATTTTTTTGTGCTGAAGTTTTAACCGTTGTAAAAATAAAAATTCTTTAAATTTTTTTTCAATATTTTAAATTTTCAAATATTTGCTTTTTTTACAGAAGTTGGCTAAATCTTTTGTAATGATTTTTTTTTTTAGTTTATTTAATTTGAATTATTTATTTTGTTGATTTTTGTTGTGTTTTTGATTGAATAAAGACGTTAAAAATTTAAAATAGACTTTTACCAAGCATTAAAGGAGGTGGAGAAATTTGACCGTTCTTCAATTTTAGTAATAAAAGATGCAATTCCAAAGTACTCTGAGATTATCCAAGATGCTGCTATGATCGCCATGGCATTGCCACCGACCCAAGTCTCCGTAGAACGACTATTTTCTGCACTCAGAATCATCATTTCCGATTTGAGAGCATCAATGAAGCCAGATATTATTGAGGCTATCACTTTTTTTAAATACAAATGCTGAATAATTTTTTAATTTAGATTAACTACTTAAAGTTTTGTTATTTTATTTAAAGTTTTGTTATTTTACGTTTTCGTTATTATAGTATTTTATTTATTATTGAAAGAAAATAAAAATAAATAAAATATTTAAAAAATAAAATGTTATGTTGATTTATTTTTGTCTTTGGTCGTAGTCGGAGTCGTACTTTAAAAATTTCGGCGGTTTGAGTCGGAGTCGGAGTTGCAACTATTTTTTGACGACTTCACAGCGCTGGAAAAAAACACATTTTGCTTATATTTATATATCTTACATTATTAAATGAGCAATATTTGTTTGTTTGTAAATGAAATCTCGAAAACAGCCCAAGCGATAACAGCACATAACATGGTGTCTTCATACCGATTTTACTGAGTTGTCCTGTGCACCATGCAAACGTTTAAGTAAGCCATGTCATTATCGAACTCAATGCGCTACGTTGTTTGAATCATACCTAGCACTGTTGTTGAAAGCCACACTCAACAAGTTCGAACAACATGGCATGGCTTGACAATGAGTTCCTGTTGCACAAATCATTGTTCAAGCAATTCGCCTTACGCTAACCTTTATTAAATAAACAAATAAAAATTCAAAATCATGAAAGTTGTAAAAAAGTCGTGCGATTTGTGCGAAAATCTTTTCAGTTCGTGACGTTAAATTGTATTCAGTGCCTCAAAAGGAAGCTCGTCACCAGAGGTGGATTGACAGTTATGACAGATTTTTTGACAGCTTATGTTTTCCATTAAAACTGTCAACACTACCTGGGTAATTCTGTTATGTTCTGTACAAAATCGAAAATCCCACTGACTTAATGTCAAATATCTTTCTGAATTTATATTTATCATGTTGGCTCATATTTTTTTCATATAACCAAACGATTTGATTTAAAAAAAGCATTGCAAAATGAAAATAAAAATTACTTTCTGACATGTCCAATATATTAGGCAAATCCACTGTAGGGGTTAATAGACAGCATTGCCTTCTAATAACGAATATCGGCACTTCGAAGTGCTCGGTAGATTTTATTTACAATACTCCGTGATCTCTTGCATTTAAAATTGTTGGAAATTGTTGTTTGGGTTCATTTTACTTCCCCAGTGTCGATACGCTTCAAAAATAAATTTTTTTTTAAATGTTTGGAAGAAAATCACAGAATTCAACGTAACACCACAAATTTCTTTCCGCAAGAACACGAGGAGCCCTATGAGATTTATACTATGTGTTTCAAATGATTATAAATGGTCTAATCCAATAACTAAATTCTCTCAGCAATCTCACGAGTTATTATTTGCAGATTTGCATCAATTAATGCCTTTGTTGTGTCGTTATCAGCTTCAACTTGCTATCCAAAACGTGTTACCTTTTTAGCATCAGATTTGTCACTGGCTTTTTGTTAATACATATTCTCCATACCAGTGTCATGCAGTTTTGCACACCTATACTTTCTCATCTTGAGTATGCATTTTTGAGATCTTTAAAGCTCACACTGAAAACAAAGTAGTGCTAAAGCACTTTTTGAAAAAATCTTATGAGGCATTAGGTTGAGGACAGAGTGAACGCCGATTCAGTAAGACAGGCTGATTGGCGCAGGCAAACTATGTGAACAGGCGATATTAAAGTCAGCTTGGCATTGTTGCTATCTCGTTTCTTCGCAGGTTACTGGCTACGCCTGTGTGCCTACCTCTCTGAATCGGTTTTCACTATGTTTGCAACCTTAGGCATAAATGTGTAAGACTATCAAAAGCAAACAGACCGACAGACAAATAATGTGAACAAATATCCCTGTAGTTCGGATGGTGGCAGCATATCCCTTTGGACATGCCATTTCTTAAACGGTTACAGGTACGGCCCTATGGGACAGGAGAATTGCAAAGCCCACGGTAATGCAAATTAGGTCCGTTCGCCCCTGTCAATGACATCGATGTGTTAAAAGGACGTACATGAAAAGAGGTGAGGGGCATGCCCCTACCACTTGGGGTATATGAATTCTCATACCAAGTATTGGTTCAAAGTTTTAACTGATGTTTTGAGCTGGAACAAAGACTGACGTATGAATTTACAATAAGTTAAATTTTATTATGCCCGTCCGCGGAATAGTTGCGAATGAATTTTAAACTTATTTCAAGATATTCTAACATTCTTAATATATATTTGGTTAAATTTAAAGTAAACATTTCAAAAATGATGGAAATTTGGATTTTGAATGCAGCTAAAAACGCATTTGACTTCGAGTTTTACACATTTTGAAATGACCTATCGTATGGACCAGATTTAACATCAGGAACATCATTTACCTACATATCAAAAAATGTGGTTTAATCAAGATCTTAGTCAAGACAACGCTAATTTTAATGCGAAATTTTCTATTTGCAATACGTTAAATATATTTATTCGTGATTTTAGCCATAATTTTTTTAATTTGTTTTTTAAACAACGAATATACCAGAGTTGTTAAAGATTGCAAAAAATAATTTCAACATAAAAAGTTCTAAAATAATTTTTGCGTTGTTGAATGCATTAAACAAAATTGAGGTTATTGCTGATTTTATTGAAATTGAAATCGCAGCAATGGCTTTAAGATTAAATTGATTACATTCCTTAATTCTTATGAAAAGATTCCAATCACCTTAAGTTTTTGTTGAAGGTTTTAAAGGCAATTTGAAGTCCTTGAAGTCAAATGATAAAAATCTTCCAAAATTAACTTAATCATGATCGAGAGAAATCATTTAAGTAACGATATATAATTTATTAATTATTCTTTACCGCAAAGAAATTCTTAACGAAAACCTTTCTTCATAAATCTGTATCTATAGTTTGAATAAAAATGCAAGTCGTTTTATATTCCTTTATAATTTTAGTGAAAAACCATATAGAACTTGTAATTTTTTTTTCTTAGTTTATGAGTTAGCATTCCGTCAAAAAATAAAAATCTTAGCTCTACCTTTATTTTCTAGACCTAACTTTAGTGGATTGAGCAAAAATTTATTCTGCATAAAAAATGACTTACACAATTTTCGAATGCAATAAAAAGACTTGAATTAACTTCAAGTTATTTTACACTTTCAGTGATTTAAAACATGAGTTCGACGGATGCATCGACTAAAAAGTGATAACAATTGAATACAATCAATGATTTCAAGAAGCACGACATCAATCATAGTGAATGAATCAAAAGACTGCAACAGAAATTTTTACTGTCAAAAAATTCATATGACATTAAAATGATTGCTGATTTTTAAACTTGAAGTCATGAAAACAAAAATTTGACAGTTTTTAATTGCACAATTTCAATGCTTTAGAACTCTGAAAGATACGTACCTTTATTTGCTTATATATTTTGAAAATTTCCATAATTTTGCTATAATAAAAGTACTAAAGCAACCTTAACGATTATCACCGGAAGTGTATAACGCACAAGTATAACAGCCACAATACACATGTTTGCAAATGTTTGCATTTCCTTTACAAGTTATTCTGCTAAGTCCTTTATACATTAGTGAGTGGGCCTGCTGAGAGAGAAAAAACTCTGTACTTTATTTAACAAAACGAATATTGTGGTCTTTCGGGTGCACCACTTTAATGTTTTGCATTGTAATAAATTATGTAAAAGTAAAATCCGGAAGCAAAAGCTCTAAAACAAAAAAATAAAATTATTTGTATGTACTTGTATGTGTATCAGTATGATGAAAATTTTTACGGAGAAAAAAAAGTATGCAGGTAAAAGTGGCTAAATTAACTTTAGACAGTTGTGAGTTTATCATTATCATCATTATTATAATCTTAAAATTCTTTTGAAATATGTTTAAAAGTGTTGGAAACAGTTTGTTATTTAAATGAACTGCAGAATTCTTTATCTAAAATTACTGCCAACATACAAAGAATATTGTTAACATATCATATATACTAATATCACTTTCAGTTAAAATGTGACCATATCAAAACAGAGTTTTTTTTTCTATTAAAAATTTTATGCGAAGTTAAAATTAAAAACATTAAATTGAGAAATACTTTTGGCTAATTCAACTTTACAACGCGTTTTACATACTCGCCATACTTGGCAATGTTTGTTCCTGTCATCAGTATCAGTCATAACTAAACAATAAATACAACTAATTTTACCAATAAATTTGTGAAGGTTAGCGACCATTTTCATAGAATCGGTCATAAATAAACAATGAATACAATTAATTTTACTAAAAAATTTCTGAAGGTTAGCGAACACTTTCCTCAAAATTAACTAAAATATCAAGAATTTTGTCATCTTCTTCATGTTGCTGAGCCTCAAGCCATAAACATTTTCCTATACTAATAAATTATGACAAACAATTTTAAAGCAACAATTTTTAATTCTTAATCGAACTTAATCTAATAAAATAAAGTTTAACTTAATTCAACAATGATCAAATATTACTGCGTTTCCAAGGCGAGTTGAGCCTGAGTTGGGGTTTTCGTCAAGTTGACAAAATGGCGTTCCTAGCTCGAAAGTGTTTCCATGCAAAACATCGAGTCGAGTTGGACTTCGGCCATTCTATTCGCCATTTTTTCTTAGTACTAATGTGTGCGTTCAGCAGGTGCAAAATTTACTAAACACGTTGAGTCTTTAATCAGTATCAGTTTCTACATTTTTGGTTGCCTGCTGAACGTGGCAGAAATAAAATATTTATTATAAAAAGTAATCAGTAAGTTCAATAAAACCTCGCTCAACAGTTAAGCAACTGTTGCACCTTCTGAAAGGCATCCAATCTAACTCAGTTAAAGGACCAACCAAAACAGACCATTTGCTGCGTAACGAGTAAGAACGTAAGTATTCGGTAAAATACATTTGAATGTAGTTACCCAAAATGAGCAAACGTAACTGAACGAAACTAAACGAAACAGTTTGACAAGACGTATTATTCCGTAAGAACCGAGCTGCTAGCGTAGCAACTCGTCAGTAACAGCATCAAATTGTTTTAATTTCACCATTATTTCACTCATCTTTCACAAGTCTTTAATAAAAATTAAATTCACAAATTAAATAAAAAAATAATACTCGATTGCTAACTGATCAGCTGATTCAGACGAGTTGAGTAACTCGTTTTATTTTGGGTTAAATCCGTAAACATCCGTAACGAGTGCAGACGTTCGTCAAGTTGCTATCGTCTCGTTGCGTCTATTTTGGTTGGGTCTTAAATCAAAAAAGTTTCATGGAGTTTTGTGGATTTAACGAAATTCAACTCAACTCGCGCTTCCATGGGGAGTTTATTCCTAGTAAAATCCAGCTAAACTCGCCATGGAAACGTAGTATATGATTTTAATTTAGTTGTTTTTTATCTATTAAACAATGTTTTTAGTAAACACCCTTTCATTGTAGTTTTTTTAACGCTGACGTGATGGCAAGCTTATTCTGTTTAGGCTATAGACCTAACCAAAATAGACGAAACGAGACTATTGCAACTCGCCGAATACCTGATCTCGTTTCGTCTGTTTTGACATTTGACCCAAAATGAAACAGTTTGCTACACTCGTCTGAAACAGCTGATTGATTGCAAACAGTGTTTTTTTGTAGTTTTCAATTAATATGTAATAATAAATTTGTTAATTATTACATAAACATGTGTGAACTATGAGTGAAAAAAATGTCGCACACTTCGAACAGCTGTTTTTGACGAGTTGAGACGCTAAAAGTTCGGTTCTTACGGAACAAAACGTTTTGTCAAACCATTTCGTTCAGTTTCGATGAATTGACGTTTGCTTATTTTGGATATCAACATTGAATTGCGTATAAGCGAACATTTTCGTCTTCAATCGTTACGTATTGACTCGTCTATTTTGGTTAGGACTTATCAGTTATTAGTTCGAGGAGAGAGATATTAAGAAACAGCAAAAACAACAAAAAAACGCCATACAACTCCATGAATAATAATAACAGATTCCGTCTTATGCATGTCCGCCATCTTTGTGAGCACGTAAATGTGACGCTAGTTGTGAAAAAATAAATAAATTGTTAAACAGACTAAAAAAAAAAAAACTCAGTAAAAATTTTTTTCAAGAGAGATTCGGTTTCATAGTTTCCTCATTTTCTTATGAAGTATTTGTTTTTTTATATATAATATATGTATACATTGGGCATTTCCGTAGCTACGCACGTGACAGTCTTATGACTTTAATGAGTGGAAAAAAAATACACAAACAGTTTTCTAATTTTGATTTTTCAATAGTTTACTAGCGCACTATACAAGGTGTAAAAACTAATTGTTGTCAAAAGTTTAGATCTTAGATATAAGACCATTTTTGATGGCATCACGTGACACAAAATAGAAGTGGTTTTTACCTGCATAAATTTAACTTACTCGATTTACTTGAGAGCAGTTCGACTGTTTCTTTGTTTGTACTTCGTTCGTTTTCCAAAAAGCCAATCAGATTCATTTGCTTACCCTACGGAGAAAGCAGAAAAAAATTGCACTTAAATGACTGGCTCCGTGAAACCTCAAATTAACAGCTATCACAGGACAGGTCTGATATAACTCGTCAAGAAACAAGTTTTTTTTGTGCCTGTTACGGAACAGACTTCATTTTCTGGTTTTCAAAGCCAGTCATTGGACAGGTCTAAGGTGATGCAGCAGGTGGCAATGACAACGTCATGTAAAAGTGACAAGTCGGTTTCATATGCTGGTGGCAGAATTGGGACAGGACCCTATCCCTTGGGATCCTATCACGTGGTAGGTCAAAACAGGTCACCAATCTACTCTTTTCGACCGGCCACTTTACCGGTCAAATAAATATAATTACGCCTACACTTACGCATGCTTATATTAATTTTAATAAAAACATATGCATAAATACTAAAGTAAAGCAAAAATACAACAACAAATGTGAGAATGTGAAATGGGAGAAAAACTGTGAAATTGACACTTCGCCTCTCATCGCCTCGGTGGTGTGCGCGTTTGCACGGGTATCACAAAGATTTCTGATGAAGCCTTTAGCAGGGCCGAAACTGCAATAAAATCAGCTAGTAAATTTTTCCTTTTCATATTGAAAAAACTTTGTTGTTGTTTGGAAAGATTCGTTAGAACAATAAATTGTTCCAACTTTGACCTAAAGCTCAATAAACGATTTTAAACTATCAAACAACTATAATTTGTTTTTAAAATAAAGTATGATTTAAACTGCCAAACATTTAGTATTTGCATTTAAATCATATAAAATCATTATAATAAATAACAAAGTCATTTAGGGAAAACTTTAATTTACAAAATAATACATTTATAAATACTCGCATATTCTTTTTATAAAAATGCCATATAACAACATAATTGTCTAATAGCAATATGATTTTCTCAGACATTTGATAATTTTGCATATATTTTGAGCTTCAAGTAGAAAACAGATTTTAAACCAGTTCCATTCAAATAGCCATAAATATTAATTGCAATTTTTTAGAGCTCCAATAAGATTGCCACTGATGCAAAAAGAAACCAAAACGCCTTATATTTCGCCATAAGCTTGTTGCTGCATGTTGACATTTTCAATGACCGAACTTAAGAGACACTTTTATTTAAGCTCCATAAAATTTCGTTGACGCATAATGTCAAGCGTCTTTTTAGACGGTAAAAAACTAATATCATGTTGAGCAAGTAAGAACGTGCGGATCTTTTATATCCTGCAATATAAAGCACAGAGTCTTAAAAGCATGCATGTGATATACTTAAATCAGCATGAAAAGGACGGAAATGCTGGTGTTTATTTTCTTAAGCTGGGCATAAAAATAATGCAAGAAGTTATGGCGGGAAAAGATTTTGTTTAGTTTTTAATAGTGCCTACGATGCTGGAGTTAAGCTTCAAAATTTGTATAGCGTTAAACAATTTTTAGCCAAATAAATCATTTCATATCTTAACAACCTCTTCAGGTTTCTCATCAGGAAAACATGATTACGAAAATTTACTGAAACTATTTGCCTTTACTCGGTTGTTTCTTATTCGAAGAAATCTGAGAGAATTTTTGAAATTTTAATTATCCACACAAACTAAGACACAATTTTATAACCACCACACAAAAACCACATAATTAAAACGAAATCAATTTAACATTTTTTGATAAATTCTATAAAATATAAACTCATTGAACTGATTAATTTATTAATAAAATTATTTAAAAACCATTTTGCTGGCTGCGTAGCATTTCTGGTTACAATTGTGTGGTTCCTAGTGCTGCTGCTGTTTGCAGCATAGGACACACAAACGCATAGTGGTTCAAAATTCAAAAAGAGCTGGCCATTTCTCAACAAATTTATTTTACTTTTTCCTTATTTCAGGTACAGGGTGCAGCACCCAAATGTCAAAAAAAAGTTTCCAATCCAATATAAAGAATAAAATTTTTCCATAAAATTGTTAGAGTCATGTGCAAAAGTAAAATAATTTACATATGATATTGTTAACTGTAGTGCAAATTAAGGTTGATTTTGAAATCTTGTCCGAAATCGTAAAGTCGCCAAATAAAGAATGTCTACCTCTGCCGCAAGGACAAAGTTGTTTTTTGAGCGAAACAGTAAAAAATAACGATCATTGTTTGATTGAGAACTATTTGGTATTCTGCATGACAAAATCTGCTATGAAATCTGTTATGAAACAACGAAATTCAATAAATTAAATAAGTCAAGCTAAATCAGATTGTTTTGTGTTTCGTTATGTTTACTTTATGAAACAAAGACTTGGAAGACTAAAAAAATAACTTCATACAAAATGTATTTTCTATTTTTGTACAATCATTTATAATATTTATAATAGGTCTTTCTAAATAAAAAATTATTAATATTTGTATGTGTTAAAAATGCAGTATAAAAAATTAAATAATTGTCAAGCTGACTTAAATCTAGAAAGGAATTTATTCTACTTTCTGAAATTCTAGATTTTGCTGCAGCACTTTTAATAATATTCTGCAGGTTTTTAATAACTATCTCGGCGTCTACCGCCCCTACTACGAAAGGTCCCTTTGGATTTATTCTACTGTACTATTGTGGAAGTCGTTTGGTAGGATGAGCTACTTTTATCGCCACCGTGCAGCATCTTTGATGTTTCCTTTGGAATTTCCAGATATGGTTACTACCTTTGTACCCTTATCTAAATCAACGCTTACATTATAGTCAGATTGTATTGTCTGAATATTGGATCCTGCGCATCCAATAATTATACATTACACATCGAGTTGTTCGGTAAAGTCATAATTGCGTCCACCACTATCATTTCTTTGACCACGGCGATCGCGATCATCATGCTCGTCTCCCGTTAATCCTTACGTTTGAAACTTGCACTGGCACCTCTGTCCGTTTCGCTACCACCTTCACCATAACTGCGTTCGTCACGACTTTTATTTTGAACTTGAGCTTCTGCTCTCATTGTAAACGGGCTCTGGGTCGTCCTATTAGGCTTTTATTTTCGAAAATTGATAACAGGGTACCATAAAAGATCGAAAGGCAGAATACCTATTTTAACAGATCTTTTATGGTCAGCATCTTTTATGATTCATAACAGAAAATTCATAACAGAATAACAGATTTGGCAGAATAGGCCCAAATATCTTAAACACGATGCCACTCATGATTTTAACCCACAGTGTCTTGTGTGCAGGATATTCGATTCTACTGCAAGATATTCGTGTATAACTCGAGATAGTACACAAATTTTCATTGTTATTTCATAGTCTTAATTTTGATGGTATTGAGTATAGTGTTAACGTTTTCCTTAAATTTGGGAAATTAATAATTTGAAAATTTTTTTGCATATGCATTTTCAAGTTTTTGAGAAATGTGTACTTTTCCAACATAATCTCCTTTAAGCTCTATAGATTTTTTGCTAAGCGTTTTCCCAAAATTTTTAAGCCATCCAAAAAGTAGGATTTCGTTGGGGCTTTGACTTTCTCGATAGACATAAACCACAGTGGATTAATGTTTTGACTGTTCCTTTGCCATTGAAGTGCAGTAGTGCATCTATGATTTATGTATTAATACAAAACATTCTCAGTTTTTCGACGGAGAAGCTCCACAACCAGCTCAGGGTTGACCACACATTTGTGTTTATTTTCCACTGTGAGTAAATGCGGCACCCATCTTGCCGACTACAATCGACTATGTGATGGATACAGCTAAAACAGCTGACCAGTTAAAAGTGTTACGGTAAAAATTAATTTTTGATACTTAGACTTATTGAACTATCCTCGTACATACAAGATATGACAGAGGTTATATTAATATAAAAGAAATTTTGTGACGTATTGGTTTTCAATTTTTTGCAAAAACTGAAAAATTTTTTAACATTAATTTAATTTTAAAGTTAATTTTTTTTGACATTTTCAATCTAATATAAAAAACTTATAAAATTTTATTTCAATTATAAAAATATACATATTTATTTTTTTAGCAATTATTTATTATAAAGTTAATTAACAATAAATATTAAAGCACTAGCAGCTGGGGCTGTTGACATAATACATATCTAAGTTCAATATTTTTTAAAATTATAAAAAAAAAATTGGTTTAAAGTAAAAAAAAAAATTTTGAACAATATTTTTGTCTAGAAGGGAAAAATTAAAAAGTTGGCAAAAACAAGGGTTGTCTTTCAAGAGATAAGTATCTACAAAAAAATTACACTATTATGTGGCAATAAAAATTTAGATTCTTTTAACTTATGATATTAAATTTGTATCGTTTCGTCAAAGCAACTGGACTTATTTCCACTGGTCAAAGTATTGGAGACCGTCTTTGTAAATAGTATGGTATTTTTTACAGTAACTTGTAACTTAGTAGATTAGGTTAGGTAAGGACGGATACCTTCTAATGAAAGCTCACATAGAGCAATTCTGGTCCTTAGTGGTGCTGGTGACGAACAAAGGAACCTTTGTGTTTAAGTGAAATCATTAAAGATTAGCGTTGAATTCGCAAACTTTGGGAGACATTCCAGAGATACTTTGGCTACATCATTTACCGACAGGAACATCGATGAGCCTAGATATTTGAGTCTCGATCTATGTAAGGCGGGGCATGTGCATAATAGGTGCTCCAGGGTCTCCACTATGCCTGGTTCCTTGTACTTTCTGCAGTTGTCATCGTGGTGCTGTCTAGCTTCTTCGCGTTAGCTGTCACCATGCAGTGACCAGTGAGGTACACACTATTGTCCTGCAATCTATGCGCGGGAGTGCCTAGATGAGCAGAGTTTGTTTTCCGCATTGCGCATTGCACATTATTTTTGAGACTTTGTACGATGTTGTATTTCTCCATCTAGGATTCACTGCTAGCGTGGCTCTTTTTTTGAGGTTCCTGTAAGACTCTTGAAGAGAATTTGGTACATCTTCTGTGAATTCCGATCCCTTAACCTAGAACCTAGTAAAACTGTTTTAATTATGTATTTAAATTTGACACCAGAGTCATGATCAACAACCACAATATCCCTAGGTTAGTATTGGCTATTTTTTTTTATTTGACCCAACTGTGCAGTGTACAGAACATCAACTGAATGAGAGATAACAACAACAACAACAACAACAACAGCAACATCGCAAGTAGCTTAATAAATATAATCGTTTATTTACAGAGCTTGTGTTGTTTGCAGCAAACTTTTGCAACCGTTTGCTAGTAGGATTACTTTATTTTTTAATT
This sequence comes from Dichetophora obliterata, assembly GCA_963920525.1. NCBI lineage: Eukaryota > Metazoa > Arthropoda > Insecta > Diptera > Sciomyzidae > Dichetophora > Dichetophora obliterata. Next base: position 45,118,710 of record OY986439.1, read on the forward strand.
TTTGTTTTTTAACGGTTGGCTGAGCTTTAATTTAATAATAAGCTTATACTAAAATGCTGTATTTTGACTTCCGGCATTTTAAATGCCGTACATAAACAAACTTTTCTGAAATGCCGGAAGATATTAAATATTAAATTACCTATTTTCGACTTTGTAAGTGGATTTATTTTAATTGTTTTAGAAACAATTTCAATTTTCAAGGAAGATAAGAAAATTTTTCAAAGTTTTACTCTTTTTTGAATTTCAATGAATTGAGTTGATTTTTAGTTAAATGCTCTACCATTTTTAGTAAGTGTACACAAAAAACATTGCTTGTCGTGTTATTATTTCAAAATTGCGGAGTTTAAAAGACGTATGCTTAAAAATACATTCCCATTTTTGTTGTGTAAAATAGAAGTCAAATACAATGAAATTCACAAGGCATTGTTATTTATAATGTCCTCTCTGATAACAGCTTATAAAGGCTTACTTGGTTTTAACTTTGAACCAATGAAATCAGGTTTTCTATCTATCAAGTCAAGTTTGTTTTGGTTCAAACTGGGTATTAGTTAATCCAAAATAAATGGAAAATAAATTGAAATACTTGTAAAATGGTTTGAAATGTTTTGCAAAAAAAAAAACCTTACCTTGACCTAAAGCTCAATAAACGATTTTAAGCTATCATACAACTAGAATTTGTGTTTAAAATCAAGTATGATTTAAGCTATCAAACATTAAGAATTTGTATTTAAATCATAGAAAATCATCATAATAAATAACAAGGTCACATAGAAAACTTTAATCAAATGGTAGAGCCCGACCAAAAACACACTAAAACAGCCTGAAGATTTGTCAGCAAATTTTAAAAAAACAACTTCAGTAAGCATGCTTTGTTAGTGGTGAATTCCAACAAACTGTTGGACTTCATAACAACATAAGCATAAACTAAAGTAAAGCAAAATAGAACAACAACAGGAAATATGAAAGGGAGAAATACTAAGAAATTGACACTGAAATCTCATCGCCTCTGTGATGTAGTGCGCTAAAATGCGCTTGCATTTTTTTTTAAATACCTAAAAAAAAAAATACAAATACAAAATTTAAGGTGTGATGGGGTAAAGTGCACCCCACCCCTTTTTTAAATAACTTTTTTATGCCCTATTAAATACATATACCACTTTTTTGCTTTGTCGTAGTATTCTAATAAAAGAGAGTAGTAATAAAAGTAAAAGTACTAGTATAAAGTTGCTTTTGGGTATGCTTATTTGAAGTGAAATAGCCAACTACAGTTGATTTATGGTATGGCTGATGGTGAAAATGGCAAAAAATGGTACATTAAATTGTGCGTTTATAAGAATTGTAAATAAAAATCAATATTTTAAGCAAATTTCAGCAATAAAATAACAACTAGGCTGACTCTTAAAATAAAGGGAGCTAGCTTACCCTCCCGTTAGTTTCACCCCTGTATACATTAAAATATATTGAATAAAGAAAGTCAATATTGCATCCAGTGATTTTTCGTACAAAAATAAGTTGTACTTAGAAAATTTTTAGTTTTCGAGATATAGACATAGGTTTTATGTCAAAATAATGAAAATTTATCAAAGTTTATTATGAACATCATGCACAGTATTTAAAAAAAATGCTTATTGTCTGGTATCCGTAAGAGATAGCAAAAAATTATCTTTAAGCGTATATATTTTAGGTCAAATGTAACCAATGAAAAACCAACCAAATTGTAAACGCCTTCTCATCCAGCACTTTCATTTGATACCTCATTTACCATTCTAGCCACGTCTCATCTTGGTATCTCAGAAATCCTTACTGAAATAAATAAATAGAAGATTAGTATTTCGTAGTGAAATAATTAAAAGATATTATGTTTTTACAGCTTTATCCTAGCTTAATGCCGTAAATTTTTTAATTATACAGAAAAACGAGCAGCAAAGAATGAAAGGAAAGGAAACAATGAGTATACAGCACAAAAAATGAAGCAGTGTTGACTCCACCTGTATATGTTTTAATAGCGGTTAGTCTGGACTTGATAGAAAATCCATCATTCACTTAGCTAATGGAAAATGCTTCAAAGAGATTTAGTCGTTGTAGAAAATATTTAAAAAAGAACACTAAAGTAAAGAGTCAGGGCAATGGCCAAGGGGGATTTCGTGGTTCAAACCCCCCAAAGCATCGAAATTTTAATAAACAGTAATGCATTTGAATAATTATTTCATTGAGTCACTTAATAAAATCTAAAAAAGCTTAACAAATCATAAACTGAAGTTGCGCTTACATGTAAAAGCCTTTGTTATAAGTTGAATCGTGTTAACAACAATAGTGAAAATCAATGCGTCGTGATTTATCGGATTAAACGTGATACATTCAAAATTACCATCACATTGTTTTCACTTCCCTTGACATCGGCAATTGTAGATGATGGTAGTGATGATAACAGTGAAACCAACAAAGATGACAAACACATGTTTACTGAAAATACCTTTTTAAGTCGATCCGCCCAGAAAGATTTTAAGGTTTACTTCAGCCACCAACTGATTTTAATTTTTCCTCGTGCGGTTCTCGAAATTAAATTTCGGCATCCATGGTTTACTCGCTGGAGTTGGTTGGCTTACTTCAAATATGCAAATGGAGCTTATTGTAAGTTCTACGTTTTCTTTGGATTTGATTATGGTGGTATTGCATCACAGCCTCTTCGTAATTTACAGCATAAAAGAAGTTTTTGTTAAAAACATTTTTTTGCCCCTTTATTTGTATTTTTTTATCATCAAGAGTTTCATAACAATGAACTTTCGAATAAAAGATATGAGTCTAACTAAGCCTGGTCTAATTTCTGAGGAATGTTTGAAGTTACTCATGAGATAAAAAAAGTTAACTTACATTTTTCAGAACTCCGACCCGAAAAAATGTTTTAAGTCAATAGTTAAGTAATATTGTGAATTTTTTAGGTTTTGAGATTTATGAAGTTTATGCAAAAGTTTTTCTGTCACTAAAAATTTATTAATTTGAGATAAGGGTCATTCTTTATTATCGTAATATTTTCAACAAGTCAAAAAACTTATTTTTGTTTGATTTTATGCCCACGGAGGTGATTGTATGTTCATGGAGATGACTTCAAGTACCATGGAGGTGCAGATTCCACACAAATTTTGGAATTGTCCCTTACAAAATTGAGCGTACATGCAACAAAATAACATAGTTTAATTGTTACTTAGATATTTATACACAACTATTAATAATCCAATTTTATAACTTTAAATTTTAATTTTATATGTTTCACTGATGAGAACCAACCACCCTGTACGGGCTTAATACCATAACGGAACAATCGAACGATTGAACAATTAGAGTAAACAAGCAACAAAAACTAACACATAGTCACGTAGGCCATACGCTGATCGCCATGACAACGACAGATAAGCGTTGGTTGGACACGATGGTATAAAATGAAGTTACAGGTATGAAATGGGACAGTTGAAAAAGACCTGCAGAAGAGTGAACATCTAAAGTTGAGTCAAGTTACAGGAAAAGTCGACAGAGGTACTCACCGCGACGTCAAGAAACACCGACAGAGACGCAGACAGAGCTCGTGGCAGAAACACAGACAGAGACGCAGGCAGAGCTAGTACAGAGCTCGCAGCAGAGACATCGACACAACACGCAGAAGAAGCAGCAATTCGTGGCCGAGGAGTATAAAACACAGTGACGTGCAGAAAGGTAAGAAAAAAAAAACTAATTATCATAGCTTGCTTTGGAAGTTAGATTATTGTTATATTGATTATTAGTTTTCGCTTGTTTATCAGTTTTCTAGTCTCTACTGGGCTGATAAAGAAGACTCCTTGGTCTTACACAGACATCCATAGAACTTTAGTTTATCTTATAATCAGTTTTAGTTTTTGCTTGTTTATCAGTTTTCTAGTCTCTACTGGGCTGATAAAGAAGACTCCTTGGTTTTACACAGACATACCTGGATCTTTAGTTTATTTTATATTTAGTTCAGTTTTCGCTTGTTTATCAGTTTTCTAGTCTCTACTGGGCTGATAAAGAAGACTCCTTGGTCTTACACAGACATACCTTGATCTTTAGTTTATTTTATATTCAGTTTAGAATTTGCTTGTTTATCAGTTTTCTAGTCTCTACTGGGCTAATAAAGAAGACTCCTTGGTCTTACACAGACATCCATAGAACTTTAGTTTATCTTATAATCAGTTTTAGTTTTCGCTTGTTTATCAGTTTTCTAGTCTCTACTGGGCTGATAAAGAAGACTCCTTGGTTTTACACAGACATACCTTGATCTTTAGTTTATTTTATATTCAGTTTAGAATTTGCTTGTTTATCAGTTTTCTAGTCTCTACTGGGCTGATAAAGAAGACTCTTTGGTCTTACACAGACATACCTGGATCTTCAGTTTATTTTATATTTAGTTTAGTTGTCGCTTGTTTATCAGTTTTCTAGTCCCTACTGGGCTGATAAAGAAGACTCCTTGGTCTTACACAGACATACCTGGACCTAGATAATTAGTTTATTTTTATATTTAGCTTTAGTTTTAGCTTGTTTATCAGTTTTCTAGTCTCTACTGGACTGATAAAGAAGACCCCCTTGGTCTGCTAGGTACCCTCTAGGAAACCATAGATAGAATTATTATTAGCTTACTACGAAATATATGAGTACGTCACCCGTCACTGTGTTTGAAGTAACCGTAGGATACGCAACTACAAGTAATTACAAGCACGCAGTAAAATCCAAGGATACGGTGATATAAATGATTGTATTTTTAATATATATAATATTTTAGTAATTTTATAACGTTTAAGAAAGAAAATAAAGAATAGAACTAAATAAACCTATAAACAGTGTCTCTTTCTAAATAAATAATTGTGCGACCCTAGACACAGGCTGATCTATCGCAGATATAGATCCTGGGAAACAGGAAGTCGTTACGAAACGTAGTTAAACAAATAAAAAGGTCAAAGAGATAATAATAAAAAACAAAACTAATTAAAAACATATCTATATACTATAGTGGACTATAGTAATAAAAATAAAATATAAAAAAAAAACAACAAAAAATATAAAAATAACGTAAATAAATTCGTTGAGTGAAGTAATAAAGTACAGTGTATTCCACAAGTGGTAATCAAAAAAACGAATTAAAACTGTTAGAAATTTATTAAATAATATTTTATTATTGAAGTATATATCAAAGAAAATGTCGAAATTATATTAGTAGGGAGTCTAGTCACCGTTATAATTAATAATTGCTTTGCATCTTCTTGTGCAACTTTTACTTAATTTGTAAATCATATTCTAAGCTTAAGCCTCTTCAAACTTGCTTCAGGACCCGCGCAGTGGATATGTCTCTTTCCTTAAGCTTCTGCTTCATTAAAGATCACAAATTTTCGATAGGATTCGCATCAGAACTTTTTGACGGCCAATCTAACGTTCTTATCACATTTTACTCTTTTTCAACGCGTGCAGAGACGACTCTGATGTCTTGGGTCGGTATCCTCTTGCAAAATCCAGACGTTATTGTTTAGTCCGTACAGAGATTCGGGAGACTTCAGCAAACCCTTCTGGTATAATTTGACCATAAATTGTGCGTCGAGGTTTTGTGTAAACACATTTAACTTTCCAAATCCATTGTCCGAGGCCATAAACATGCACTATTGCTGGATGTTTAACTGTGTGTTGCAGAAAATTTGCTCCTGTTTTTGTACAAGCTTTCTTCCACTATATATACACAAAAACAGATGACTCATGTAAATATGGCAATGCCTAACTTCGCCTCTTTTCATTATGTTATTGGGTCAGTACCGGTTTTGGTTTAGTACTTCTGTTTTTGATGCCGAATTCTGCCACATGTCGTGATATTGTGTTAATGGACACTTTAATTCTTTTTCTGGACAATTTTTCTTTTGCGTTTCTCAGACTAATTGTGAGATTTTTTAAATTTCTGGCCCATCATCGTCATAACTGCATTTTTAATAACTCTTTATTCACTTTCTAACAACTACCTCTGACGTTTTCAAATGATTTGCGGCCGACTCATTTGCGGCCTTTTTGGATGAGTTACTAAGAAAACGCTTTCAAAACGCTTTTTATAAACTGTACTCATTTTGTAATGATGTTATTCCGCCAAATTATTGAAATTAACTGAAAAAATACAACAATGCACAATCCACAAGCAACGAAAGAAAATAATTTTGCTTAAAATATATATGTGTGAGTAAAGTAAAACAAGTAATTCAACGCACGCTCTTGTGAAACACACTGTATACTCTAGCAAGTCTTATTTGACTGTAAATCCTTTAAAGGATGTACGGAATTCGTGGGTTCCCCGTCTGTATATCACAGGATCGTTGAGGGCCATAATTTTATCTGTAATTTTAACTTTTAAGTCGAATTTTCGGGAGGCCAGATAAATAGAAAAATTTTAGTGGTTCCCGAAGAGCTTTTCCTCATAAAGTTGACTTGAATTTCCTCATATACATTTTTGAATATTTGTCCTACATAGTGAATGTTGGAATTCTGTCGCAATTTCACCAACACAAATTTTCTAACTTCAAGATCTGCCGAAGTATCCTTCTCATCTTCACTCTCCGAATAACAATCCTGATATTTAATCCTGCGCGGTGACAGACTAGGAGGAGTAGAAATCTCTATCATTGCTGGAGATGAAGAAGATGCTATTATTATTGGCTCAGTTTGTTGCGGTGAAGTCCTTCGCTCATCTTTTGCTAGAATTGAAAAGACGCAAATAGATACCCAGCCTATATTTCCTAGCCCATAGTGGGTGCAAATAAAACCGGCTTCACATGTCACGCAGCTGAGTCTGCGAAAATTTTAAATATTGGGTGCAGTTGTGTTCCAAGCAGCGTTGCCATATGGTCCGATATATCGGATATGTTACGATTTTAATACTTGAATCCGACGTTCCAATATTTGACCAAAATTCTTCAAAATGTTACGTGTATATATATGAAAAGAAAAAAAATAAGTATAATAATATTGATGGCAACTTTAAAATGAAAAGATGCGATGGTACTTCTGCATTTCGAACAACAACATTTTTTCGTTAATTTACTTGGAGCAAAAACTTTACATTTATAGAGTTAAAATTGAAAAATTATGTATTATAGCTCTATGTATTTCATTTTTACCGATTTAAGAGATCTCCATTAAGCCAAACTGTGTTGCAAATGTATTTAATTTGATTTTTACTCTTCGTTTGTGTGTTCAAAAATATTTTCAAAGTGTAATTTATTATAATATATTTGCTATATTTATAATGATTATTGAATTGACTTTTGAAAAAAATGTAATTTATTTAAATAATTAAACCTTAAAAATACGTCTTACGTCTAATAAAATGTATTATTTTATTTGTCTTCTTTGTTGTAAAATGCGACCGAAAATTTCTTAGTTCTTGTTTTCAGAGTTTCACAAATCCGACGAGAAATTCGACGAGCAGAGTGCAAAAGTTACGCTGTAAAATTTTTTTCATGGCAACACTGGTTCCAAGAGACTTGATGCACTTTCTTTGATTCTTTAAATGGTACAATATGAAGACCAATTAATTTTGGTCAATTTTCAAAATATTTTCAATTAGTACAGGAAACAATTCTATTCCAGAACAATTGTTTTCAACGGCGCTAAGGAAATCTTCAAAACCGGTGATGTCTCTATCTTCAGCAACTAAGGAATTTTTATATGCAATTATAAAATTTTCGATGATAAAACAGTTTAGTTATCACACACTGAAATAGAAAAACTGGTTGAATTTGCAAAAATAGAAGACTACAGTTTTGAATTTTTTATATATATTATTTCCATACAAAAACTTTTAAAATTCTTAAAAACTTAATTTTTATGTTTTTTAATTACAAAATTTTTTTAAAAGGTGTTTATTTTATAATTAATATTTAAGCTTTAATAGGTATAAATCTTAGAAATTCTGGCCATGAATACAAGCACTCAAAGCCTTTCCAACGATATCTGGAAAATGAGGATCAAATTAAAAATAATAAAGCTATTTAAGTTTTAGTGAAAATAAATAAGAAAAAAATTAAAAAGGTGCACGAAAAACAGCATTATCTGTTATGCCATTACAAAACTTTAAATTTTTGTGATGCAGATTAGAAGAACTTTTTCCGGGCTTTAACATCTGACAGTATATTTTTTTACAACTATTTTACCAGCTATTATATTTACGAAAAACATGATATTTGTAGGTTTTTGCAAAATGTTTTAGCTTACTATCGTAACAGCGAAAATATTTTGGGAATCGTTATAAAATAGACCAAGGTTATTTTTTGAGAGGTACAAATGAAACTTTTTTCTAATAGAAGTCGAACCGAATATTTTTTTACATACTTGAAAAAACTTAACTTGACGTTGAAATGAAACAAATAGTAGTATATTTTAATTATGTTGACTTTATATGATTTAAATACAAATTCTAAATGTTTGATAGTTTAAATCATACTTGATTTAAAATACAAATTCTAGTTGTTTGATAGCTTAAAATCGTTTATTGAGCTAAGGTCAAAGTTAGAACAATTAATTGTTCTAACGAATTTTTCCAAAGAAACAACAACAACAACAAAGTTTTTTCAATATGAAAAGGAAAAAATCACTAGCTTGATTTTATAGTATGATTTTATAAGTATATATTAATTTTTTAATTTTGCATAAAAAAATGTTCATCAAAACCACCCTTTTATGGATAAATCCTGGCTACGGCCATGTAAAGAGTTTATTTATCACCGAAGCATAATAAAAAAGTTGGTCAAAAATATTTCATATATACGCATACAAAATATTTCATACGCATACAATACATAGCTGGAGTTATAGATTTTTCGTAATGACCCAATGTGCACAAAAACGGATACGGATCCGTTACGAACCTGTTACGAGTCCGTCAGTACGCACTACGCTTTCTTATGTTTCGACGGACCCGTTACGAACCCGTTATGAATCCGCCAAAAGAGTCTGAAACGGATTCGTATATGAAGTCCGTAACGGATTCGTATCTGAAGTCCGTTACGGACTCGTTTATGAAGTCCGTTCTGAGTTCGAGGCGGATCCGAAAAAATGGAAAAAGCAATTCGTATTTTTGAGAGGAATCGCTCTTATGTTTTGACGGACCCGTTACGAACCCGTTACGAATCCGTCAAAAAATTACCACAACGTTAACATAAAAGACAGTCTTAAATTTGTTTTACAATTTCTTATTTTATTTTCAGTGGATTAGGGATACGAAATACAATTGTGTACTTATTTTTATTTTAAACAATTTTTTTATTTCACTAAGCTCGTGCTCCTCAAGCTCTCCTTCAAATCGAAGAAAAATACTTGTCAGAATTTTTAAATAATTATCATTAGCGATCAAGTTAAATGTGACTATAGGATAGCCGTACAAAAGATATTTTTCGGAAACTTTTTTAATTGCGTGAATTTGGTACGCTTTGTCATTATAGCAGTAAAAGTTATTGGGATGCTTCAATGAAAAATAATGTTGAGCTGTTTGAAGAAACAAGTATGAGCCATCCTGGAACTCACAAACATTGTACTCGTTTGTTTGATATTTTGAATTATTTTTTTTACCATTTAAACTAGCCTCCACTACTCTCTTATAAATTTTATTGCAAAATAATTTTTTTTGTTTTAATTTACGTTTAATTTCCTGCAAAAAGTTTTCGAATTTGAATGCGTCAAACTTGTTTAGAGAACCTATATTTTGAACATATGTAGCTAAATGCGTCAAACGAGTTCGTTGCGAGTTCGCATTATTTAAAAAAAAAGAGTCTGAAACGTCTGTTTCGTATATGAAGTCCGAAATGGATTCGTATCTGAAGTCCGAAACAGATTCGTATCTGAAGTCCGAAACGGATTCGTATCTGAAGTCCGAAACGGATTCGTAACTGAAGTCCGTAACGGAGAGAGGAATTTCATATGAAAAAGGATCCGCTCCGGATGCGAAACGCAATCCGTTTCGGACAAAATGTACGAAGAAGTGAGTTCGTTACGGATTCGTTACAGATCCGTTTGGCACACTGGGGAAGGATAATTAAAAGAGTGCATGAGTTTCACTCACATAAAAAACTTTGCTATTGAAGATGTAAATAAAGTTTTTAATGCCTTAACTCATAGGAAAAATTAAGCTTTCTAAGAATTTTAACTATTTAAAACCCTTTTTTTCTATTGAAAAGCAAAAATTTTTGAAAATTTTTTGCATTAAGCCTATTTTTTAATTTTGCAAAACTTGATCCTTTTTAATAACTTTTTATTTTTTGCATACGTTTGTATATTTATCATGTTTAACCATCTTTTTTGCATTCATTTACTTATGCAAATTCATTATTCCTCTTGTTAGCCTTTTTGTTATGCTTTTGCTTCAATATTCTTTTCTTTGCTATTGCTGGCCTCGGGTGTAATATATTATAAGAAACGAAATATATTGCAACATTTAAAAATTCTTTTGCAAGCAATTTGATTGAAGCATATTGATAAAAATTTGCATTTTGTTTATACACACCTCTTATCGAAAGTTTTGGTCGCAATAATTTTTTTTTTAGAGTTCCGCTTTATGGTTTTGCTGCCCTGGAGCTTATTTAAAATTGCATTGTGAGTTACTGATGTTTAATTTTTTCAGTAGACTAACAGAAAAAAAAAATCATGTGATTAAAACCAACACAATCTATAAGCCATATTTTTGAGCAGTTATTGAGTGTTTACTCAAAAGAAATATTTTAATCGGCAAGTTTTTTTTTTGTTTATATAGCATGTTTATTTTGGCAGAAAGATAAAAGTTTATTAAGCTAGATCTTGTAGTGGACATTATAAGGTATACGCATTTCTAAACTGAAATATTAAAATAAAGAATGAAATAGTCTTATTTTAAATAAGGTTTTTTATATTTGCGTAAATATAATGTATATAAGTATGCTAAATAAAAACAATGACAACAATCGACCCTAAAGATTTAAAGACATAAACAAAAATATAAGCTGGCGTTACGTAATACAAAACAGAAGTGATTTTTGACATGAATTATAAAACTTCCAAAACTCTCTGAATTGGACAAGACTTTTTGTACACAACTTTATTTAGAAAGATTTGAAATATTATAAGTTTATTTTGCAAATGACCAAATTTAAAAACCTTCTCTGGTTTTTTTTATTAGGTTTTTTGATCTGGCGTAACGTTACTTACATTTTCATTGTAGTTCAATTGGGCAATTAAGTAATTTATGTAATTTAGTAACTAAGAAACAAATTTATTATAATTTTCTTTCCATGCCTTAACCATTTTTTCATTATCTTTATATTCCATTTTTACTAAAAAAAAATGCGAAGCATTTACTAAACAATTACGAAAAAGATAAACTACATTTGTGAAACAGTGCAGACGATTGTTGACATAAAAAATTTATGCAGGTGACAAATCTATACTAAATTAAAAAATATAAATGTTTTTCTTAAATTAAGTAAGTACGACTAGAGAAAAACGGGAAAAAATAATTTTTGGGTGCACTCTTAAATAAACTAAAGTTTTTTTTAACAATAAATCTTTGCATTAAAAAATGTCTTTTATAGTTGTGTTATTAGCTATATGAATATTTACTATTTTATTTTTATATAAATAATGAGGTACACAGATTAGATGGAGAACTTATATATATTTTTCACTTTATTGTATATGCCGTCGGTGTGATTCTAATACCTCGTAACTGAGAAAACCCAATAAATAACAATTTAAGCTTTACTAGTTTTGGCTACGAAATAATTTTGGAATGGTTTCAGCACAATAACTATTACTCTATGGATTCTGAGGCATTTTCCCAACGATTTAGCGTATTTTTTACTATGGGAATTGCTCATAACTCTAAAATCCAAAAATTTAAGTAGCAAGCTATTAGAACTGCACCGATGTTTTGTTATTTTATTTCTTGCAATAGTGAAAGTTCTGTTGGTGATGACACTGTAATGTAGAACTGTAATCTTAATCAAAATCTCTTTTGTTCTTACTTGTTTGTGCTTACTATTCTTCTGTAGCAACATCGTGTTTTCTAACAGCAAGATTTTCAGTGAACCATTTTTTTATTTATTTATTTATTTATTGGCCAAACAAGACAATGCAATTTACTTATTCTAACTTATTCTAACAGGTTTTGTTTACTTATTACTAAGTTTTTTGTTTTTCTTCTCCCCTTTCCTTGTTTTTATTTTTTATTTGGTGCTCTTAGTGGGCATACTCCGCCCACCGGATTGACATGATTTCAAAAATCATGTCAAAACTAAGAGAAGAGGAGGAAAACAAGAGAGACTATATACACACTTAAGATACGATGAATATATATTATTCTTAAAGACTATAAGGACAAAAGGACGTAAATGGGAGATTTGGAGAGGGATGTTAAAGAATTTTGATTTATTAAACTAAATGCTTATACATATAAATCCATACATGTATGTAGTTTATCTGAGGCCTGTGTTAATTCTGATTACTGAGTGATTTATATAGGGTTTGCTTGAAAGAGGTTTTGGACATAGAAGGTGAGTAGTATATAGAGATATTATTAAATTCTCTGCAACAACGATTGATGGGTTCATTATTTGCATATGTAGTTTGGTACTGATATTCAGTTAACAATCGAGTATGCCTGGTGCGCCTAATTGGATCGTTAAAGGAAATCATATTAGAAATATATTCGCTGTGAATAGCACCATTAATTACATCAAATGTGAAGCATGAGCCCAATAACGATCTTCTTGTTGATAGTGGCATCAAATTTAAAAGGCTGAGTCTATGTTCATATGATGGAAGGCTACAATAATCATGGGGGTTGTACACATCTCTAAGCGCGTATAGTAAGAACTGCTTTTGAATAGACTCAATTCTTTCTCTATAGGAATCGAAAGATGGAAAGTATTGGGCGCACTAATGCACGGTACAAGGATGTAGTGACCCATATATTCTTGAATTCATTTGCACGTCTTTTTATAAAACCGAGCTGTTTGCTGGCCCTGGACACAATTTTATCATAGTGCAGATTAAAGCGCATCTTGCAATCTAAGACAACTCCAAGATCCACTATATGGTTGACCCTTTTTAGTTCGATACTATTGAGGTGGTAGGTATGTAATGTTACGTTGTTTTTACGAGAAAAGCTAATAACATTGCATTTATTGACATTAAGATGTAGTTTATTTTGAAAACACCATTGCTCAAGAGACAACAATTTTGATTGCAAAAAATTTACATCTACATCTGATTGAATTGAATAGTACATTTTTAAATCATCTGCATACATAAGATGTGGGATATCGTTAAGAACTTCTGACAGATCGGATATGAATATGTTGAAAAAAAGAGGACCAAGATGACTACCTTGCGGAACTCCCGAGGAGACTGCAATTTTTTTCGATAGAACTCCCTGGAATATAACAAAATGGGATCTGCCGTTTAAATATGATTTTAGCCAACTTAGTATGGACCCTGCAACACCAAATTTTTCTAACTTATATATAAGAATGTTGTGATCAACTCGATCAAAAGCTTTACTGAAATCAGTATAAACAGCATCTATTTGGTTCCCTTTTTCCATTTTGACTAAAACATCTGATACCATAATCATGATATTAGTGGTGGTAGATCGCCCTTTTCGGAACCCGTGTTGCTGCTCATTTAGACGTGGGTTAATGAAACTTGTTAGCTTTTCACAAATAAGTTTTTCAAAAAGTTTTAGAATGGCTGACAAGATTGCTATGCCTCTATAATTTTCAACTGATCTTTTATCACCATTCTTGTAAATTGGCGTAAGATGGGATGATTTCCAATATGAAGGAAATGTCCCACAAACCAGTGATTCGTCAAAGATTATGTGTAATGGCAATAGCAGTTGGTCTTAACATCACACCAAAAAGCTTGTAGGTATTAAGTCTGGTCCTGGTCCCTTTAATATATCCAGTTCTTTTATTGCATTAGAAATCTCTTCCTGGGTTAAATATAAACTATCAACTATAATAGTTGAGCTAGGAGAAGTTTCAGATAAGGTGGTAGGAAGACAAAAGACCTCATTAAAGTGATCGGCATACAAGTTGCTTATTTCAAGAGAATTGGACGAAGTGACATTACCTTTTAACATAGACGATGGATAGCCGCTAGATTTGCGCTTCATGTTAACAAAGTCAAAGAATTTTCTCGGCTCTTGGACAATTTTTTCTCCGATGATGTTCGTGTACAACTTGTACGCTTCTTCTGACTTGATAGAGAACTTTCTTGATAGCTCGTCATATCTAAGCTTCAGTTCATCGCTTATGTTATCAGTGTTTTTGAGAAGTTTGTAGATTTTATTTCTTTGATTCCTCAAAAATCTGAGATTGTTGTCTAGCCATGGTTCTGTGAGCTTATTCTTTTTCTTTATTTATAAACCAGATGTTTAAACCAGAACAAAGTTTTATGTATAAAATAACTAAAGACCCAAACATAATAGACTGGAGCTGGCTGCAGCTAACCGTCGCTTGAGAAAATTAATGTCGTATGTGCAAATTTCCACTTTTGAGATTATTGAGAAAATGGGACTATAATTAAAAGTCTAGGGTTGCAATATTCTTTAGAATTTCAGGCCTATTTGCAGACACATTTCAAAATAGAATACAAAATTTCTCTTACCGCTATATTTTCAGAATTTATAGCCCTTTTTTCTCAAAAATATCAAAAGTGCAAATTTCCACATACAACATTTTTTTTTTCAAGCGACGTAATGTCAAATTTTATACGAATACATAAAAATGATGCGTACAAGCCATAATTGTTCAAGGCAACTTTTATCAAGTAGCCAAAGCGATTCAAATAGAATGGTTCGTAAGGAATCAGCTGTTTTTTTCTTTTAAACAAATTTAAATTAAATTAACTATTATTTATTTTTGCGATTCATTCTTGCTACTACAAATTCAACTGAATTGATACACAAATAGGCGAATTTTTTCAATGACTTAAAAACGAGCTCGCGCAAGTCATTTCAGTCAAATTAAATATTTGGCAGAACTTGAGCTAGCTTTTCGTTGATTTTTGACATTAGCTGCAGCCAGCTCGAGCCTATTATGTTTGAGCCTTAAGTGTTATTAAACATTAATTCTGAAATGCTCTATAAAAGGTAATAAATTCGTTCATTAAATAGCAAAAATTATTGTCATTATAATGTGTGGCGTAATTTGGTTTTGTTTACTTATTTTTGGTATGTTCTCTTTCGTTTCGTTGTGTTCTTGGCGTAGTGGGGATTTTTGTAAAATTTTTTTTTCACTCCAATTTTGTGCGTCATCCCATCGTCGCTTACTGTGTACGGTAGATGTCATCAGTGTTTTAGAGTCCATGCCCGTACAAATGTAATTCAGAATTGTCTACAGGCGTTGGAGGCCTCGCAACTACATTGAATTTAAGAAATAATTGAATACGTCGTGTGTCCATTTACCACTGGGTAACTTCAAATCAACAAATAGATAAATTTCAGTCCCTAGCCGATTGTTTGCTCTCATACGATATTATCTCCCGCTTCACCCAAAAAAAAAAGCTCCATACTCTGTACAAAACAATTATTATATTTTATAAAGCTGTTTGCTCCTTTTAGCTTACGAAGGACTTTGTGAATCATACAAATGACCGTTTATACATTGTACAAAGAAAAATTTGTACATTTAACAAACGCATTCATTTCATCTACAAAAGATACGAACAAATATACGAACGCTGCTGCCACTGCTTTGTATATTATCAAACAATGTTCGTTCAGTTCACAAATTTATACATTACAGATTTTTACAAACCAGCGTTTTCAAAATTTTTTTCATGCGGAAAACACTACAGACGTTTATACTATATACAAAACATTTGTACATTCTACGACTAGCCTCTCTTTGTATTTCTACAAAGATTTTATTCGTAATTTTATCATAAATATTTTTTGGATGTTGTAAAAATTTGTCTGTGATAACATTTTAATGCAGAACTGTAATCGGAAACAATATCTTGCTTGTGCCCACTTCTTGTTTATGATTACATTATTTTTCTTTCATTGTTCAAACAACAGTTAGACTTTATTCGAATGTGTAGCAACATCGTGTTTTCTAAAAGGAAGCTTTGCAGTGAAGTGTGTTTGTGAACATTATTATTCTTTATGCTTAAGCCAGAATAAAGCTTTTTGTGTAAAAAGTTAATTCTTAAATGCCCTTTAAAATGTAATCTATGCGTTCATTAAATTATAAAAATTACTGTAAAAATAATTTGTGGCATCATTTGCGTTTCTTTGATTGTTTTCAGTGTGTTCTCTTTCGTTTCGTTGTGTTTTTGGAGTAGAGAGGATTTTCGTTCAATATTTTTTTTTCTCCAATTTTGTGCATCAGTTTAATGTTCTCTCCTATCTTGTACAAACCTCCTCCCATCATCGCTTACTATGTATGGTAGATGTCATCAGTGTTTAAGCGGCCATGCCCAAACAAATGTAATTTAGAATTGTGTACAGGCGCTGGAGGCCTCGCAACTGCATTGTATTGGTTACGTCCTGTGTCCATTTACCACTGGGCTTCCTAAACATATGCATGTGAATCAAAAAGGTAGTCAATCTTATGTATGACAATCATAAAAGGCTTGTTAAACATTTTATGTTTGTATGTTGTAAAAAGCGTAATTAACTCTAAGTTAGAAGAAGAAGCTTAAGGTCAAGGTTTTCATAATAATGTGTGAATTCTTTTGAGATATTTTTTATAGACGTCGTTAAAGACGTCATAAATCGTAAAATTGTCTCGACTTATGTCTGATGGCAATATTTGAGAGAATTATGTATTACACTAATAACACGCACACTTGCATACATAATTTAATATATTTATGATAAAGATGATATGACACTCATAAAATATGTGTGAGTGTGCAAAAACCAAAGCTTCAAGCAATGTGAATAAATGTGTATTTGTGTCAATAAAAAAATTTACGTTTAAGTGCAACGCTTCGAGTGTAACTTAGAGACTAACATACACACACACACACATCTGTAAACCAAACGATGTAAATAAATCTAAGAGGAAAAAGTATAAAAAGATCCGATGCTACAGAAAAAAGAAATAGTTATTTCGTATTAATGGATGTTATAACCTTAAGACAAACATAATTGTGTTAAACTTGTATATACATATGTAAAAATTCCGTATTATGACCTTTTGATTCAATTAAATTCAAAGTTTTCTCAACGTAGTGAAGAACATATCCCAGTAGTTCGCGGCATCATTGACGAACTTTTCGTGATGATTTCTTAAAAGAAGTTTCTGCATGAGCTGCTGGACTTAAAAAAAAATTCATACAAATTATAATGCAAAGCAGCGGTTGTAAGCGCCTAACTTTTTCCACTCTATTACAACAACTTCAAGTTTCTCAGTACAAATCTTTTTAATAACTTTATTTTTATTTAGCTGGATAATATCTCAATAATATCTATGTTTTTACCATCTATGTATATTAGGGCGGGTCGTTTTATTTTTCGACAATTTCCCTATGATTTCCGTATTCTATGGGTTATTCCATGAAAATTTGCCAAAGGAACCATACCTCTATCGTTAAAATCGAGTCCCCTACTTTTTGTTGGTAGATTTTTTCCCAAATTGACGTTCGTATGTAATATTACCTACACGTTCACATCCATAACTCAAAAACTATCGATCGGGTTTAATCGCCAGATTTTGTCTTTTACTACACTCAAATTGAATATTTGATAGATACTTTATTATCTCTTAATTTGAATTTTTGTAGAAAAAAAAAATAAAAAGGGAAAAAAAATCAAAAAGTTGGTTTTATGTGTTATTTTGTTTTAGCAATATCGCATGAGTTATTCAACCGAATTCGATAAATTTGGGCTTAAACTCTTCGTTTTGAATTGTAAAGTGAATTAAATAATGGATTGAGCCAAAAAAATGGCCATGAAAGTAATATTCTTGTACAAAATCATGAAAAAAATGGAAAAATGGTCCAAAATTTGGACAAAAATGCCCGTTACTTTTGAACCGTTGGACCAATGTTGGAGATTTTTTTTTGTAAATTGATCAAAATGAGCTCACCTTTCCAACGCGTCTACTGGCGATTAAACCCGATCGATAGTTTTTGAGTTATGGATGTGAACGTGTAGGTAATATTTCATACGAACGTCAATTTGGGAAAAAATCTACCAACAAAAAGTAGGGGACTCGATTTTAACGATAGAGGTGTGGTTCCTTCGGCAAATTTTCATGGAATAACCCATAGAATACGGAAATCATAGAGAAATTGGTGAATTTTTTCACTCCCTACAAATCGACCCGCCCTAATGTATATAATACATCTTTAAGTTATTTCGAAAAGAGTTTTTCAGTTATGTTTTTGTTTTATTAAATAGTTCATATTCATGTATTTTCTCAATACAAATGTTTGAAATATCTTTATTTTTATATAGCTGAAATTGAAATTTCATGGCATCTATCTCATGGCATGAACTGAATTGCATACCTGAATTTCAATGGAATCGAAATATTTCAACAAACATGCCATGGCATAGAATGACCACCAAGCAAATACTGTGGCATATTTTGACAGTTGGTGCTCATGCCTTGATATAAATGATGACATGTGATATGCCTCTTGAAGACGTTATGTAATTTAAGAAATAATGAATAGGCTTGAAATATTATAGTTAATGCACATAATATTTATTTAAGCAAATTTAAGCATGGTATTTGGTTATTATAGTATATATTTTAATGTATTATATATAAACGAACAAACCAAACTTCTTTTAAAATTTTGGTATATTAATTCAAATTAGAGTCCTCAATAACTAACTTCTATACAATTTGTACTTTTGTATTTGTATGAAATTTTTTTAAACTTTCGAATAACTCTTGGTGTAACTTTGATTCGTCTTTTTGAAACGGCATTTAAAACCATTCAACTTTAGCAGAAGTGGATCAATTGTAAAACAAACATTAACTTACAACGCGTCAAATCTTCACACGTACGCTTTTAACTTTTGAATAAAAAAATAGAAACCAATATTTACAAGTTTTCTTGTGCTCCAAAATATGTTGGGCAAATTTTGCTTTTTATTTTTGCCTTAAAAAATAAAAATAAAAACATATGAAAACACATGAGATTTAAATGAATTTTTTTTTTCAAATCTTCTATATATATATCTATACTATTATATAAATGGAGACTCACGAAATTTGATCCAGAATAAGCTCGAAAACCGCTGAACCGATTTTGGTAATTCTTTTTTTATTCGATTCCAATGATAATATAGATTGTTATAGCTTACCAAGTTTTTCGAAAAATGTATTCTTTAATTATTGCAAAATCACGCATTACATTCAACCAACAGCACAGTATAACAGCAAACAAAGCTTTTCTCTCTTTGTCGAGAGAGCTTCTCTCAATATAACATGACAGCCATGTTGTGTAGTTAAGCTGAATTCACTGATAACCTTCAGCATGTTTTTGTGTGATTTAAAATAATGATAATCAAGTTGAGAGCGTGCAGAAATGTTTCTTTCTGAGCGAAAACTTCATATGAAAAAACTTTCAAAACATGCTGAAGGTGATCAGTGAATCCAGCTTTACTTTCAGGGAGATTCTTGCTTTCATACAGTGTTAATTAATTTTCTATGTTAATGTTTTGAGGGGAGTTGCCAGAATTTTGTTATCAGCATTAATTATGTTTTGCAGCCTTGCCAGCCAGCTTTTCCCCACTTGAGATTGTGTTAGTCTATCTATACGAATATATAAAAGCGTTGTGACACGGCACGGATGTTTGACAATCTCGCAAGAACCACAGAACCGATTAACACGATATAGGTATGAAACGATTTGTTATTCCAACTTTATCGTAATATGCTATGTTAGATTTGCCACGTCTACTTTTCATGCCCACTTTTTGCAAAAAATACTATATTTTAGACGATTTTGGTCGTATGAGACTAGAATTTGGTAATCTTTTTACTTTCGCTAACTTTACTAAAAATGGGCATGACCCACTTTAGTTAAGTCCACTTTTTGGGGGATAAGCTTAGAGTAAAGCAAAGCGCACTAGGTTTAAGCTCAAATGAGCTGAAATTCTGGCACTCTTTAGTTTCGAGTATGAGATGGTTTAAGTGAAAAAATTTTGCCACACCCCCATTACCGCCCAGAACTAATAAAAGTAAATGTTATTTTTCGAACAGTTTTGGTTGTATTAGACTAAAATTTGATAATTTAGTTCATGTGGCTAATTTCGGCAACTGTTCTAAAAATGGCAAATATATAAATTTTTTTTCCGAACAGCAGGAAAATTCGTATCTCGCAGTAAGGTGGTCTGCGGCAGGACAACGTCTGCTGGGCAATACTATACATCAATAAGAATGCTGTATATATCAGAAAATTCTGATCGTCATGCATTAATGTTTCAAACGGAAACGTCTAGCATGTGTTTTGTTCGAAGGTCAATTTACACTTTTAAAATTCACAAAACGATCACAAAAAATTCATTGAATTGGGTCAAGACAAATTCTACTATAACTATAACTATTAATATCTAGATAAGGAAATAGATTAAAACATAGATTTATGCATATAACCTTGGAATAATTTGAAATATTTTAAAAATTTTTTACAGAATTATTTTTTAAGCTATATTTGAAAATGTTTTTCACATAAATTAGTTTTGAAGTTGTAGCACATTGCAAAAAACATAACAACATTTTAAGCAAATTAATTTTCATCAGAAAATCACAGGGGGGGAGGGTAGGTAGCCCATGATTTTTAATGATAGAAACTGTTTGTGTCAAAATAGAACAATTTTTGCAGGTAAATTATGTTATATGAAAGAATAAGGAAAGATAGAATTAAAAAAAAAATAAATTAAAAACAATATGTACAACAAAAGCAACTCTTGGCCTATTGCTTAGTGCAAGTTTGATATTTTAGAGGTTTTATGAAAAGAATATAAAATATTGGATTGGTGAAATTAAACCTTTTCTCATTTTACCAATTCACTTCATTTCTTTATTTATTTAACTTTCAAACAAAGAAAATTGGATGAAAATTGATTTGAAAATGGCGGAAATGTTTGCTGTCTAAGACAAAACATGAAATTTCAATCGTTTTTTTCTCATTCTGAGTCTTATGAGTTATACAGAGAAAATCTCTAGTTTTGAGATATCGCAAGAATTTTAATGTCATAATAACAGATTTTTTTAAAACATACCTAATATCCATACAAAATATTTCCGAAAAGAAAAAAAATTACCGTTAATTTTATAAATAAGTGACTGTCCATACAAGAATGCATTGTTATGCATTCAGAAAGTCTTTAGTTTTGAGATATCGCCAAAAGTTTGATGTCATTATAACGGTTTTTTATTTTAAATTTAAGAAGAATTGTTGTTTGGCTGAAGCGCAATAACAACAATTAATAACTGAAGAAGGCCGATTAACTACAATAATTTAAGAAGAATATATTTATTTTCAGAATATATGTAAAAAATTACATTTTTGATTACAAATTTTAAAACTTTTTTTTCCAATTTTATTTATAATGCTGTTATGCAGGACTTTTTCAAAAGTAAAAAAAAAAGAAAGCCAGGTAAATTTATGTCATCGTAACAATTACCGTTAAAATAAGTTATTCAAATTAAATAAAGTAATTTCTTAATGTATATATCATATTTTCATAATTCTTCATTTTAAGATTTTAAATTTTTACATGGTATTTAATATTTTTATCGCAGGCGAAGCAGCGGGTATTTGCTAGTATAAATATAAAAGAGAGTGGCGTTAGTTACTACTACGCTTATAACTCAAGAACAGCTTGACCGATTTCGATGATATATACCAATTCGAACTGGTCTCCGGCCAAACGAGAAGAACACCTAAAAAAATTCCTGAAAAATCCCCAAAAAAATATGAAGAAAATTAATTTTCCCATACATTTTGCATGGAGCTACTTTACGACGCATTCTGGATTATCGATGACTTTGTTTTTGTAGCAATTTTTTTTGTCACACATTAAAAACGAACATAATTTTAAATGCTGGTTCCATCAGAATTTTTCAAGTTTTAACAAATATTTATCAGTTTTCGACAGTTATTGAAATTGAATTTGATTAAATTGACTTTTTTGAAACGATTTTTTGTAAAAACTTCCAGCGAAAAGTGATTTCATAGAGGTGAGTTGAGTTTCATGAAGTGCACAGTGTGAATGGTAATGTTCTTTGTGATTGCGTGCGCATCAGCAATCAATCGAAACGTTAATTTCGAATTGTGCATTTAATTTTTAGGTGCATTACTTTGAAAATCAATACGAATTCGCTGTTCATTTTATTCCGATTGATCATTTCGTGTGCAATTCTATTTTCAAACGGTAAGTTGCCAACGAAAATGTTTATTTTGTGAGGTTATGGCATTTGTGCACATGTATGTATCGATAATTCCAAAATTGTTCTTATGACATTAATTTCTCAGTTTTATTCACAATGCCGCGTCCCAGAAAATCTAATGTTTCGCATCGAACCCGTAATGCAAGTAGAGTTCGGAATATCGGCAATCAATTGAATTCGAATGAACAAGAAATCGCACGAGAACAGTGCCGTGTCAGTATGACACGACTTTGTGCATCACAAACACAAGAAGAAAGACAGGCGGCAAATGAAACAGCTCAGTTAATAATGAGAAAAGTCGAGCAAATCAAACAACTCAACGATTTGTTTTTTTTGGAAAAATTAAATCAATTAAAAATTGCACATCTGGCTACCTTTCATATGACACAGCATTTATTTGCCAAAATTCTTCCAGTTAAGCGCAAAAATTTTATTACTGTTTTTGTCAAACAACTTTAATATTTTTATCGAAATTTCTTTTTTTCCAAAATGTTGTTTTTATATTTTTTACAAAAAAATTAAACCCCCAAAATAATTGATGTGAAAAAATTACCCAAATATCTCTTTCCAATCAAAAGTTTAGGCTTTTATAATTAAGTTACTTTATGATTTATTGAATAGCTTTGAAGTTATAGGTCGCACAGCCTTGGAATTCAGTATTCGACCACAAATTAAACATGCCGTTTCACTGATAACATTCGATGAGTGTTTGGAAACGGGAGCGCCACAGGAACGCACCAGGTTACAGCTAGTATTTTATAAATAATACTTGAACTTTCTGTGAACTTTTTCATGGTATGAATTTTAATAAATTATTTTGTAAAGAAGCCAATATGATATTGTCAATATGTTATCATAACAAAGGACAAAAATTTCTTAACGTTGAATTTTTGTGTTCATATACGAAATGTTGAGGAGTCTCGTTGATGAAATTTTTTAATGTTTCGCTGGAATGTCCTGCATTCCACTTCCTAGTGGAAGTGAAATTGAATAAAAATTTAATTCGATATTTGGTGGTCTAAAGATAATTTTTTTCGTCAATACTATTAATAATATTAATAAATTATATAAAAAAGATTAATACAATACGAAAAAGTGATATTTAGACCACTAAATAGTGAAATAAATTTTGATCAATTTCACTTCCACTCGAAAATGGAATGCAGAACATACCTGTCGGTCGTCAATTCGTTGACGAAATTGACTACATATTTTTACTTTTCGTCAACGAAACTTCCTTAACATTTCGATATTGTTTTCGTACACGATAAATCTCAACGTTTCGTATATCATTCGTCAATGAAATTTTGGCAAGATTCCGCTATGGTTCCTTAACGAATTTTCTTCAACGTTTCGGTGTAACATTTCTTCACAAATTTTATTACACTTTTCGATATTAATTCCTTGACGAACTTTTTTTACATTTCTGTCTGATTTTCGTTAACGAAACTTCCTCAGTATTTCGATATTGAGTTCGAGCATGATAAATCCCGACGTTTCTGCATTGCGTCTTGCACGAATTTGGAACATTTATATGAAATATTCGTCAATGAAATGTATGGCCAAATCAGCATGTTTCGTCAAGGATCAAGAAAAACTGTACATGATTTGAGATTTCTTCAAGACTGGAACTGCTGGGATCTTTCAATCTTTATGTATGTATGCATGTGTACATTAGATGGGTTGATTAAAATAAATAATACTGCTGTTTTACTGATATAGTAATTTATTTATTTTTTGTGGCCAAGTTTTGCGAAAAACACAAACTTGCAACTGTTAAGATGTTTTTAATTTTAGGACACATTTTTCGGAAAGTGTTGCCAGAAAAAAAATTCACCGCACACCATCTAATTGGAAGCATTTTTTTAAGGTTGTTTCTAACATTGTACATTAGGCCGGGTTGAAAAAAAGTGTTTGATAAATCCTCTTTAAAATATTCGTTGGCTTATTGTTGTACCCTCAATGAAACAATTTCGCGATGTGTTAACTCTTAGGCTAGCTGGAATTCTATTTAAAAAATGCCATCTTTAGGCAAAAGACCACTTTTTGTATGGGAAAGTTTTTTGTTTATTAATTGTAAAAAAAAAAACTCTAAAAATAAAGCTACAGAAATTATTAATAATTAAGTTTGGCAAATATTGATTATTGTATTGATTTCGGTTCAAATGACTGCCACGTTAACAAAGATAGTCCGATTTTGATAAAATTAAATTTTTTGAAAAGGTATTCCGATGCAAATTTAAAATATATAACAAATAATATAAAAAACAGCTACGGTACCAATTAAACCTTTAACAGACGAAGATCCATTTGTCCATCCTCAATGGGTTAGTTTGTTCCAAAATGTACAAGTTACCGCAAATTTGTGTAGGGAATTTTTTTTACTTTTCTAACGGTGGTTAAACGGCTACAATCAGACGGTAAATGGCATAGTTATGGCAATTGAAGTCGAAATCGTATCGAAATGTATCCAAAAAAAGTCACAAATAAGTTGGAAATTCAATTCCAAACGAGCAGATTTCTCACAATTTTTGGGACTTACTATTTTGTTTTTTTTTGCTTAGGACAATTAATAGAACCAAAAAATCTTGGCCATACAAAAAGGGGTTTCATGCATAAAATATTCACTTTTATAAAAAAATTTCAGCTTGCCTAAGGGTTAAAACATCACGAAATCCTTTCGAGTAGGGTACTAAAATGAGCCAAGAAATATTTTCGGCCGAGTGTATCAAAAACCTTTTTTTATGGAGACCGATTCTGCCTAATGTACATTAACCTGTATCAAATTGTTCGTGGCAAAAAAAAAATTCAACGAAATGTTTTTATAGATTTTTAACCCATATGTTTACACACATCGATCTACCAAGAGACGATACAGTAAAAAGGTATAACTTCGAAAACACTTCGGAATTAAGCTTAGTACCAAGAAAGAGTGAGACAGCCAGATGATATCGCAAGTCAAGAAACCACACAGCAAGGCATGGTATACAGATGGGTCCAAGACATTGGAAGATATAGGCGCAGGGGTGTACGAACCAAGAACCAAGAACTCTGAAGCTATGGGGACAGCACTCAGTATCTTCCAAGCAGAAATCGTAGCAATACAGCTGTGTACACAATTCAATCTGGACCGGAAATACAAAGGTCAGGATATAGTTGTGATGTCAGACAGCCAAGCAGCAATCAAAGCATTAGTATCCTGTGAGATATCATCGAAAATAACATGGGAATGCCTTACAAAACTAAACGAACTAGGCAAAAATAACACTGTTACTATACTTTGGGTCCCAGGACACAAAGGTATCTGTATATGAGAAACAGGGCAATGGTCTAGCGCGACAGGGTGCAGCCACAAAATTTATAGGACCAGAACCATTCTTCGGATTAGGCACACATTCTATAAAAGAAGAACTAAGAAGGGAGGAGAGGTATAAACGTTCAAACCTCTGGAAAAGCCTCCCAAAGCTAAGACAATCCAAATTGCTCCTCAAAGATTTTAACACTCGGAGAGCAAAATTGTGCATAAGCTTAGGCAAACCGAATCTAAGGATTCTAACGGGGTTAATTACAGGACACTGTAAACTAAAATACCACCTGATGAAATTGGGCATAGAGACCGATAGTAACTGCCGTTTCTGTGAAGAAGCAGAGGAGACTCCAATACACCTACTCACAAACTGCGACGCCGTGGCTCGCAGACGTAAGCTAGCACTAGGGAACTACGAGCTGAGTCTAGAGCAGGTTTCATCCCTTGAACCTTAGAATATTCTCAAATTCATTAGAGAAATAGGGCTGGATGGAATTCTGTAATCCGCAAACCCAGCGGAGCCTGGAGAAGGAGGTACAATAGATCTAATTTAGGTCGCAGTACGCATCTCCACCATATAACATTAACAACAACCCATATGTTTGAATACCTTTCCATATTCGTTTTTGTATATTGCAGTCTTTAAATTAAAAAAAAATTAAACAAAATATCTAAACAAATAGCACCAGTTTAATTTAATAAGAACTCGAAATACTTTTTATTAAATACTCTTATGGTAGAAATATTAAAAACTTTAAAATTACCAATTCATATAAAAATTAATAGAAAAATTAATAATATATTGCCACAAAGAAAGGTATGTTACATATACCCCTTTTCCAAACGGAAAGTTTTCTTGCCAGCAAGTCTGCGGTACTGGCAAGTCTGTACCGGCAAGTTTTTCTTCTGTGTTGCTGCTTATTTGATGCTGTGCTCTTCTTTCTGAATTGGACTTATTTGGACATTTTTGTCATATTTCAACATTTTTGTACTGAAGCCCTTTATGCTTCGTGTTTTAGAAATCTGAGGCCATAAAAAATTTATCGGCCTACTTAACTCTACTTTACAAAATTTGAACGAAATCGATCGATTGAAACGAAGTTACAGCACTGTGAATATAAAAACAATAAAGAAGTATATGCATTAAAAATTTTTTTTCTTTCGAACTACTACGAAAAAATGAAAATGAGAAAGGTTCATTCAATGTCATGTAATAAAATATGGCCGTAGAATCCTTTTTTGCCTTCTCATAAAAAATATGTACTATTATAATTTCATCAAATCGGCCCAACCTAGTTTATATATGTCATTTTAGTTATCGTTAGCTATTTTGCAATGAAAAAATCTTTATAAATGCTGGTTCGTTTTTCGCTGAAGCTAAGTATATATTTTCCAAAACATCTGATAACTTTTTTTTGACCACTGGTCATAGAAGAAACATTTTCAACCATCGTGTTGGGTACTTGGCGTCCCAAAAATGCTTCTAAGCCAGATCGAGGTCCAAAATGTCATGAGAAGTTTTCATTTCGATCTCTACATGTTATCTACATGTTATCTACACAACAAGGTTATCTACCAGTGCACGTAAAAAAGCGGCTGTCCGTACAAAGCTTTATTCTACGCAAAATTCTACCGAAAAGAAAAGGTTTTTGTTTTTCATTTCCAACAAGGCAAATGGCTGTAAAAGTTCAATAAATATCGACCTAACAAAATGCGAACACTTCAACTAAAAAAATAAGTTGACAAAAATTGTGATGACTTTGAGAGGTCAAATCAGGTGCGATTGACACTCAACATGTTCCTCTTTAAGAATAGCTATAAAGTTTGGTTGCGTTTTTTTTTTGTCGATTTCGTCACACTGTGTATAATTCAAGAAAAATAATATTTGTTATCAAATTAAAAAATCAGCTTGTTTTTAACGTGAGTGTAGAAGCAAATACAACTACAACGATATTTTTTCCTCAAATACTGAGTGAATAAAAAACTTTCTATTGACTTGCCTCATATTCATTTTAAAGTTCGCCATTAAAAGTACTGTAGCGAATTTAACCCTTTGGAAGTCAGTTCTTGTAGACCCCTAATTTGAAGCACTTTTAAAGTTGGCTTTATTTTTGTTTTTAAGCTGTTTAAGTTTCCGCTACTCTATCCTGGCTCGGTGCTAGAGAGAAATTTCTCGTGAATATTCTGCTATTTTCCGCTTGGACATTTGTTTGCTTTTATTTTTGCTCACCAGCTTCATTTCGAACAAAACTTTTATAATTATATAGAAAATTTCTTAAGTTTTCTGAACACAGAAACTGTTTCCGTTTGAGATTTTACAATTTTGTCCTTTACAGTAGATAACACACAGCAAAGCATAACCCTTGCTTAATAACTACTTAAAATGTCAATTTAATTTAAATATTTTTTTTAATTTCGTTTTTTCTCAAGTCCACTGCTGCGACTACAGTTCAAGTTGAGCTTTTTCTGCACTCCAGCGTAAACACTTTATTTTCAATCTAATCTAACTTGTTTAATTAGATTTAGAGAAACGAAAAACATAGACGACAAAAATATAAAGCTAGAATGTTGGCATTGCCTGGTCCTGGTGCTGCACAGTGTTTGATTTTCTTAATCTAGGGTAGCAAAATAAAAAAACAAACCCTTTGTCAAAATATATATATTTTTTCCTCATAACGTGTGCCAATAAAAAAACTAGACAAACTTAAAACTAATATAAACATTTGGAAGGCATTGTTATTACGATACAAATTTCCATTAAGTACAGGAAGCGCCCAATCCATATTCGAAGCGCCCATTTTATTTTTAAATAAATCAAAGAAACCACAACTTTTTGTCTGTTCGTCATAAATATCATTTAATTGGGTTCAAGTAGATTTGCTTACATTATTTCTGGAATATGATATCTCGTAAATGGTCGCCATTGGTCTCTACGACATATTGTGCCCGTTTTGCAGCATTTTCCATGGTTTTCTTCAACATTTCGATGGGAATGGCGGTTATTTCTTGACGGATGTTGGTTTTCAGCTCTTCTAGGGTCTTTGGCTTGTTGACGTAAACCTTTGATTTCAAATAACCCCACAAAAAGAAGTCTGGAGGCGTTAAATCTGGTGATCTTGGCGGCCAATCGAAATCACCATTTTTTGACATCAAACGGCCAGGGAACAATTGCTTCAAAAAATCGATTGTAGTGCGGCTTGTGTGTGGTGGCGCGCCGTCTTGTTAAAACCAGTAGTGCCTGATACGCTTTCGACGAACGATTGGCATGAAAAAATTGTTTTATCATATCGCGATAACGCTCCTGATTGACAGTAACTCTGTGGCCATTATCATCTTCGAAAAAGAACGGCCCAATGAGCATTTAAGCACAAACGCCGCACCAAACAGTGACTTTTGCATCGTGAAGAGGTACCTCTCGAATCTCTTGTGGATTTTCAGTGGCATAAATACGGCAATTTTGTTTGTTTACCGTTCCGTTCAACTGAAAATGAGCTTCATTCATTTTTTGAAAGCACGTTGAGTTTTCACTATTGACTTGTTTTGTTGAATGTAAATTACAACAATTTTAGAGCGTTCGCGTGGCATGTACTGTTCCATTGTAAACATTTGCTTGGAATGACGCTTCAAACGCGGTATGTCATTAGTCGATTTGGCATCACTGCGGAAAGTTACAGTGTTGCCAGATGGGCGCTTCGAATATGGACAGCCCTGTAGATACTATAAAAATGTTTAAGTTTAAAATTCGTCATGAAGGTGGCAGAGCGTAACTTTTTACAAGAGCTTGTTGACAAAATGCTTTGAATATGTAAAAAAAATTACTATTTTATTTTATAAATTTAAAAAAAATTTGTTTTTACAATTATATTTGAGCATTTGGCCAAATTAGTTCATGATCAGTGGTAGAACCCTAGGGAGCGAGTGGGCTCGAGGCAAAATTTGGAAAAACAATGGAACATTTTGTTTCTTTTTTTGCTAAGATTATAAAAAAACGTAATTTAAAAAGCTTATGGGCTCACGAAAAAATTTACTCCGAAATATACATGGACCAAAAAAAATTTAGAGTAGAGACTTTTTACAATTTTAAATAAAATAAGCACAGAATTGACTAAGCGAGTTTCCAGATATAAACAAATTTACGAAAATCTTAGAATTTTTCAGTAAAATAAATGTACCCAAGAATGCACTCAGCCTTGCTTTGATAACCTTATTAGAGATCGCTCAAAAGTTAACCATACTTCTTTCAGACATGTCATTGTTTTTGTGGCTTAATATTATGATAATAGCAATTAAACAATTTTTTTGTGCTAACATGACTTTACTACATATTGCATTATTAAGCAAACACATTTTATTATAATTCTTTTTATTTAAAATAAGAATAACAATATACAGTGAAAGCATTTCATGAGAGAGAGAGACCAAAAAATTTAGAAAGCGTACGTCTCGCAGACTTAGATTATAAAAGTAGGGTTAAAAATTAAAAACTGTTAACCTTGTTGTTCAGAAGATCTATCTATCTATCAAAATGCATTTTTTTTCAAGAATATATAAATGAAAAGTAACATTCACTTCCGCGTAAAAAAAAAGCATTGAACCTGAATCACCATTCACAAAAGAATTGTCGCAATGCTTATATGAAAACAGCAATCATAATCAAAAATATAATCTTTCAGATAGCAAATACATATATTTCAAAATTGTTTTGGAGTATTGTGCATTGAAATACGTTTAGTTAACGCAATCGATTTAGATGACATAATTTGGAACTTTGCTTCTTCAAAATCCCCACGTAAAGTTAATTAAATTAAATGTATTTTAAATCTAAATAAAGCTAAAGAATTACTAACATTTTCCGCATAAGTAGATAAACTATGTTCAGCAGTTGCACTAATTATCTTCAGATCCTGTAAAATATAGTTTCAAGCAACAAAACAAATTTTAAAAATATAAACTGTTGTCTTAAGCAGGGTACACATTAACACTCCTGAGTGACACTCAAAAATTCAACCACAAAAATTACTGTGGTGGATTGTTGAATGACGAAGGTCACACACGCAAACCTGCGTAAAAAGAGAGAATTTCAGCATGAGTGTCACTCATGATCGCTAATGTGTACCCCACTTTAGGAAGCAAAAATTCAAAATCTTAAGGTATAAAATATTAGTTACTAATTACACTGTAGGGACGTCAAAAAAACATACAAAAATCCGAAGACACATGAACTAGTTTTTGTGTCGTAGAATTTAGTGGAGTTCTCAGTTTTTCCCAATCAGCTCAAAATCTCGAGATATTATTGATTAAAATTTAGTCACTTTTAGACCCATTTTTATCTATATTTTCTTTATTTTAAGAGACCAAAACTGAGTTTAGCCACTACAGCTTTTCACACTTTCTCAGATCATTTTAAGAACCAACCCAGATATCATTGAAATATCTCAAAGATATTGATAAAAGTGGTCCAAAATAATCAAAAGTGAGAAAAATTTAGCCACCATATTATGGGTTGGGCTTAGGGACAACACAAGACATAAAAACTAACCATGAGCTTACATAGATCTTATCCTACATTTTCTTACATTTTTCAATTTACTTTTGAGTTGACCTTTCGACAAGTTAACATCAAACAAACTAAAGTTGTTAACAAAGGTACTCAGTTAACATAAAGTTTGCTTTACTAAATGGCAAATAAATCAAGTTGTTAGAGTTTCTACTGCTTCTACAGTTAGTGTTAAAATTTACAAGGGAAAGAAGTTCTGGAGAATCGAATACACCAGATTTGAGTTAGTGTAAGTAGACGATATCAGCAGATTTCCTTCTCTCACTTATAGATTGCAGAATTTAGTCTACTAATGAAATATTAAAACTAATTTGAGTAAAAAAAGTATAGCAGTGAGGGGACTGCCGACCGAAGCGAAAACATATTTGTAAAATATTAGTATTCCGTGAAAGACTTGGTCCTGCCACGGACCGCCTTACTGCTATATAAGAATTTTCATGCTAATCCGAAAAAAATTTAATATTTTCACCCCTCAACCTTTGATTATTTCTTTCAAAAAAATTTTTATTCAGATAGCATTATTATTTTATAATTACACCAAACTTTATTATTACATTTAAATTGAATATTGTTGATAAAAAATAAATTACAAGGAGCACTATTGAATGAAAAATAATCCTCAAAAAGGATATTTAATTTTTTCTTTCAATGTTTATGTAGAGCTGTAACTAAAATAAAATAAATTTACTTTTTTTATAAATTATATTTGGTTGATGGGTCTTGAAATCTCTTTTAATACTTGCATTTGAGATCTTGCTACAAGGAAAACAGAAAATATAGTAAGCAAAGTGCAGTTTATTTTCTGCCACCGATTCGGTTTATCCGGTTCATCATTAATGCACATTATTTTCATCTTTTATCACTTCATTATATTTTAAATTATGGGTTTTAATATAAAAAAAAGTAAAACATAAGCAAAAATATAAATTAAACTTATTGAAATAATTAATATACACTTAAATTACATAATGCACACATACATAAAATTTGTATTTACATACATTTCATTGAATTTTATTTGCACTATTTTCACTGCTTGCTTCATTAATCATTGCATTATATTTTTAAAAAAGATACTATAGGCTTATGGTAGCTGAAATAAGAAACAAACATTTTTGGACGATACAGTCCCACTCATGATAAAATTATTATCAGGTAGCATTGACAACTACTTATTTTCTCACGAGCTGAAATTTCAAACAAAAGAAAGCAAAATAAAGTGCGTGTGACACACACATTGGCAGCCTTCAGTTGAGTCAATAGTTGGCAACTGTTTTTTTTTTTTAAAATTTAAGTGAGAAACCTTTGCAATTAAATGATCCATTCACAGCAGGTGACTCCTCTGAAAGCGGCCAATGTGTGTGTCACACGATCTCTATTTTGTTTTCTTTTGCTTAACATTCGATGGTCGAAATACGAAATGTCACACCTACCTATTACTTATTATACCATGTCCCATGTCCCAGTCAGGGAATATGCTAGTGACATTTATAAAACTACAAATGTTTTTATGTTGGTAATGAAACTCAAATACACGCTCTTGAATATTGGCTACCAGGCGCTCAGCAAATGCAGCAAGCATGGTAAATTAGACTAGGTAGTGTTAGGGCGGAGAGCCGGTGACCGAAACTGTCAAAACGAAGTTGACATTTCATACAAAATCTGCAAACAATGAGAATGCAATATGAAAGCAAGAATTGGCAAATATATCAAAATGGATGAGTTTGACAGTTATGGTCACTTAGAAAGAGAATAGATTCAGCCCTAACACTACCTTGTCTAATTCTACTATGGCAGCAAGCAACCATCAATAAGTTTATCTGCTGACAAATCGTTCCTTCATAAATAAATCATGAAGGATATTTACTGTTTTTTCTGTCAATGTATATGTAGATCTGTACCTGAACTAAAATAAATTTACAACAACAATTACCAAGCAAATCTACTACAACGACGAACAGAGAAGAACAGTATCACATCGGTTGCGCAACGTTAGAGGGGATGAAACGCAAAATCTCAAGTGGAGGCATCAAAAGAGACTTCACGGCCAGTCAAACAAAAACCAAATATCAA
The DNA here is from genome assembly GCA_963920525.1 of Dichetophora obliterata. NCBI lineage: Eukaryota > Metazoa > Arthropoda > Insecta > Diptera > Sciomyzidae > Dichetophora > Dichetophora obliterata. The sequence continues at coordinate 45,152,074 of OY986439.1, forward strand.
AAATTTTAAATTTATTTTATTTTAGCCTACTGCTAGCTATACATGTGCGTTGAAAAAAAAACAGTAACATTCAATGGCTGCATTCCCGTGGTTGTTAATCTAGAGCGCGGCTCTATTTTATTCACAAAACAAAAACAAAAATTAAAACCAGCTCCATTTCTAGCAATGCTGCCAAGTTTCAAGCATTTTTTATCAAAACGAACATATTTGGCATATCTAAATAACTATTAATTTTTCCTATTTTGACGTTTCACCGCTCAATGGGCGTTTTGGTATTGCTGTTTTCTTTTGTTATTGTTCTTAAAATAGCTGTTTCAAAACTCTGATGACAAATTGATATAAAAGGTCTGTTCGCGTACTTTTCTGGTAAAAAAATGAAAAACGTCGAAAGAAATAAAATTCAGAGAGAATTAACTTCAACTTTAAAAAGTAAACGAACGCTTTCTGGTAAAATATTGAAAAATGTCATATTCGTCTAAGAAAATCTAAAAAAAAACTCAGCTGCTACACACACACAGCTACCATTTGACAGTTTTCATATTTTTACAAGATGAAATTCTTCTTGTAAAAACTTTAAAAAACTTGAACGGAGAGAAAATGTGATTTCCTCTCTATTACCCAATTCTATCAGTAAACGAACGCTTTTCAGGCACTTTCTAGTAAAAACTTTTGAAATATTTCGTTTGCATTCGACTACGCGAACAGACTATGGTAGAAGGATAGAGGTATATGCAGCGCTGACTGTATTCTTTCCATACTGCCATGTCTGTCAAAGTTAGCTGTGTGGCGAATGAAAACAAAAGAATATAAGGAAACAGTTTTGCTTCGTTTTGACAATTCCGGCAGTATGCTCTCATCTGGTGCATATACCTGTATTCTTCTACCATGGAACAGACCTAATGTTGAACTAACGTTGTTTTACTGAGATTTGGTCTGATCTAGTGCCACGGGAATGCAGCTAATGTTTCGCAGCGGAGCAAAGCGAGGGGAAAGAACGATGCGTCAGCAGAGGAACTTATTGATGAATGCTTGCTTATGTTTTCTAAGTTTCCTATCTTGTTAACTTTGCTGTCTGTATTGAGGACGAGAGTTACTCAAAAAAAGACAATGACGCAAACCAAAAATTTACCCTCTACCAAAATCGTTCAACGCGCCTAAAGAAGTTTTCACTTCAAAAATTTTTAAGTTTTTTTTAAAGTTTTTACGTTCAACATTCAAATTTGGTCAAAATGGAAGAAATGGAAAAAAGCGAAATTGTTTAACATTTGAAAAATCATAGATTCAACAAGGCTTACTCGATTTTCACGTTGAAGGTATTTTTGAAAGAAAATAAAAAGTTATTGTTAAAAAACTATCAACATTTTTTGAGTGAAGGCCAAATGAAGGTCAAATATCAAAAATCTGAATATCTCAAAGACTTGAGTCTGATTTGGAAAAACTGAGTATGCCACCCAATCCTACGGCCGAAAATGAAGTTTATGTGTCTCGGCGTTTTTTGTGGTTTTTCAAATGTTTATACTTTACCTAGTGTTATTAAAGATTTATATTTTTCAAACCAACTCATATTTGATTTAAAAGTTTTATATCTGAAAGCAATCTGATTTGATTTCAGTCGATAAAATTTTTTAAAATATTGTTACAATATGTACCTTATTTTGTTGGTGGGGTTGTGCCATTATTATTGTTATTAATTTTTTTTCACATAATCTTGATTTAAAATCAAGAATGCTTAAAACTATCAAACATAAAGAATTTGGATTTAAATCATAAAAAATTAACAAAACAGAATTGTATGTGCTTTTCTTTTTTGTCCTGTAAAAGCAATATTTTTCTACTATTTTGCAAAAAGAAAAATTTCAAAAAATGACTACACTGATTTTCCGGAAACTTGTTGTGCTCTTTGCTTACTCCTTCAATCAAAAAATAGTTTCAGAATACTTTCTCCAAGAAAATAGACTTTTAAGTGATCCACACTTTATATAATTTTTGAAAGTGGTAAGCTAGCTGAAAGGTATTAACAAATTGGGCGGCCAAAAACTTTAAAAAAATTAAGCACATGTTTGGCATTTCCAAGGAAACTGTTTGCTAAAACTTGAGCACCATTGGCGTTAAATACCAACAATTTAAAAACAGAATGTTGGATTGTAAAGTGGCAATCTTCGAAATACTACATTTAAAATGGAGGCAAAAAAACAGTTTTTTTCGTGTGTTTTTTAATTAATTCAAAGACTCAAAAAACTATTTTTGCATAAAGTGTGCTGATAAAGCGTGAATAATTTTGATGAAGGTTATTTAATTTTGAATGAGTTACTTAATTATTCAAGGGTGCACTTAAACTATCCATTGAAAGCATTTATTTAACTGCCATTAATTTTTCTACACAGTTTTTTTTCAAAATTAGCTAATTGTCTTGCTAGATTTGCCTAATCTTACACTGTGCGCTGCAGGCATTTTACATTTATGTGCTATTCAACGGACCAGCTTTGACTTGAGTTCCAAAAGCTAATTTGACGATTTTACTTAAGGAATCACTTAAAGCATTTTATTTAATGCCTATCTTAATAGCAAAATGAAGAAAAAATTTGTTTTTTAGAAAATACAAAAAAAAAAGACTGTGACGCATTTTTATAGCCGCAACTATAAACTTTTTTAAAAAATAATCTTAAAACTTAAAACAAGTTTCACTCCGTATCAATCCGATTCTAATGCCCGGATAAGATATTGCAAGTACTACACGATGAAAAAATTAAACATCCCAGTGGGCATTTTAGCGAGTGCTCCGCAAAAGAAGGCATGCTGCTACTGCTATTATTGGCGTCAACACACCTTCCATGATCACTGCATTGATTAGTACTTCTGTAAGGCCTACCTTTTGAAGGTGCTGATTGTTTTCATATTATTTTTTATGAAAAAATTTACAAAAAAAAAAAAAATTTAATACACAGAACAGTTTGAAAAAAATGTAGATTTAAAAAAAAAACAAAAAATTTTTTTTTTGTCCGAGTTGGGTCTCGAACCCGGGCTTCCAAAAACTAACACATTACATATTATATTATATGAAAATGTTTGTATAGAAAAACTCCAAGTCTTTTCTTATATTTTTGTATGAAGAAAAATTATAAAAAAATTAAAAAAAATTCTAAATACACAGAACAGTTTGTAAAAAAATGTTGATAAAAAAAAAATTTTTTTTTGTCCGAGTTGGGTCTCAAACCTGGGCTCCCGAAAGCTTACTTTCATTTGCATTGATGCAAAATAAGTAATTGATCCTTATCAACCACGAGTGGGTAAGATGTAGGACCCCAGCATGAGAGGACCATAGATCAAATCTGAAATTTTTAGTCATTTTTTATTTGAAGTTGATATTTATATTGCCTTTCCTTCTAACGTGACTTCTCGAAAGAGCGCTTCTGGCAGGTCTCTTTTGAGCAAGGAGAGCGGAAGGCCTGACAAATTTTCCCATTTCATACAAACAATACAACGGTGTTTGCATGGAGTGTGGAAGCCCTATAAAAACCTTACGCAGGCCTGCTAGAAGGCCTTGAAACTACTGCAATTGCCCACTGGCATTCTATGCTTGAAACAATTATTCAATAACTTTAAGTAGGGACCGGGAACACAAAATTCTGATGTCAGCATTAAAAAACTGGAATACATTAGTTTTGAACACATATTTAAATTTTGTGGGAATTTCTAATTTTATAGATAATCATATTTTCTTGTATATGACATCAGCAGATTTGCTTTCCAGCACATTTGTTTCATTATAATCATAGTAGTATTTTATAATTGGCTTCGTAAATAAGAGTAAGTATTCCTTAAATAAATCTAATTGATCTTATATTTATAGAAGTGTTTCTGCACAATTTTAAGATGTAAAAATTGTCACCAACACTAAACAGATTTAAAAATCTATCACTCTGACAGGTGTCTATTTCGAGTCTAAGGGCCACTTTCTCAATGTCCGGTTAGTCTAGCTCTTAACCAGGACTAAGCTAACCATACGATAGCTAAAAAAACAATTTTGATTTCACCAGGGGCTGGTTAAGCAACTGTCGGTTAGATGACTAATTGTGAATTTTTGAATTGTGAATACGTAAAAACATCATATCAGCTGTCTCGTGTTTACATATTTTTTGATTTTGTGCTGCAAATCAGAGAACTGCACAAGCCTACTTGAAGTCTATTTCAAGCGCTTGCTTAAAATACAAGTTCAAGCTAGCTTGAGCTTGATAATTTTTAATCAAGTATAGCTTGTAATTGAATATAAATAAGCCCACGCACAGCTTGCAAGTATTCTAGCTTACAAACGAACGGCATGAAGTGTCAAGTAAAGGAAAGCTTGATGCCTTCGGCAAAAGCTTGTAAGCCTTGCAAGTATCCAAATTATTGAATTAAAGCAAGTATCCAAAAAAGTCAATGAGCTTCTTTAGAGAAAGCTTAAGCGTAATAGGACTTTTAAGGATTCTGTGGACTCCGTGGTGTGAAGTTTTAGGGTAAATGATTTCGAAGATGCTGTCAAACTTTAAAATTTAAGATGGCGGATAGAGTTGCCACCTAGATTTTTTTATTTTAGTGAATTCTTGTAATTTTGAAATTCGGACAACGGATTTGATTTCGAATATATTGTCACAGTTTTAAAATTTTAGATGGAGGTTAGGGTTGCCACCTAAATTTTTACCACAGTATTGCCACCTAATAATATGTATTTTAAAGAGTTTTAACTATCATTGATCAGTGTTAGGGGGTCTCTGATTTCGAATCTGAAATCCGAATTTTAAAATTCAAGTTGGTGGATAGGGTATCCACCTTAATTTTTTTAGTTTTATAAATTCGGGGCCAGCAAAAAAATGGCACACCAAATATGGGTCGCTAAATCCGAATCCGTTGTCGAAATTTCAAAATTATAAAATTTTGAAATAATAGGGTTACCACCTAATTATATGTCTTTTCAATAGTTTTAAACGTCATTTATTAGTGTTAATGGGTTGCTGATTTCGAATCTAGGGTCAGAATTTTAAACCTCAAGATGGTGAATAGGGTTGCCACCTTAATTTTTTTTAGTTTTATAAATTCGGGGCCGGCAAATTTTAAAATGCTGACTTTAGATTCGAAATCAGCGACCCCTTAACACTAATAAATGACGTTTAAAACTCGTGAAAATATATATTATTAGGGGCAACCCTATTATTACAAAATTTTATAATTTTGAAATTCTAACGACGGATTCGAATTCAGCGACCCATTTTTGGTGTACCATTTTTTTTGCCAGCCCTGAATTTATAAAACTAAAAAAAATTAAGGTGGCAACCCTATCCACCATCTTGAATTTTAAAATTCTGATCCTAGATTTGGAATCAGCGACCCCTTAACACTGATAAATGACATTTAAAACTGTTAAAAAGACATATAATTAGGTGGCAACCCTATTATTTCAAAATTTTATAATTTTAAAATTCTGACAACGGATTCGGATTCAGCGATCCATATTTAATGTACCATTTTTTTTGCTAGCCCCGAATTTATAAAACTAAAAAAAATTAAGGTGGCATCCCTATCCACCAACTTGAATTTTAAAATTCGGACTTTAGATTCAAAATCAGCGACCCCTTAACACTGATAAATGATGTTCAAAACTCTTAAAAATACATATTATTAGGTGGCAATACTGTGGTAAAAATTTAGGTGGCAGCCCTAACCTCCATCTTAAATTTTAAAACTGTGACATTATATTCGAAATCAAATCCGTTGTCAGAATTTCAAAATGACAAGAATTCGCAAAAATTAAAAAAATCTAGGTGGCAACTCTATCCGCCATCTTAAATTTTAAAGTTTGACAGCATCTTCGAAATCATTTACCCTAAAATGGCGCTAACCGAAACCACAACTTGCTGTTAACTTAATCAGCACTTAACTGACAGTTCAACCTTAACCGAATATTGAGAAAGGGCTTTTTTTTCTAAGTGCTGGTTAAAGTTCTGATTAGTGCTTAACCGGACATTGAGAAAGCGGCCTTTAATCAGGTTTTGAGTATTGAGTAAAAATTATTATTTATTTGCGTTCTACACTTACATATATTTGTAAGATTTTGAGCAACAAGAACTAAACTATTTTGTTTGGAAGTGGGGTATGCTATATTACCATGTCATATAACCATTAAGGTGGATCGTTTTGTTCAGACGTAAAAAAACTTTTTTCAACGCGAATATTTGGAATGCTGGATTCATCAAGATCTAAGATTCAGAAAGATATTGAAATCAGTTTGGCCCTCTGCCAGCGGATTTGACCTAAAAAAATCACTTTTTCGTCAAAAATCAACGGTTTTTTCGCCGTAAGTATTTATCAAGCTGAAATAACTATCCCAAAATAGGCTGCAAATTAAAGATATCTGGGGCCCCAAAGTTGTGAACTGGAAGATTTTTAGATTCACAAATTTTTTTTAGTGTAATCGTGCTCAGATTTTGATAAAAGTTTTTCACAAAAGTCGCTTTAAGTACGCCATTTTTTAGTAAACATTACAAATAGTGAAATTTATTTTTTTATATTTTCATTGAAAAGTTATGTCAAAAAAGAAAAAGTAATATAATGCTTTCATATCTATAAAATCCATCTGCAGGAATTTAACGTAATAAATTTGTTAAAACAGCAATTTAGACAAAAAATTTTCTTATTTTTGTGATATCTTCACTGCCAAAATTGTGCTATCAACATTTTTTTTCCAAAATTAAACTACGTAGACTTTCAAGAGCTGATTCTTTTTAGTAAAAGTATATTCTAATTTATGATATAATTTTTTTAAGATTTTGTCTCAAGAAGCAGTTGATTGAAAGTATGTTTTCGTTTTACTGAAACTAATAGTCTTCGAAATAATTGGTATTGAGGTAGAGAATTTAAAAATTATTTTCTTTGGCTTTAGATTTGAAAAAAATGCTTTTGAAAGGTAAACGTAGAAATAAATCATTAAAGCTACTTTAATGGACGATAATGAGTACTCTTTGAATTCGGTGCACAAAAATTGTATTTTGGAAAAAATATTCCAATTGTGTTTTTCAAGAATACACAAAGCATCAATTGTAAAGGCACTTGTCCTGTTTGAGAGCTGGTTTGACTTGTACTATTGTTGGAATTTTTACACCTCTTAAAAAAAAACACCCTTTTCCGTCAATTTAAATACTAGGTACAGGTTTGAGAAAAATATTTCTACTCGAAAACGTTCGCAAAATCCTCATATTTCGCAAGACTTTCCACACATATCCGAAAATCTTATCAATATTTATTTTTATTGCCTGCATTTCTTTTCTGACACCATCAAATAGGAACATGTGAATGTTCTTATATAAAAAACGTACTTTACAGCACATGTTATTCAAAGGAATTTGATCGAAGATGTGATTTTTCCCACACAAATTTCAAATCACAATATTTGTTGTTTATTTGGGACAACAAAAGAAGGAATAATATGTGAAAACCAAAGTTTAACAATTTGTTGAATATACGAAACCACTTCAAGTTGTTGTGCATAAAAATAAAAATTACACTTATGTGCTTTTGAAAAATGAAGGTAAAAAATCAATAAAATACTTGAATATCAAAAAGCAAAGAGCAAAGAAAAAATTAAAATAATCTGGAACATCGGTTTTGCATACGAAGCTGGTTTATGTGTGGGAATGTTGTCACATTTACAAACACTGGCACAGTCTTACTAACACTTTCACTCACATACACACAAATACACACACATGATATGCAAATAACTGGGTTACCTACTGGGTAGTATCTATGTAGGTAGCTAAGAGCATTGGTAGAAAGATTAAAGTAATCAACGCAGCGAAACGTGCTCGAATGTTTCTTAATAGTATTAAAATGATGCCGAAAGGATAGCATCGAATGACACGATGATAATGATGATGAAGGACAAGGATGTGTTACACTGACTTTAGCTCAAACATTATTGGATAGAGCAACTCATGTATCCATAAATTCATTAACTCAACGAGTAGTGGCAAAAGCATATGCGATGGATGTGTTGTACACATCCTTAAATATTGTATTCCTTGAGGGAAGACTACAATTTCTTTAACTTTTCCTTAATCATACTCAAGCGTGTTTGTTAGTATGTATATTTATATGCTTCCCACATGTATCAACACCGACTCACACACACACACACACACACGCACTTGCACAGATCCACTTAAGAAGAAGGTTGGCATATAAATTATTATGCAATTTTTAATTTAAATCTTGCCAGCGGTGTTTGTTCATCTTCAATATTGCTTTATTTATTAATGGAATGTAAGATATTGTATAAACATAGTCCCTACTTCTCACATCTCAATAACTCGATTTGATCAATAATTTTTTTTTATTTACGCCCGAATGAATATAAAATATTATTGAGTAAATTTTCTATTCGACCTTGACTGGCATTGATGAAAAATAACAACAAAAGATAGTCTTTACTTTTATTGCAGCATTTAAGCATTGTATCTCAATATAGCCATAATAAGGGAACGCATGCAATTTTAATTTTTTAAAAAAGTTTTAATAGCAAAACAATTTCGATGTTAAATGGAGTTTTAACGAAAATCCGATCGGTTTTAACATTTTTCGAACATAAAAAATCCGATGTTTGGATCTGCTGCATTTGAATGCATAAATTGAAAAATTTTGCGTGTATTTATACAAATTTATTTGTGAAATCGGAAAAAAGTAGTTAAATTGAGTTCTGATGTGTTAGTCTTTTTATCTGTGAAGCTTGAAAGAAGAAAGGCTCATTTTAAGCGATCATAACAATTATCTGAAGCTACCAAAGTCGGCGTCAGAACAATCTTCATATTCAATTAAAAGACGCAGGGGAATGTCCATTCCCGATTGTGAGACAGTCCATTTATTCTATTAAGTTGAAACGGTAACCCTAATTTTAGTACTGTCACTAAAACTTTTGTTGTGCCACCGCGCAGGATAGACGTGTTGCTTAATATAAATTAAAATATCTTGTAAAAACGGTAAGTAAAGTAATATTGAATTTTTTCAAAGCGGTAGATTAGGTTGTGAATCGATAAAAAGGCATTAGTATTATTGTTAAAAATATGAATTGGAACTTGTAGCTCAATAATATTAAATAATATGAGCGAATATAAACATCATAAAAAAATGCGATGTCATGTACGAATTGTCCTTTCAGTCCCGGTTATTTGCCACTCGAGTACCTGGTTATGAGCCGACTTACAAAATTTGATATTGATAATTTTTTTGATGCAACATTGTTAATTAAATTGAATTGCAATGAAAACACTTAATTATTTGTGTATGTTTACATTCAAGTTATTTTTTACTGTCCATTTTCGTTATGCCGACACCAAAGTAGTCTAATGGATCAAAGAGAGCAATGTGCTTGAATAATTTTTCTGTATGATTTAATAAAAAATAAAATTTATTCATAATCTTTCAATTTGTGTCGATTTCACATCAAGTTTTTTGATTTCCAACTGATTTTCTGGGGTGGTTCATAATCGGAGACAAATTTGTTTAAGCAAAAATAAGGTTTTAGGTAATCGTTCATAATTATTTTGATTTTAACTAAATCGATAAGGTATTCTTAAGAAAAAGTAAGATAAAAACTTTTTATTTGGTGTCACAACAATGGAAAAATATTAAGCCTAGACATTTTTTGATTTAAGAAATACATGATTTAAGGTTTCTCATAACCAGATACATTACCCTAGATATACTTTAATTTGTTTGCAGATTTTGAATGTTCTTGACATATAAAATCAACAAGTTGCTTTTCGCGCTTTGTATATCCTTTTGCAAGCTTTAGATTTTTTTCCATAAAATGTGGAAGAATATCATTTTTTTCCCTAAAATAAAATTAATTTACTATATATCAAAAGTTTACAAAAAAATTATTTTATTTTTTTACATGTTCTTAAACTTATCAGCCATATAAAATAAAATGTTCAAAATTCCGCTAGTTGCTTGCTGGTTTGTTTTTGATTATTAAATCTATAAAATCAGTTTCTGCAACTGCTTAATCCGATGCAAGTTCAGATTCGAAAAAAAAACCTGAATGTTTGACACCTTTACCAAATTTTTACCGAAATCAAAACCAATTCCAGCAATTAACGGATTCCACAACAACCCTGGTTAGAGGTTTTTTTAGAAGAGATACCAATAGTGATTCTGTAAATCAGCAGTCAGAGTGCGCATTCTAATGGCGAGATCCTTTAAATTTGTTTAAAAAATGTGAAAGGTATGTTTCCGTGCTCTAAAATTTTAGTTTAACTTACCAGATGAACAGGTTTGAGTGCGAAAAGCGCTCATGTACTTAATAAAATCCCAGTGTTAAATGGACACATGACGTAACCAATTATTTCTTAAATACAGCGAAGTTGCTGGGCCACCGAAGTCTGTTTACATTTCTCTATTACATTTGTATGGACACGGCCGCTAAAACACTGATGACATCTACCTTACACAGTAAGCGACAACGTGAGTAGGTATGCACAAGATAGGAGAGAACAAAAAAATTATACACAAAATTGGAGAGAACACAAATAAATTGAACGAAAATCCTCCCTACGCCAAAAACAAAACGAAAACGAAAGAGAAAACACCGAAAAGAAGCAAACAAAAGCAAATGATGCCACAAATTATTTCCACAATAATTTTTACAATTTAATGAACGAACTTTTTACCTTTTATCTAGCACTTTAGAGTAAATGTTTAATAATTCTTTATTTTATAAATAAAACCTTGTTCTGGTTTAAACATAAAGATTAATAGTTTTCACAAACACACTTCATTGCAAAACTTCCTGTTAGAAAACACGATGTTGCTACACAGGCGAATAAAGTCGAACTGTTGCTTTGACAATGAAAAGAAACTTATGTGAGCACAAACAAAATTTCGTTTCCGCTCACAGCTCTGCATTACAATGTCATCACTGATAAATTTTTACAAGCGGGATGCTAAAAAAGAGTGCAAGTGAGAGATTAAAGAATTTTCGCTCCTTTCCTGCCAAAAGTTAAAAGTCTTAGTTCAAAAAATTCCTTCTGGTAACAATCGTAAAAGTGGCAAACTGCTTAAAATCAGCTGGCAAAGTTATTATTACAGAAGTTATCAAGGAAATTGCAAAATATAAAAAGTTTTTTGAAATAAATAAAAACTAAAAACTAAAAGAACTAATTTTCTTCCTTAAAACTTAACGACATATGTTGATAAAGAAAGACATTTCGTGCAAGACTGTCACAACTCAAAATTTAGTATTTTTCAGGAGAGCCTTATGAAATTTTGATATGACATCACGACCATTTTTGTGAAGGTAGACTAAAAATTGCTAAGAATATAATTAGGCCATTATACTTTTTGTCAAAAATATGATAAATTTTTCATTTTGCGTTACTAGTGAATTTTTTAAAACTAATTTGATAACTAATTTTAAAATCTGTTTCATTTTTAGTTGTGACGATTTTGCTACAATATGAAAACATACTTTTGAGTTAGAGAGATGTCTCGTTTTTAGTTAGTACTTTAGTACTGCAAAAAATATTAAGTTATTTGCTTGGATTTTTATTTAAAAAAGAGTTTATGTTAATAATAAGTCGTTGTTCTTAAAAAATTATGCAGAACTTTAAAATAAATTTTGGTATAAATAGAAATGAATTGTTATTGCTACAAAAAAGTGAAGAAATTTCTAAAAGTCAAAACGACACAAGTATCTGCAAAACCGTCAATTAACAGTAGATCGGACTGGAATTCACTCAAATTTAAGATATGATAACAATGCATATTTCTGCATATTTAACCAGGGACCGTAACGATTATGATTTTTTAAAAAAGTCGACAAATAATCGTTATTTTTTGACCGATTTCATTTCGATCAAAAATAAAACTTAAAGTTTGACTTTCATTTTTTCAATCAAAAATATCAGTTGAAATTTGACTTTTATTTTTTTACCAAAAATAAAAGTTCAAACATGACTTATTTTTTCGATCAAATATATAAGTCATAATTTGTTTTAATTTTTTGATCAAAAATAAAAGTTAAAATTTGACTTTTATTTTTTGATCAAATATAACAGTTAAAATTTTACTTTTATTTTTATGATCAAAAATAGAGATTAAAAATTTGACCGATCAATTTCTTATTAACTGTTATAGTAGTTTAAGTTTTCAAAACGATTAATAGAGTACAGTTTTTATTCTTTTACACCTATATTAGAAACATTTTGGCACAGAGATAAAAACATTGCTATCGATCTTCATATCGTTGCATTGCATTGCTTAGTTGCTTATCAATGCACATAATGTTTTCATTTATTTCGCAAATGTCTGGAAGAGCGACTGCAAGCAGATGATATAAGAATTAAAATATGACTTTTACTTTTGATCGAAAAAATAAAAGTAAAATTTTAACTGCTATTTTTGATGAAACAAATCAATGTCAAATTTTAACTTTTATTTTTGATCGCAAAAATAAAAGTAAAATTTTAGCTGATATTTTTGATCAAAAATGAAAAACAAATTCTAACTTTTATTTTTGATCAAAAAAATTGAAATCAAATTATAAATTATATTTTTGATCAAAAACATAAAAGTTTAATTTCAACTTTTATATATGAACAAAAAATAAAAGTAAAATTTTAACTATTGTTTTTGTTCGAAATAAAAATTGTCAAAAAATAACGATTATATATTGAATTTCTTAAAAAAAATCGGAAAAATTTAAATCATCAAAGATTATTATTCCTTCACGGAGAAAATTAATTTGCTCGAATCAAGAAAATATTTTGCTTAAAAGCAAATCAGCAAAACTTTGCTCAATCACACAGTGATTTTAGAAAAAGACTGCTAAATCGCAATCAATCCTCGTGTATGTAGAAAAAAGCAAAATTTTGAATAAATTCAAGCAAAGTTTTATTTTTTAGTTATTATAAATTTAGTTATTAGTTATTTAGTTATTTAGTTAGTTTAGTTATTATATACTGAAAAGCAAATTTTTACTTAATTCAAGCAAATACTTGCTTAGTTATTATAAATTGGAATAGCAAATTTTTACTTAATTCAAGCAAATATTTGCTTAGTTATTATAAATTGGAATATCAATTTTTTACTTATTTCTAGCAAATATTTGCTTAGTTAATATAATTTGGAATAGTAAATTTTTACTTAATTCAAGTAAATATTTGCTTAGTTGTTATAAATTGGAATATCCATTTTTTACTTAATTCAAGCAAATATTTGCTTAGTTATCATAAATTGGAATAGCAAATTTTTACTTAATTCAAGCAAATATTTGCTTAGTTATAATAAATTGGAATAGAAATTTTTACTTAATTCAAGCAAATATTTGCTTGGTTTATATAATTTAGAATAGCAGATTTTTACTTAATTCAAGCAAGTATTTGCTTAGTTATTAAAATTCGAATAGTAAATTTTTACTTAATTCTAGCAAATATTTGCTTAGTTATCATGAATTGGAATAGCAAATTTTTACTTAATCCAAGCAAATAGTTGCTTAGTTATTATAAATTGGAATAGCAATTTTTACTTAATTCAAGCAAATATTTGCTTAGTTATTATAAATTGGATTATATATTTTTTACTTAATTCAAGCAAATATTTGCTTAGTTAATATAATTTGGAATAGCAAATTTTTACATAATTCAAGCAAATATTTGCTTGGTTATTATAAATTGGAATAGTAAATTTTTACTTAATTCAAGCAAATATTTGCTAAGTTATTATAAATTGGAATAGTAAATTTTTACTTAATTCAAGCAAATATTTGCTTAGTTATTATAAATTGGAATAGCAAATTTTTACTTAATTCAAGCAAATACTTGCTTAGTTATTATAAATTGGAATAGCAAATTTTTACTTAATTCAAGCAAATATTTGCTTAGTTATTATAAATTGGAATATCAATTTTTTACTTATTTCAAGCAAATATTTGCTTAGTTAATATAATTTGGAATAGTAAGTTTTTACTTAATTCAAGTAAATATTTGCTTAGTTATTATAAATTGGAATATCCATTTTTTACTTAATTCAAGCAAATATTTGCTTAGTTATTATAAATTGGAATAGTAAATTTTTACTTAATTCAAGCAAATATTTGCTTAGTTATTATAAATTGGAATAGTAAATTTTTACTTAATTCAAGCAAATATTTGCTTAGTTATTATAAATTGGAATATATATTTTTTACTTAATTCAAGCAAATATTTGCTTAGTTAATATAATTTGGAATAGCAAATTTTTAGATAATTCAAGCAAATATTTGCTTTGTTATTATAAATTGGAATAGTAAATTTTTACTTAATTCAAGCAAATATTTGCTTAGTTATTATAAATTGGAATAGTAAATTTTTACTTAATTCAAGCAAATATTTGATTAGTTATTATAAATTCAAATATCAATTTTTTACTTTATTCAAGCAAATATTTGCTTAGTTAATATAATTTTTAATAGCAAATTTTTACTTAATTCAAGCAAATATTTGCTTAGTTATTATAAATTGGAATAGTAAATATTTACTTAATTCAAGCAAATATTTGCTTAGTTATTATAAATTGGAATAGTAAATTTTTACTTAATTCAAGCAAATTTTTGCTTAGTTAATATAATTTGGAATAGCAAATTTTTACATAATTCAAGCAAATATTTGCTTGGTTATTATAAATTGGAATAGTAAATTTTCACTTAATTCAAGCAAATATTTGCTTAGTTATTATAAATTGGAATAGTAAATTTTTACTTAATTCAAGCAAATATTTGCTTAGTTATTATAAATTGGAAGATCAATTTTTTACTTAATTCAAGCAAATATTTGCTTAGTTAATATAATTTGGAATAGCAAATTTTTATTAATTCAAGCAAATATTTGCTTGGTTATTATAAATTGGAATAGTAAATTTTTACTTAATTCAAGCAAATATTTGCTTAGTTATTATAAATTGGAATAGCAAATTTTTACTTAATTCAAGCAAATATTTGCTTAGTTATTATAAATTGGAATAGTAAATTTTTACTTAACTCAAGCAAATATTTGCTTTGTTATTATAAATTGGAATATCCATTTTTTACTTAATTCAAGCAAGTATTTGCTTAGTTAATATAAATTGGAATAGCAAATTCTTACATAATTTTAGCAAATATTTGCTTGGTTATTATAAATTGGAATAGTAAATTTTTACTTAATTCAAGCAAATATTTGCTTAGTTATTTTAAATTGGAATAGCAAATTTTTACTAATTTCAAGCAAATGTTTGCTTAGTTATTATTGATTGATTGATTAAGCATAATTTTGAAGTTTCTGAGAATCAAGCGCAAGTTTTGCTTAAGCACAATACAAATTTAGCAAACAATTTTCTCCGTGTTAGCTAATATGCATCACATTGCTATATTCAAATATCGAATAGACATATTCTTTCAATTTGACTTTTTGAATAGAAATTTCGAATATAACTGTTATTTTTGGTCCAAGTATTTAACTCAAAAAACCCAAATTTTGAATTGCGACGGTGTTGCACGAAATGAGCGATATAATGCAACAATGAAAAACCCATGGTCAGCCTAGAACTTGGAGCAAAATATTTTTATAATTTTTTTTTGTTTTTTTCGGTATATTTGAATTGCATACCGTTTTGTGAATAATTTTACAAGAAAAATGTTCGATTTACTTTGTTATTGTAATTGTTGTGCTTATATAAGTGTTATAAGTTAAAATATGTGCTAACAACTGTATAACTATAACCATTGATTAAAAAATTTTTGATTAAAAAAATATTTGATTCGCCAGAAGTCCGGAAAACTAAGTCAAATACTATAAATTCGCTTTTTTCTTTACGGCCGCGGCTGTCAACAGCAAAGGACATGCTTGAAAACTGCAAACGTGTGCTTCGAAGCAACAAGCAATCATTGTGATGCTGTAGTGCAATTTTTGTGTGCAACAAATTGTGTATCGACAATGTTTGATGGCAAGATGCAAAGAACAACAACAAGATATAACGACTAGAAAAGCAATTTTCCTTGCCATAGCAGCAATATTTGAAGCCAACTTGAGGAACGCTTTTGCAGTGAATGCATACATCAATGTACACATATTATTTGCTCAGCAATCACACATGAGTGGGTCTTGCAGCAGCATCAGCCAGCAGCATCAGCCAGCAGCACCACATCTTGAAAGCCCTCACCAGGGCAATATCAATAACAACAACAACAACCACTCACTTGACAAAATAGCTTAAAACATAATCATCACTGAATTTCCTTTAACATATCTTTGCTAAAGATTTTCAAAATATTTCCATTCTAGTTTGCATATCGTTCAATATTATCGATGAAATGATGGCATGGCAACGTTTTTGTTGTTGTTGTTATCATTCTGCCTTCTCGAAGTTGTTTAAATACTTTTTCATTTTCATGTTCATTCTTAGAAGTTAGTTTACAATGCAAATAAAGTGGATTATATATTAAACCATATGAATGGGGCAAAGAGAGAAAAACATGCACAGACAAGGTTGATTTGACCTTAAAGTTGCTTTCAGGCGACATTTCTTCGATTTGACTTATGAATTTCTAGAAGTCAAGTAAAAGTGAGATACTAACGATTGCAGAGACGATATCATGATCTCAAAATAAATATGCAGTGCTTAAGTTGTATATCTCTAGAAACTTTCTTTCGCACAACTTGAATAACTTTAGTCATTAATTTCTGCCAAGCACTCGTGCACACTTATTTAAGTTTTAACTAGGAGTTTTTAAAATAAAAGTCATCAATTTGCCGCAAACTGACATGCGCTGCATTTACCTTTGCAGCGTAGAAAGCTCCTTGCTATAAATTCATTTTCAGTTTTCTCTAAACTTAATATAAAATTAGCTTACGCAAAAAATTACTTAAATCCTACGGAGAAATGAACGAGTTCTGAACCTCTCACGTGATAGGTTCCCAAGGGAAAGAGACCTGTCGCCATTCGACCACCAACATATGAAACCGACCGGTTACTTTTACATAGCGTTGTCATTTACAGGTTTCAATTGCCACCTGCTGCATCACCTTGGACCGGTGCAGTGACCGGTCCAGAAGAGTAGATTGATGATATGGATTGACAAAAAAGAAACCGGTTCAGAACCTAGCTCGTGATAGGTTCCCAAGTGATACGGATCTGTCCCAATTCTGCCACCATCATATGAAACTGACCGATCACTTTTACATAGCGTTGTCATTGACAGGGGTGAATTGCTTCCTGGTGCATCACCTGTCCAGGGATCGTTCTTAAAAAACTGAAAATTAAATATGTCACGTAATAGGCACAAATAATCTGTTCCGTGACGAATTATATCAGACTTGTCCCGTGATATTTGTCCACTGGAGTTGTCAAGGGACCAGTCATTTAAGGGCAATTGACTCCGGTGTCTCCGTAGGGTAGTTATTTATTAAAATCAAAATTTTGTCCGAAAACTTAAAACTGTTGCATTAAAAGAATTTCCAATTCTAGTTATTTTCCTATCCACAACTTCATGGCTTCGGAGACCTTTTATTTGCACCCTAGTTTTGGGTAGTTATTTCTCGAAGACAGCTTTCACAACAAGAGGGTCGATATAAATTTTTTTCCGAGTCACCTTAATATAACACACTCACACAGATTATAATACAAAAATAATGCTACTAAGAGCGTAATGTTTAAATTATATAGAGCATTTTTTCTTGGAAACCTCATGGAAAGTCTAATCTTTTCAAATTATTTTGATGTTACAACGTTATGTATTACCTCGTGGTTACAAAAATTTTGAAAGTAAAAAAGTTACTGCTTTGCATGCAATAAGAACTCGCTAAATATTGATTCCTGTACCTCATGCCAAAAATGAAGACAATTTATCACGACATCAGGACACGGAAGCAGAAGTTTATGCAAAAAAAAAAAAAAAAAAAAATTAAAAATTGTTTTGTATAATTATTATTCGCTGAGCACAGTATTGCTAGTGCAAAAAATGATTGTAGTAAATTCTGTTTCTAGACTCATACACGGTTAGAAATCTTGGAATAAGTTTTAGTCCAAATAAAATACTACTGCATACTTTTTAACTTTGAGGTTTAAAATTTAAACTTTCACAAATACTAAACTATAATTAAAACTTTTCTGTACTGTGCTTTTAATAAACATCCAGGTGTCTAGCAGTGGTGCGTTCGCTAAATCTCTCAAGTCTTTGAAAAATCTCCCCATATATCGGAGTTGACGATTCTGTAGATATGGACATTCGCACAGAAGGTGAGTTATTGTTTCTATTTCTTTCGTATCCTTGCAGCTCCGACAGAAGTCTGGGATTGTTATGTTCATTCTATTGGCCATTAACCCAATGGGGCAATGACCTGGCAGAACTCCAAAAAGAATCTGAACTTCTCGTTTGACCAAAAGCAGAAGGCTTTCGGATCTCTTCTCATTTAGCTCTGGCCAGAGCCTTAAAGACATGTTGCAGTCACCTCTAAAAGCCCAGTTTGTGTTAGCATTATCTCAGGCTTTAAGGTCTATACTCTTTTTGACGACGATTGCAATGTGCACATATGTATTTGCTCTATTTGTACTTTCGGTTACTCCACGCCTAGCCAGTTCATCAGCTGCGTCGTTCCCTTCGATATTACTATATCCGGGAACCCAGCAGAGAGTGACGTTGTGAGTATTACAGATACTGTTCAGTGCCAGTTTACAGTTTTGTACCGTTCGAGCCTTCGTCGTTTTACTATTCAGCGCTTTGATGGCCGCTTGGCTATCCACAAAAAATAATAACCTTGTGGGGGTAAGATTTTTCTTGTGAATTGACTATGCAGATTTTTTAATAGCATATGTTTCTGCTTGAAAAAAGCTACAGTAGTCAGGAAGTTTGTAATACTCTTGGGTTTTAACCGTTTCACAGTATGCACCCGATTCAGTTTCGTTTTCCATTTTCCATTTTCGAACTATCAGAGTTACTGCTTTGAGTTTCGCTAAAGGGAAACTTTCTATTTGTCTTCTTCTTGTGAAATGAACGAGTTCGGTCTTAGTTGGATTTACACCAAGTCCATTCGATTCTGCCCACCGCAACAGCTCATTCAATGCTCCGGTCACTAGTTTGCTAACCTCTTGCAGGTATTTTCCGCATATTAGGATGACAACGTCATTGACATAGGCTACCACTTTTGTTCCATCAATTTTGAGTGTAGTGAGAATTTTGTTAACCACAATCAGCCAAAGCAGGGGGGAAATGACTCCTCCCTGCGGTTTTCCTCTTGTGACCTCTTTCCTCATGACGCTCATTCCCATTTGTGAGCTTATATGTTTGCTACTGAGCATTTTATAAATCCACCGGGTTATATTATTGTTAACTCCTTTGTCTACTATAGCATTCTATATGGAATCTGTATTTACATTGTTAAATGTGCTTTCGATATCCAAAAAAGTTGCTAAAGTATATTCTATGTGATGTAGAGTTCTTTCTATGACTGAAACAAACCACCTCATGCAGCGCCGTTTGCACCGATTTACCCTTTAGATAGGCGTTATGCACACTGCAAATATTGGTATCGTTCAAGGATTCTCTTATGTGAAGATCTATTGTTTTCTCTAGCGTTTTTATCATGAACGATGAGAGGCTAATAGGCCTGTAATTCTTTGGTGCTGAGTGTATCGGTTCCCAGCTTGAGGAATGAAAACAACTCGCACTTCTCTGCAAAATGTTGGAATATATCCTGTCTTGAAGCAACCGGTGAAGATTACTAAAAACCAGGGCATGATGCTGGAGTAGGCATGTTGCATCATGGTCGGCAGGATTCCATCTGGACTTGCAGATTTGTAGGGCCTGAAACACCCCATCGACCGTGCTACAGTTGACCTTGTAATAATGTTGGGGAGTTCCTGTAAGGGTTCTGGTATTATAATTTCCAAGTTGCTGTTAGCTCCGATGTGCTCTGGTTCTTTACAATCTGGAAAATGAGTTTTCATGAGTAGCAAAAGTGTTTCTTGGCTGGATTCTGTCCAGGATCCGTCGAACCTCTTAATGTATCTCAGAACCGATGGATATTTGGATAGCGTCTTACGAAGTCTAGCGTCTTACGAAATCTGGCGGCTTCACTGGTATCCTCAATGGAGTGGCAGAAATTTGTCCAAGTTGTTCGCTTAGCTGTTATTATTTCTTTTGTATAGTCATTTAACGGGGATCTGTACATTAGCCAGTCTTGCTCAAATTTGCTTAAAATAGCTTTCCGGTGAATTTTTCTGACCTCTGATCGCTTCTTTTTGTGGTCGCTAGTGCATCAACTCGCATTTGTAGGTTTGCGATTTCGAGCCTTTTGGGCAGAACTTCTTGAAGGCTTGGTTGATTTTTTCCGTCATTCGATTGCATTATCAATGGATGCGTCGTTTGGGAGACATTATCTGTCTAGGTCTGCAATATTTTTGCTGATTAAGACTGTTTATAAATATTTATATTACAATTTTTTTTACTTCTATTTCTACTTATATTAATTAATTAAGGATTTTAGCAACGCGACTCTAATGATTTCTAGTCTTTTTAATTTTCTTCAAGAATTATTATTAGCATTGGCACTAATGCTTCTAGTCCCGGGATCTCGGACTGCTTCCAGTCCCAACACTTCCGAGATTATGAGGCCAAAAATCTCGGGATTGCATTCAATTGCAAAAATGCAACACTTTAATTTGACATTCTAGTAAAAACTTAAAAAAAAAATTAAATTTAACTCAAATGTTCGAAAAGGAAACAAAAATATATTTAAATGGTGGCACTAGCGGTAATCTACTTCAAAAAGCATATGATAACCATTTCGTCTACAACTGTTGAGTCCGAGAGATGTTTCTCTTTGGCTAAAAATTTTGCTACCAAAATTCGGTCAAGCCTGGAGGATGACATCTTAGATGCCTTAATATTTTTAACCCATTAAACGCTTTATTAAAAAAATCTTAAAAAATCGCTTATATTAAAAAAATCTCAAAAATCAACGCATTGAGCTTTGATTTGACTTGAAATTTGGGTAACCTATTGACTCTCAAGGCAGCTAATAAACGTTCGAATTTCTTAAGGGGGAGAGGTTTCTTAAAGTTACTGAAAAAATCACCTTTTTCAGACATTTTTTTTAACAGTTTACCTAATTTAAACAAAGCTGTTATTTAGCAAACTAGGACGTGAATGTAAAGCCAAAATATCAAACTTATGTTCAACAAATAAAAGCTCCACTTCAAGAGATCTTTCAACCTTTTAAATACTTAGATATTTTTTTAAATGGTGTTGCATTAAAAACAACTGATATGAAAACTGCTCTAATACATTTTCTTTATTCTTTGTTCAAGTAAAAATCAACTGCTTTCTCTGAAAATACTGAGTTCTAAAAATGGTGTGAGAGAAAAAAAAAATATTGTTTCGAGAAAATCGATTTTAAGTTTTTTGAGAGCTTGTAGCTCAAAAACTAGTGTTTCAATATTGCTGATTTCTTTTTTAAAATTAACCATGAAGTTTATTTGAGTGAAAGATGAAATATATTTATTAAATTTTTAAAGTTATATATTAAATTAAGTTATTTTAAAAAATCATGACGTTTATTTTCTGGAATACCAGAATTTTGTTTTTTTCTATACTCAGAATTTGTGATCTAGTGAGCAAAATAAGCAATTCCTGAAAAAATCATCAAAATTGGCCGACGAAATCACATGTAGGCGGTTAATGGATTAAGAGCATGTTTTCGAAGTCAATCAGCTTAACTTACAGTTCAAAGACTTCAGTGATCTCAAAATATGTTCCTTTTTTATGTTAGTATTATTTTGTCAGAAAATATCAATTTAATAAATATACTATAGATTTATATTATAAATATATATATTCTCGTTCGTTATATATAAAAATAAATAAAATTAACTAACTTTTCATACAAAATTTAAGTAAACTGTGTTTTTTTAATTCCTTTGGACAATTTTTTATTAAAAAAATATCCTAACTTTTATACATTGCACACGAACCCTTTTTGTTTTTTTTGTTAAAAAAAATATATTTTGATCTGTTTTTCAAATCCCCGGAATTCTTAACTATCAATCCCGAAATGGCTTTTGAGTCCCGAAATTGGAAGCCCTAACTGGCACAATAACCACGACAAGGTTTAAGATACATTATCAAAGTACTAACGGGTGTGTTGAGAATACAAATGGCCATTCACAAAGGCCGAACCGTTAATAAAATGATGCATTTTATCTTGATCGCGCGAAGTCAGTGCAGCATTTTCCAGATTAGAAAGAAAGTCAAGTCAAATGGGTCTGGCAGTGAATGCAGATAAGACGAAATACTTAGTGCCAACAAACAAATAGTCCCAGCATCTTGGAACCCTCGTTACCGTTGACAATACCTCCTTCGAGGTTGTGAAGAACTTCGTTTATCTGGGATCCAGCATTAATTCAGCCAACGACATCAGCATTGAGATCAAACGAAGAATAACTCTTGCCAACAGGTGTTACTTTGGGCTCAGTAGGCAATTGAGAAGCAGAGCCCTCTCTCGACGAACGAAAATCACGCTCTATAAATCGCTCATCATGCCCGTCCTACTTTATGCATCACAAACCTGGACGCTGAGCAGTTTAGATGAAAAGACTTTAGGAGCATTCGAGAGAAAGATTCTTCGTCAGATCTACGGACCAATCTGCGTCAATGGCGAGTACCACATACGGTGGAATGATGAACTGTATGAGCTTTACGCTGACATCGACATAGTCAAGCGTATTAAAATCGAGCGTCTTCGCTGGCTTGGTCATGTTCAGCGCATGAAAAACGATGCTCCAGTGAAGAAAACATTCGATTCGGTACCCAGCGGCGGTCAACGCAGAAGAGGACGACCGCATCTTCGTTGGAAGGACCAAGTAGAGGACAATCTGACGAAGCTTGGAATTTCCAACTGGCGCCACCAAGCGAAAGACAGAAATGGCTGGCGCAAATTCTTAGATGAGGCCAAGACCGACATACGGTTGTAGCGCCAACTAAGTAAGTAAGTATTTTATCTTGATTTCACTTAAGCTCTTATTGTTTAGTAAGAAATATTTAAAACAGTCGTTTATATGTGATTGTAGTTATAAAAATATTACTATATAATTACATTACAAATTGAACTAGGAACATTTTGAAAGAATATTTAGCTGTAACTATATATTTTAAGGATACTTTTCTAACTACTTTGAAGGGTACTTTACGAAAATGGTCGAACAGGACTCAAAAAACAAATGCAGTATAAATGTTTTGCATAGGGGTAAAAAGAAGAAGATGCCAACGAAGGTCAACTAAACAAGAACGAGAAGCATTCGAACATTTTGTGCCAACAGAAATGCTATACATGTAGGTCAGCATGAAATGTAACCAATAAAGATAAGAAAAAGGATAAGGCTAAGGTTAAGGAAAGGCATGATGCAACAAGCAACGATTGAGAACCAAACAGCTTAATGCAAATACTGTGTCTTGAGCAAGACATGAGATTGATAAAAACGTTTACACAACTTGTTAGTTTTGGTTGCTATTTTTTTAAAATTTAATTCAATCCTCTTTTTGATCCTTAATAGCTAAAATATTTGAATAAATCACGATTAAATTCTTGTAAATTTTCTTCTACCGATAAAACATAAAACATCTTTGGGTTGAATATAATTTTCAATATAATCCTAAACAGAAAAAATATCACGTTTTGTTGGTTCGATTTAACAAATGTGTACATTTTTCGTTAAAATTGCGAAAGATTATTGTTCGTTTCGTGACCTTTTTTTATAGCAATTCTCGAGAAGTTGCCTATGGCAGCAGTTTTTTCTTATTATTTTGGATGATACTGCACTAAAAAATCATGCTAAATGCTGGCTTTAAACGGTAAGTAAGTCTATTGCTTGACTTGTCGTCTTCCCACAAACAAACTAAAATATATTTAAATCGTTTTCATGGATCTATTATAGCCGATTGCGAGTGAAGCTGATTTTATTTAATTTATATGTATCACAGATGCTGATAAATTATTTCAACGTTTTCAATATCGTTTGTGAATGCGTTTAAAAAATTTTCACATAAATTTACAGCTCATATTTTCTGGCATAATATGCAATTTTATTGCTTTAACGATGTTGTGTGACACATTAGTTGAATTGAATTATGGCTCCATAAAAATAACTAGATTGGTTTGCTAAAATTTATGAAAATTGAATTGGTTAAGGATGTGGAAATAATGGGGCACGTGATAAAAATTTCAATTTCTACAATATAGAACTCGTCAAATAGAACTCGTAGAAGCAAACACATTAAAACACATAACCTATTGAAGCCAAAAATTAATTTTATGTCGTGCAGATATTAACATTTTTGTTGGAGTGAAAGAATGGAGTAGTACTAAGCAAAAACATAATTATGACAGATGCTTTAAAAACAGGAAAAAAATGAAGTTTCTGCTTTTTAGATTTTAAGATATAAAAAAATGGTTTTGTTATGGCTGCCATGGTTTGATTCCTCGTTCTGTGAACGTATTTCATTTGAAGACTTAAAAATTCTGTGGTTTTTATTTTTGTTTTTACTGTTGGAAAAGCAAACCAGTTCTTTATAAGTACTATATGAGTAGCATCAGTGAGTATGGGAAAAACAGCAGATCACGATACGTAAAAAAAAACAAACGGTTGGAAAAGGTTCATACAGCAAAAAAAAAAAAAAAAAAATAATGAAAAGTTTTTTGTTGATATCTAAAAACTTGTTAATGCATTTAATGAAGTATGGTTAAAAAAACCTGAGGCTTAATAAAAGAAGCAAACTGAACAATTTTATAAAAACTGATGCTTAAAATATTTCTACCAACATTTTAGCTATAAATTGTATATAATGTTTTTTCTTATTCAAGAGTTGAAAAATTTTCTTTTACTAAAAACCTATGTATACACGGTTAGAAATCTTGGAACAAATTTTAATGCAAGCAATGTATTACAGATATTTTTAATACAAAAGTAGTAAATTTAAATCTTCTCAATTTATAACCAAATTTTTAAATTTTTTTTGTCTTACATTTTAATACAGTTCAAATATTGCAACTATATTTTATATTCTTGGAGTAAATTCGATACTATGGTTAATATTGCATTTAATTTTTAAGACATGCTATTATATATTTCAATAAAATTTTGTATTAAATTTTAATAAAATTAAAATATTAAAATTATATTTTATGCCCTTTGGAATTAATTTGATACTATGGTTAATATTATACCTTATTTTTAATACAAAATCAGTATTACGAACTGAGCATTCAATTTAAATATTTAATTTTATTAAAAATCATTTTTAATATTTGGCCAGTATTTAATTTCAATACAACTTTGGTGTATTTACATACATATATGAAAGCCAAAAAGTATTAAAATTTATTCCAAGATTTCTAACCGAGTAAGCTAAACTCGCATAGCTCCATTTCAGAATTTTGCAATAGTTAAAGACGCTCAAAAGTGTATACGTACACGTTTAAAAATCTTGGAATAAATTTTTAACTTTTTTGGAAAACATAATCAAAATAAGATTACTTTTTAATCCCAGGAAAAGTTTAAAATTTTCTAATCCAAAAAGGATTAGGATTAGGATTAAGAAAGGATCCACAATAAGATTAAAATTTCTAGAATGCATGATAGCAAAACAGAAAAAACCAATATAAACAAAAACTCAAAATCAAATTTATTCTGATCATCTCCTGATTTGAACTCACGTCCTCCGACATATTATCCACTCGTCTATCACAGTTGCTAACAAAGTTTCGCAATTTTTGCTTCATTAAGAATGCAAATAAGCTTTTGGAAACGTGGGTTCGAGACCCAGTTAAATTCATAGTAAAAAAAAATAGTCTTAAACTGAAAATTTTTAGATTAAAAGAAAATTAAACTAAAGTAGTGATTAAAATATAGTAATTTTTTGATTTAAAATTCCATTAATCCAAAGTTTAATTAAAAATTGGTAATTAACTTTTAATCGTGTATGAAAGCGCCAAGAAGTTTATATAAAAAACTTATTTTTAATACAACTTCTCTTAAGCTAATTATTTATATAGTTCAATATAGTTAATCTGCTTTTTCGTTATTTATAAGAGACAACAAAACTGACTGTGAGTCCATGCTAATGCCAATCTTTTAATCCTATACTTTATCCTTTGTCATTTCTTGCGCTAAGAAAATCCTATCAGCGCTATAATAAGTAAAACTATTGTTTTTTTTCTATTTTTTTCTACATTGGTGAAAAGATTTAATATAGTTTAGTCTACTACTGTGTTGTCATGATAATGCCTAATCTCTTTTGTTTTTGCTTATAATATCTTAACATAAGCACACATTAATTGCAACAGAAGGCAAGAAAATTATTATTTTGGAGAACTAATTATTTTTATGGGCTTTATATTTCTGATTGCTATTTTTAGAAATCAAACAATAGTTGTTGTTTATAGATTGTTTGCTTTGACATTTATAACTTTAGATATTAAACTAATGAATGAACGTATTCTTTAAAGGTAAATCAGAGAAAATTTCATAAAATTCCAAAATATTTTTCTGTTTTAGCTTGCAAATGTTAATGCATTACATAAACTATCGCCACTTCTTAATAAGCCCATCCTATTGGTCTAATTATTATTATTATTATTATTAATTAATAAATACAATAAGACTTAGTCTTTTATAATACATCAATGAACATATTATAACAACATTAAAAAACTTAAATTAAAAATGAAAAAATTGCAATAAAAATTATATTACAGTTATAAAATATTCAAATAAATAAAAATTATAGTTAATTTAAATCAAATCAAATAAAATGAAAGCTGAATTAAGTTATCAATTAAAAATTTAAAAACTAAAATGTAAGAAAAGATAGGGTACGGGAAAAAAATAGTAGAACGGAACATCAGAATAGAATATAAATTATAAATAGGATAGAAAAGAAAAAAAAAAGAGATTTAATTCAAGAAACGAAATATTTAAAAATGGCTCGTTTGAAGTCGTTGCTTGAAGTTATTTGCTTAATATTGATTGGCAAGGAGTTCCAAATTGAGTTTCAGAAAAAGATATAAGTGGCATTATAAGTTGCACAACAAGTCTGCGGCGAGTTTCAATTGGGGTATAGGCAAAGGAGAGTCGTAAATTTCTAAGGGTTCCATATATTTTTCCTACAGTATTATTTATATGGTCTGCACAAGTTAGATTAGAGTTCATTATAAAGCCCAGATTTTTAGTCTTTTCAACAATTTCTAATTGGTCAAAACCAATAAATAATGGAGGAATGTCTACAAAGCTAGAGCAATTTCTAGCAACTGCCATAACTTTGGATTTTAAAGGGTTTATAGCTAAAGCGAGTTAGCTAAAGCCCTATTATTAATAAATAATAAGTCTGAGTTAAGTCTGAAGCTAAAATCTTCTAAGAGGCCAACAGGACGAGACAGGTACAGCTGAATGTCATCAGCATATGCATGCATAGAAGCATATTTACTTACTTCAAAAATTTCATTTAGAAAGATTGAAAATAAAAGAGGACCTAAGATGGATCCCTGTGGAACACCAGTGTTAATGGTTTTGAAAGATGAAAAATTATTGCCTACTTTAACTCTTTGTGTTCTTCCGTTTAAATAATGTCTTATTAGGCTAGTTGCATTATGACTAAAATTAAAGTACATAGCTTGTTTCTGACAAAGCAAAGTATGTTTAACAGTATCAAAGGCTTTCGAAAAATCAATTAGACACAGCAGTGTTATAAAATTTTGGTCATACGCTATCCTGATATCGTCAGTAATTTTTAATATCGCTGTCGAACAGCTATGTCCAGATCGAAAACCTGACTGAAAAGGCGATAGGAGTTTGTTTTCATTTAAAAATTTAGAAATTTGGTGCGCCATGATCATTTCGAGCACCTTTCTTAATGCAGGCAGTATGCTTATTGGTCTGTAGTCTTTATAGTCAGATGCGTTAGCAGTTTTAGGTACCGGAGTCACTGTGGCAGTTTTCCACATGTTTGGGTACTGCGAGCTAGATAAACTACAATTAATAATGTGGGTCAAAGGTCCAATTATAAAAGGAAGAACAATTTTAATAAATTTAATTGGCATCCCATCAACTCCAACAGCGTTGGATTTTATCTGCATTATACATTTCGTAACAAAGTTTACGTCGACAGGAGTGAATGCAAGCGAAGGAAAAATAAAATTCCTTTGTATCAAAGATGAGTTTTCGTAGCTGGTACTTGTACTTGGAGTGCTCAAGAAAAAAGCATTGAGAAGAACAGGATCTAAATTACATTCATCTGATTGCTTTCTAAATACTCTCAGACTTTTAATATTCTTCCACAGCTGTTTTGAATCCAAATTAGGATTTAGTTTTGAATTATAGAAATTAGTCTTTTCCTGTTTTGTTATTGCTGATGCATTGTTACGAGATAATCTATAATTTTCCCAGCCAAAACTAGAGAGATTAATTTTCCATTTAGAATGTAGTCTATTTCCCAACTTTATAGCACCTTAAACACGATTAGTGAACCAAGGACAGTTGTTACTAGAAACATTCACAGTACGTAAAGTAACATTTTGATCAAAAACAACATTTAATTTATCAATGAAAACACTTAGCTTCTCATCCACTGAGTCATACATGAAACAATCATTAAAACTTACATAAGACAAATTATCACAAAGATTATTTATATTTAGGGCCATTTTGTTCAAAGAGAGATAAATTTATCCCCGAGTTAATTCCATGATTTTTTCAGTTTTTCATTTGTTCACAGTGAGTTAAGCATTTAACTCTTTAAGCTGAAGATAAAAATGGTGGCGAGATAGCTTAACCCCAGAAATATTTAACTCGTGAAAATTGGTGAGTTAAGATTTTTAATTCGCTCTCATCACTCTCATTTTAATATTTTTTATTTACTTGGTGTCAAAATATTGAAAATACAGATTTTTAAACATAGGGAGACATTATTGGGGGTTACTGATTTCGAATCTGATGTCAGAATTTTAAAATTTGGATAAGGTTGCCACCTTAATTTTTTATTTTTACAAATTCGGGGCTGGCGCGAACTAATTCAGGAACCCATTTTTAGGGTCGCTGAATCCGAATCCGTTGTCAGAATTTCAAAATTCGAAAATTTTTCTACACATAGGGTTGCCACCTAAAAATGTTTTATTTTAAGAATTTTAAACATGAGGGAACAGTATTGGGAGGTTACTGATTTCGAATCTGAACTCAAAATTTTTAAATTCAAGATGGTGGATAGGGTTGCCACCTTAATATTCTACATTTTTACGAATTCGGGGCTGCCAAAAAAAAAATGGTACGCCAAAAATGGGTCGCTGAATCCAAATCCGTGGCCAGAATTTCAAAATGATAAAGTTTTGAAATAATAGGGCTGCCACCTAATAATATGTATTTTTTAGAATTTTAAACATCATTTAACAGTATTAGGGAGTCACTGATTTCGAATCTGAAGTCAGAATTTTAAAATTCAAAATGGTGGATAGGGTTGCCACCTTAATTTTTTGTACTTTTATGAATTCGGGGCTGGCAAAAAAAATGGGTCGCTGAATACGAATCCATGGCCAGAATTTCAAAATTATAAAGTTTTGAAATAATAGGGTTGCCACCTAATAATAATTATTTTTAAGAATTTTAAACATTATTTAACAGTGTTAAGTAGTCACTGATTTCGAATCTGAAGTCAGAATTTTAAAATTCAAAATGGTGGATAGGGTTGCCACCTTAATTTTTTGTATTTTTATGAATTCGGGGCTGGCAAAAAAATGGTATGACAAAAATGGGTCGCTGAATCCGAATCAGCGGTCAGAATATTAAAATTATAAAATTTTGAAATAATAGGGTTGCTTTTACTTTTGAAAATACATATTATTAGGTGGCAGCCCCATTATTATAAAATTTTATCATTTTGAAATTCTGACCACGGATTCGGACTCAGCGACCCATTTTTGGCATACCATTTTTTTGCCAGCCCCGAATTCATAAAGATACAAAAAATTAAGGTGGCAACCCTATCCACCATCTTGAATTTTAAATTTTTGACTTCAAATTCGAACTTAGCGACCCCCAATACTCTTTCCTCATGTTTAAAATTCTTAAAATAAACCATTTTTAGGTGGCACCCCTACGTGTAGAAAAATTTTCGAATTTTGAAATTCTGACATCGGATTCGGAATCAGCGACCCAATTTTACCTAGTGTTTCTCCCAGAGTTGAATTCGCATAAATAAACAAGAAATTAGGTGGCAACTTTATCCGCCATCTTGAATTTTAAAATTCTGACACCAGATTCGGAAGAAGTAACCCCCAAAACTGTTTCTTCATGTTTAAAATTCTTAAAAAGCTAGCAGCCTTGTGTAGAAAAATTTCAGAATTTTAAAATTCAGACATCAGATGCAAAATCAGCGATCTATTTTTACCTAGTGTTCACTCCAACCCCCAAATTCGCAAAAAGAAACCAAAAATCCCCACACATTTTTTAATTAATGAGCAACACTCTAACATTCCAATGGAAATCGATATAAACTGAGAGCGAATTTATGCTCTAAGCATAAAGCTGCGATAAAATGTGAACAAAACCACTTTTTTATCTCCCGATTTATACGCTTGGTATAAAATTAACCTAGAGATAGTTATCCCCGAATTAAATCATATTTATGCCCTTTGTGAACAAAATGGCCCTTAGAGATTTAAAGTCACGGAATGTATAACAAGACTGAGCAGTGCGATTCAAGTTAACATTAATGGAACAGAAAATTAAGTCATGGTCTGAAAGAAATGTCATTTGATCGAATTTTAACGCTACAGATATATCAGAAGCTAAACAGACATCAAGTAAGCTGGGTTCAGAATCGTTCGCATATCGAGTTGGAATGTAATGGTTAGCTAACTCCAAGCCACAAGTTGTGGAATGGTAATAAAAATTTTCTGTCAAAGCATCATTGTTTAACAAATTAATGTTGAAATCACCACACACAAATAAAAAATCATAATTAGTAACCCTATTAAGTAGGTCATTAAAAAAAAAGGTTCAACATTATTACAACGATTGGGGTTATAAACACAAGATATTAATATTTTAGAATAGTTATCAGTGATTTCAACATTTAAAAATCCACAGACATCATTACTTTTATTTACAAACTCAACATTCAAACAAAGCCGACAGTAAATTGCAACGCCACCTCCCCTTCTACCATGCCTATCACTACGAAAAAGTTTAAATCCTTGAAAGCTATAATAATAATCAGGTACATCATTTTTAAACCATGTCTCTGACATACTATCACATTTACGTCCGAGTTTTCAAAAATGTATCTCGCATAGTCCAGTTTGAATCCATTTAAACTTCTAGCATTGAAATGAATAACATTTAAACCATTGTCAACTTGAATTAGTGCTTTGTAACAATCTATAGCACAATTGTTCTGAATTTGATCTAGCGTTTTGGCTTCTAAAGCCAATTTTTCAGTACGAACTTAAACTTTAGTCAAATTAAACCTAGCTTAACTCATCAAATTTGCGCGTTAAAACTCAGTTTAACTAGATATTTTAGCTTTCGTTGAAGTTAAATTGACTTAACTGATCATATAATGTGTTTCTTTTTTGCCTAAACCGAGTTTAAACGCCCATTTTTGGTGAGTTAAGCTCGGTTTAATTTTACTAGATTTTAAACTCTTACTGAAAAATTGGCGCTAAGTCGTCAATTGTAGCTGTTTATTCAGCACTGGCGAGTGACTTGACGTACTTCACAAAAAATAATCCAGAGGAGTCAAGTCAGCTAACCAAGGCGGTAAATTTACTGATTCTGATGTCTCTAGGCTTTGTGAGCAGGAGAAAAAACTTCAGATCACATTGTGAATGCGTATGTTAAGCAATTTATAATCTCAGGTTTCTTAACTTTTATAGGTTATTAGCGTCTGGAGAACTAATTAAGGGCATATATACTAGAACGGATAGTTGTTTTTTCACGAATAGTGTTCTACGAAAAATTCTAAGAAGTTGCGTTCGTGATCTCGTTGGGCGTAGACGTGCGTCCGTCCGTCCCCGTCATAAATTTTATTTAATTTTATTAAAGCTAGTTGTTTGTCCCGTGGATTAAATGTTTTGTCGAGTGTTTCGTGTCTAAATATACACCGCGTACAAATTAAATGTTACCTGTTTTTATTTTAAAACAATTTAAATTAAATTAAAACATGCTAAACAAACTAAGAAACATTAGTGTAAAAAGAAATAATTACAAAAACAACAACAATAACTCTAAGCAACAATAACAATAACAGCAGCTCAAATCAACAACACAACAGCAAAACCTGTTTTGCAGAGCCAGTCGCCAGCAGCAGCATTGACACCGTCGACAACATTGGTGTTTTTTTTTTGTCTGACCATGTGAGGGGCTTTTCTATGCTCCTCGCGGTGTAAGTAATTGTTGTTTTTTTCGGTTCCGTCAACTCCCCCATCCTTTCACATTAGTTACGTTTGTAAGTTGGGTTGCACAGTGGGCTGAATTGTGCTGAAGTAAAGGCATAACACTTGCTTCAGTACTTTTTATATTGCTCATGTTGTGCAGCTCTCTTGCAGCCGTAACTAATTACCTTGTATGCCCTTATTTGTTTGATTTTTGCATGGTGCGGAAATGTCGGGTCATTTTCGCATAGATTTCTGCAATGTTCGTGGACTGAGGGCGAATTTTTTCTCGGTTTATGTACATTGTACTCTACATAGGCCTCAAATAATGGCACTGAGCGAGACCCAGGTGGCCGAGGATGCAGATCCACTGGATTTTCACATACCTGGGTATCGCTTACTGCCATTGTTTTCTTTGCATAGGGGCATTGCCCTTTTTATAAGAACAGATGTAGCGTACCAGTGTGAGCGGAGTCTGAACGTGACCGATCCAGAGTTTAGCTCAATGTGGGTTAGGTTCAGGCTTCGCTCTCACTTGCTACATTTCTGCTTTATTTATAGAAGTCCGAATTTAGGAAGGGAGCCCACTTTTAACAAACTGGACTCTCTCTCTGATTCGATTACGCATATTTTGGGGTTGTTTTCTGACAGTGAGATCGTTGTAGCAGGCGATTTCAATGTCCACAACCCGGCTTGGTTACGTCACTCGGGCCCATTGACACCTGTTGGACAATATGTTGAGCTATTTGCTGAATCGAACCAACTGATTCAACTAGTGAAGGAACCCACTTTTTTCCCCCAAAGTGATTTGCAAAGCCATAATATCCTTGACCTTTTTCTGACTTCACATCATGAAAAATATGATGTGAGCGTCAACGCACCTCTTGGTAACTCGGACCATTGTACCATATCCGCTGTTTTTCCATATTCTAACCCCTGCACCTCTACGCCTAAAGCCCCGAAGAGGACTGCATGGTTTTATGGAAAGGCAAATTGGACTGCGTTAAATAATTTTTATCGCAGCTTCAATTGGAAATTATGTTTCGCTGATAGAAATGTGAATGCCGCGGCTGTCATGGTACAAGAAATTATTCTATTGGGTATGCGGTCTTTCATCCCCAATAAGATGAGAAGCATTAAACCAAAAGACCACTCATGGTTTAATGAGACTTGCAGGATTGCAGTCAGGTCCAAAGAGGAAGCTTTTCAGAATTGGCGTTCTAACAAGAATACTGATACTAAAAGACTTCGCATCGAGGCAAGGAATCGCTGTAATGCAATTTTAAAACGCGAAAAGTTTCTGCACGAAGCTCGCATTCGAGAACAGGTTCTTCTCTGCCCCAAAGGGAGCAAAAATTTTTGGTCATTTGTTAAAAGAGTTAAGAACCAGACATCGTCATCGATTCCAGCTCTTTTAAAAGATGACCAAATCTTCACTGACTCGGCTGATAAAGCGAACCTATTGGCTAGATTGTTTGCACAAAATTCCACTCTCTCGGATAGCAATCAGCCACTGCCCTTTGTTGAGTGTGGATCTTCTGCAATGCAGGAGATATACTTTCGAACGAGAGCAGTTAAAAGGGTCCTTACAAATCTCAACGTTAACAAAGCCTCTGGTCCTGATGGCATACCGCCAATTGTGCTTAAAATGTGTGCTTCTTCGCTGGCTCGGCCTTTGCGCAACCTTTTCAACATCTCCTACAGAACAGGAATATTTCCATCTTGTTGGAAGGTGGCAAATGTCCAGCCGGTACCTAAAAAGGGTGATGCCACGAACCCTGCAAACTACCGACCCATTGCGATATGCTCTACGCTTTCCAAAGTTATGGAGAGCGTAATAAACTTCAACGTTATGAACTATCTGGAGCACAACCAACTGCTCAGTGACCGTCAATATGGTTTCCGTAGGGCTCGCTCTACTGGTGATCTTATGGCGTTCTTAACCGAAGAATGGAATAAATGCGTTCACTTTTTCGGCGAGAGCAGGGTTGTTGCTCTGGATATTTCAAAAGCGTTCGACCGAGTGTGGCATAAAGCGCTCGTGTCAAAACTTGCTGCATATGGTTTTGGTGGTAATTTTGCTCGATGGATCACGTGTTTTCTCAAGGACAGAACGATTCGAGTCGTAGTTGACGGTATTTCGTCCGAGAAGCACGCCATCAACGCAGGAGTACCGCAGGGTTCAGTTCTATCGCCAACCTTGTTTCTGGTTTTTATCAACGACCTTCTGTCGTTGACGCATAACCCAATTCATTCGTTTGCGGACGACAGCAGCATTTGTCATTCATATTCATTCAAAAAACGCCCAAGCTCTATGGAGATTGCGAGAAAAAGGCAAACTATGAATGACACACTCCTTAATGATCTACAAAAAATCTCCGAGTGGGGTCTTGCTAATAGAGTAGAGTTCAATGCAAGCAAGACCCAGTGTTGTCTGTTAACCCACAAGCGGATGGATTGCCCCTTAGCTCCCCTCAATATGAATGGTGTGGATCTTGTGGAATCAGCCGCTCTTGACGTTCTGGGCATATCGATCCAATGTGATCTTCGTTGGAATGATCATATTTTCAATGTGTCGAAAGAAGCGGGCAAGTGCCTAGGTTTTCTAAAACGGTGCAAAAAATATTTCACTTCAGCTGATCTTCGCATGATCTACACCTCATATATTAGGCCGAAAATGGAGTACAATTCGCACATTTGGGCAGGGGCTTCAAGATCTTATTTGGAGCTTCTGGACCGAATTCAACGTCGTGCGATATATTTGATAGGAGATGAAAGTATTTCATCCTCTCTCAACTCTCTGGAGCATCGACGTAATGTAGGTTGCCTAAGCCTTCTGTATAGGTATTACCATGGGAAGTGTTCAAGGGAGATACATGGCCTGACGCCACCAGCTCGTGTGTTTCCCAGGTCCACTCGGGCAGCTGTCCAAGCCCACCCCTTAACCATTGCATCGATGCCTAATAGAACCTCGCATTACCGCGATAATTCGTTCTTTAGTCGTGCGGTTAAGTTGTGGAATAGTCTCCCTGCGAGCGTGTTTCCCGGCAGTTTTGAGCTGTGCAAATTCAAAACAAATCTTCACCGACACTACTCCATCTATCCACCCTCCAACTAACTATCACCCATCTTCCGAATCAACACAATGCTTAAGCATTTATAGGGGGCATCCCCTGAGCGTTGGTTCAGTCTAAAAAAAAAAAAAAAAAAAAGAAACTTTGCTCAAGAAATCCTTAGTCCAAAATCGATTTCGAGTTTCCGGTTTCAAATGTGAAAAAATTTGTACAAACAGCCAAAAACGACATATATTAGGGTAAAATTTTTTGGTATTTTTCGGAAGAACATTTTCCTTAATTAACAAAAATTCAAAAATATTTTGACAATTAATCAAAATTATAAGATACCAAAAAATAGTTAATATATGAAAATTTGCCTCGATCAAAAAAAATATTTGGCAATTTTATTCAAAATAAAATAAAAACAGTAAAAAGCTTAGGGCGGTTTTATTCACTTTTTTAACTTTAAGTTGGAATAAGTTTGAGATTTATTTGATTTCAAAAGTTATTCCATTTTATTCACTTGAATTTCTCAAAAATATTTTGACATATTGAAGATTTGATATAACTTTCGTTTGATAACTTTTGTCAACTTGTGATTTATCTTACTTCCAAATATATGACCAGTTATAAATTCTAACTTGGGATATTTGATGTAACTTGTGATTTTCGCTTCATTCACAAGTTTTCACACGTTTGTGCTGTGACAAAAAAAAATGTTTACTATAGAAACATTTGATACAGTTCACAACTTTCTTATGCACAATATTAAAGATTTATATTCCGCTAACTGTTAAAAATGCGGTATGCTAAGAACCGTGGTGGCAGGGGCTTAATTCACTTCTGAGATAGAATGTTTATTGTATTCAACTAATAATTATTATAAAATAAACCTCAGAGAGTAATAACTGCAAAGTAAAGCTTCTTAAGAACACGAGCTGTTCGGAGTCGGCATTACTTGTTGATTTAGTTCTGGATCCTTTGTGTTCAAACATTTAATAACACGCAGAACACAATCAAAAGAGGATCGATCAAAGTCCTTGCAAGGGCTTGAATTGCACTTTATATCCATCATTTAATTTCCGCTGATCGATGTCAGCTCCAAAGATTACAATCATTAGTTGGCCAAAAGAAACTTCGAT
Source organism: Dichetophora obliterata (assembly GCA_963920525.1). Lineage (NCBI taxonomy): Eukaryota > Metazoa > Arthropoda > Insecta > Diptera > Sciomyzidae > Dichetophora > Dichetophora obliterata. The sequence continues at coordinate 45,188,728 of OY986439.1, forward strand.
GTGTAGTAATATGAAAGTGCTGTTATTATGTGCATAATTATGAGTAGTCGGTACCTACATTTTTCCATTAGTTCACAACGTGGAACTTCTACGTGCAGCTGGAGCCGTTTGTTGAAGGGAATTTGAAGCTTGCCAATTTCAGTTTGGTGGTCATTCGATTTTCAAGAAGTAGTAGTGCATAAAGAGTTAATTAAGGTATTCCAAAATACGGCACCATTTCTGATGAATCTTTTTAATTTTAGTTACTAAATTTTTGTATAAGCCTTTTTATGTTTAACAGCTCTACTGACTGAATTTGCATCATTGAAAGGATTTCAACAGAGCATGTGCAAATACTAGTGCAGCCTAGCAGCAAGCCACAAACCTCTACTTAAAGTAAAAAATGGAACTTTTTTCGTTCGATTTAGTAAATATTAGTTTGACGTAGAGAAACGTAGAATAACACAATACATTTTAGGCCACTTTTAAAAAAAAAATCAACTTATACTTTTACAAACAAAAAAATGTCTAAAAACAGTTTTTTAAAAAAAGAGCTATGTCAAATTGCAGAGCCAAACGTTCCAAAAAATGCGTTTAAAGATCGCGCTTAAAGTAGGTTTCTAGATCCTCAAGCGGAAAAAATTTAAATTCTAAACTATTTATTTTCAAGCTATTTTATTATATATCACAGTCGGGTTTATTTTAACATATTTAGTTAGAAGTCAACATAAAGAAACTATTTTTGTTATATTGGTTTTATGTGTATATGCTAGAAGGTGCCAAAGTCGATTTCTTAAAAAAATAGAATATATGGCTTACATGAAAATAAACGAAATAAAACAAAACTAATTAAAAATTGGTATTGCCGATTAACTCAGATTAACCGTCGACCATATTTTGAAGGATTCGAATTTATCCACTTCTGTTATCAAAATACGAAGACAAAATTCTAAACACAATTTTTTTCGATTGTCAAAGAACTATATAATGTTTTAAATAAGAACTAAAAATATCAAACACGCCAAACACAGGCTAATTTAAAATGTTAATGATAGCGCATGTCTTTTAAAAATATTTTTATCAAATTACATATAAAGTATGCTTCGTTATTTAACGAAGTGAATTTAAACATATCTTAATTCGAAACACCGTCAACTGAAAACCCTCCATAATTTGTAAATCACTTTGTTTTTATTCTGCACACATATATTTTAATAAAAAAAAATATTTTTTTGACATTGTGTTGCCTTCAACATCAACAAATTTCCATTTCATAAGTTATAAAAGTCATTTCTTTTCTCATTTCTCATCAAATATCAAAAAATTTCCTGGGATGTTTTATAACTTAAGTATTTTTAACTTGACTTAACTTCAACATATAAAATTTCAACTTGAACTGAATGAAATTAAATTTTAACTTGAGAAAATAAAATTTTTAACTTCGCAAGTTGTACAAAAAGTCAAGTTAACAAAAGTTATTGAAACTGCTCAAGTTAGCTCGAATTATAAAAAGTGAATAAAACGGCCCTAAGTTTTTTATAACTGTTTCCTGAAATCGTTTTTATTTTTGTAATATGTGTTGCCACATTTACGCTTAGCCAGCCTTTGCGGTTTAAATACATTTTGCAACACATTTTTCTATCGGAGAACCGGCCAAAACAGGTCGATAGTACTGGTGTGGAGTAAGAAATTTAGCTCGCTTTTAAAAGATATAGGCATCGAAAGTTTGCCACTCTATCTCATATTTAAAATAATCGCAAGCTAATCGTTTGCTTTGTTCATCTGATTTGGATGGTAACTGTTGGCTGAAGTGTTGCAAATGATGATATAGGTAGCGAATTTTTAGCGTCATGTTCATTTTAATATTCAAAAACGCATCCATCATACAATTTGCGATAATTTCAAAGTTCTCAGAGCGATATTTCCCAAAAATCCTGAGATGACTTTCTTAATCGACTGCCACCTTAAGTTACTGATCAACCAACACAAGATTAAATGATTTAGTTATCATTAATTTTCGTATATCAGGACCATTAACATCCCCTAACGTTAATATGAAGTTTTAAAATTCTAAATTTTTTTCTAAATGACCTTGCTATTTACTATGTTGATTTTATATGATTTTGTATATGAGTTTTTAAATTTTGTTTGTTTTTAAATTAATCTTCTTCTCATCAGGTAGTATAAAAAAAGAGTCCTCTTTAGCCGATGACAAGATATTTTGTTTCCAATTTTTCGAAAAAAAAAAATCAAAGTGCATATTAATAAGGCTACTTTCGCTGCAACCTTAACAACTTTTATAACCCCCCCACGTAGGCACCTGTCCTGTTAATTTCATTTGTGTTCTTAATCGCTGCTGTTAGCATTTTATCGAGAGTCTTACAATAGCTCAGCTTGACTGGTTTTGATATATCAAGTAAAAAACCTAAGTTTTCATTTAAAGCCTCATATTGCTCGAAGCGGGACTAAAGCGAATTAAGGGCTAACTCCACTGTAAAGTCATTAACTTTAGTCATTTCTTCCAGATTTTTTGTAAGAAAGGAAACAAAATTATACAAAACATATGTTAATTATGTGATATGAAAACCATTTAGAAGTATATTTTGGAGTTTAAATCTTAAGAATCAATTTTGTATATAGTAAAGTGTAAAGTTTTTAAGAAATCTTCCTGTTTGTGTTGCGAGAGTTTCAATAAACTCCACGTTGCTCTCTACTCTTATCTTTTTGTGCTCAGCTAGAACAGCGCAACAAAACACCGCTATCTTCAAAATGATACAAGGAGTAATATAATCTCTATTTAAACAAAAAAATGCTATAAAACACTTTATATTTGACTTAAATGCTTATTGATATTTTTCGTTGAAAACTTTATGATTTTCGCTTTATTATTAAAAAAAATTTTAACAACTGATTTTCGGATCTTCAGGAAGAGAACGAGGATCTCATAAAAATTCCTTATTTCCCTCTCTGCTATGCATATATATATATACTAGGCCGGGTCGTTTAGAGTACCCCAATCGAGTCCAAATGTATGACCGACCCCTTCTAACTTTGGAGGGTTGATCCACCCATGCCAGTGAAACAACCCCTGGAACCCCCTGGGGTGTTCCCCATACAAACAAAGTTCCAGGGGGGATCCAGGGGATGTGCCAGTAGCATGGGTTGATCGGCCGTCCAAAGTTAGTGGAGGTCGGTCCTACATTTAGACTCGATTGGGGCACTCAAAATGGGTCAAAGAGGGATTTTTCAAAATTAGAGGTATCCCAGTAGCGAATGGAGTATATGCCGAATATATGAAGCATCAATTACCTTGTAATGACCACTACTTCCGACTATATTACCTTACTATATAAAAGGCCTTACATTTAACATTGAATGAGACAGGAGGTAAGTGATCGCCTCCCTTCAGCATTACCTAGAAGTTATGGAGTAACATGTATTACTTGTATTAAGTTATAAAGATCACTGCATTACTTTTCCTTGTATGCTACATTACAGGTAATGAGGTATGAGTTAATTACTTCTGCTATATGCAGACGCATTACTTTTTGAAAAAAGTAATACTTCCTTACCTGGTAATTTATTCTGTATAAGTTCTATGGTAGCCACTGGCAAATCCGCTGCTGGGATAGTTCCTTCCGTTATAGAGGTATAGTTCCTCGGGCAAAGTTTCTTATTTTGATCCCTAGAATACGATTTTCACTGAGCAATGGGCGATTTTTTTGCCTCCCCACAAATCGACCCGGCCTAATATATATAGGCCGCCCTAATATATATATACCCGGCATAATATATATATATATATATATATTAGGGCGGGTCGATTTGTAGGGAGTGAAAAAATTCACCAATTTCCCTATGATTTCCGTATTCTATGGGTTATTCCATGAAAATTTGCCGAAGGAACCATACCTCTATCGTTAAAATCGAGTCCCCTACTTTTTGTTGGTAAAAAGTTCAAAAGTTACGGGCATTTTTGTCCAAATTTTGGACCATTTTTCCATTTTTTCATGATTTTTTCCAAGAATATTACTTTCATGGCCATTTTTTTGGCTCAATCCATTATTTAATTCAATTTACAATTCAAAACGAAGAGTTTAAGCCCAAATTTATCGAATTCGCTAGATTAATTCATGCGATATTGCTAAAACAAAATAACACATAAAACCAACTTGTTGATTTTTTTCCCTTTTAATTTTTTTTTCTACAAAAATTCAAATTAAGAGATAATAAAGTATCTATCAACCTATTATCAAAAAAAAATATTCAATTTGAGTGTAGTAAAAGACAAAATGTGAAAAAAAAAACATTATTTTTTCTGAAAGTCTTGTTTGCTTTCAAGTCTTGGTGTTTTCGTACGGCTCTCTAATGTCGTCGCCATAGCGCCTTCTACATTCTTTCCTGCAACTCGTTTAGCAACTCGTAAGTCAAAAAAATTGAGCCAAAAAAATGGCCATGAAAGTAATATTCTTGGACAAAATCATGAAAAAAATGGAAAAATGCTCCAAAATTTGGACAAAAATGCCCGTAACTTTTGAACCGTTATACCAACGTTGGAGATTTTTTTGTAAATTGATTAAAATGAGCTCACCTTTCCAACGCGTCTCACCTTTCCAACTGGCGATTAAACCCGATCGATAGTTTTTGAGTTATGGATGTGAACGTGTAGGTAATATTTCATACGAACGTCAATTTGGGAAAAAATCTACCAACAAAAAGTAGGGGACTCGATTTTAACGATAGAGGTATGGTTCCTTTGGCAAATTTTCATGGAATAACCCATAGAATACGGAAATCATAGGGAAATTGTCGAAAAATAAATCGACCCGCCCTAATATATATATATATATATATATATATTAGGGCGGGTCAAATTCTGGCTCAGCGAAATTCGTAAAAAAAAAGTAATTTCAAGACTTTTTCTCCACTACAGCATATACAAATTCTGAAAAAAAGCTGTGCGGACTTTCGTAAATAGATTCATACACATACATTCATACATTCATATTTTATAATTGAGAACAAAATCTATTTACGAAAGTCCGCACAGCTTTTTTTTCAGAATTTGTATATGCTGTAGTGGATATAGTAGTAGTATATATATATATACTCTTTTTGTGGCATATATATGCATATATATTAGGGCGGGTCAATTTGTATGGACGAATTTTTTGGAGGTCTGGCTCAGCGAAATTCGTAAAGTACATGTAATTTCAAGACTTTTTCTCCACTACAGCATATACAAATTCTGAAAAAAAGCTGTGCGGACTTTCGTAAATAGATTTTGTTCTCAATTATAAAATATGAATGTATGAATGTATGTGTATGAATCTATTTACGAAAGTCCGCACAGCTTTTTTTCAGAATTTGTATATGCTGTAGTGGAGAAAAAGTCTTGAAATTACATGTATTTTACGAATTTCGCTGAGCCAGAATTTGACCCGCCCTAATATATATATATATATATATATATATTATATATATATATATAGAGTATATATATATGAGGCCGGGTCGATTTGTGGGGAGGCAAAAAAATCGCCCATTGCTCAGTGAAAATCGTATTCTAGGGATCGAAATAAGAAACTTTGCCCGAGGAACTATACCTTTAAAACGGAAGGAACTATACCTCTATTTTAGAAAAATCCCTCTTTGACCCATTTTGAGTGCCCCAATCGAGTCTTAATGTAGGACCGACCCCCACAAACTTTGGAGGGCCGATATATATATATATTTATATATATATATATATATATATATATTTGTGGGGAGGCATATATATATATTATTTATATATATATATTAGGGCGGGTCAATTTGTATGGACGAATTTTTTGGAGGTCTGGCTCAGCGAAATTCGTAAAATACATGTAATTTCAAGACTTTTTCTCCACTACAGCATATACAAATTCTGAAAAAAAGCTGTGCGGACTTTCGTAAATAGATTTTGTTCTCAATTATAAAATATGAATGTATGAATGTATGTGTATGAATCTATTTACGAAAGTCCGCACAGCTTTTTTTCAGAATTTGTATATGCTGTAGTGGAGAAAAAGTCTTGAAATTACATGTATTTTACGAATTTCGCTGAGCCAGAATTTGACCCGCCCTAATATATATATATATGTATAAATATAACGTTAGGGTGATTCAAAAAATCAACTTTTTTACAAACTCACCGAGCCCGATCAAAAATGGTATGGTTATATCAAAGTATAAAAATTAAAATTACAAAATTTGTTGATTTTATATGATTTATATAAAAATTCTAAATGTTTGATTGTTTAAATCATACTTGATTTAAATACAAATTCTAAATGTTTGGTTGTTTAAATCATACTTGATTTTAAATACAAATTCTAGTTGTTTGATAGTTTAAAATCGTTTATTGAGCTTGAGCAATTTATTTTTCTAACTAATCTTTCCAAAGAAACAACAACAAAGTTTTTTCGATATGAAACGGAAAAAATCACTAGCTGATTTTATTGCAATTTCGGCCATGCTAAAGGCTTCATCAGAATTCTTTGTGATACCCGTGCAAGCGCGCACTAGCGCACTGCACCACAGAGGCGATGAGATTTGAAGTGTCAATTTCTCAGTTTTTCTCAATTTTCATATATTCACCTTTGTTGTTTAATTTTTGCTTTACTTTAGTCTTCATGCTTATGTTATTATTTATGGAGTCCACTAAATGTCTAACTTTGTTGTTGTTGTTGTTTCTTTAGAAAGATTAGTTAAAACAATTAATTGTTCAAACTTTGACCTTAAGCTCAATAAACGATTTTAAACTATCAAACAACTAGAATTTGTATTTAAAATCAAGTATGATTTAAACTATCAAACATTTAGAATTTGTATTTAAATCATATAAAATCAACATAATAAATAACAAGGTCATTTAGGAAAAAACTTTAATTACAAAATTTTTTTTAATTTTTAGATGCGGTTTTCTGTTTTAGTTGAAGAAAATTGATGAACCACCTTATAAATTAAATTTTTTTTTTATTTTCATATTTTGACATAACCATCTCATTTCCGGTCGGGCTCGTTGGATCTTCAAAAAAATAAAATTTTTTAATCGCCCTAATGCCCGTATGACACTACGTTTTTTTCTGTTTTTTAGCGTATTCTATGATGATTTTTAAACGAAAGAGCAGGAAAGAGCATATTAAGAATCCGAAGTGGTATAAACGAGGAAGCTATTTGCCAAAAAACGAAGTAAAAACAAACGAAAAACAATCTAGCCTATTAAAAACATAGTAGCCAACTCGTATTTCGTTAGGTTATTTGATAGTTGTCTGTATTTCGTTATTTTTTCTTTATTTGGCCGAATGTGTTCTTTTATAAATACAAATTAAAAATAGAACGTAATCGTCTCTCCACTTAAGTTTCATATTTTAAATTTTTGAAAATTAATCTTTTTAACTGAACGCTATTTGAATAGATTTTTTTCAGAAGGAAACAAAATGTTATAAAATAGTTTCTTACGCAAACCATTTGTTTTCCTCTACCACATTGCCGAATTGTTTTTGTAATTTAGTTTTCGTCAGGTTTTCGATAGTATTTAAAATAAAAAATACAATAAAAAACAGAACAGAAACGTAGTGTCATACAGGCATAATATAACGTACTTAAATATTTTTAACAGCCCCCCTCACCCCCCGAAATATTTTCCTGGATCCGCCCCTGTTTTCAGTTGACGGTTTTGCAAATGTTCGAAATCGATTTTGCCTTACTTCGAAGAGAACAAAACCAAGTCTGTTCTATGACACCATTTAAAACCGATATGGTTTTCAAAACTGATTCTGTTTTAATTCTGTGTCGGTTTTCACAATATCCCTGATTAACTATCTCTAAGTAAGCTGTGTTAAGGCAAAAATACGTGCTAAAATATGTAATGTTCACAAATGTAATTAACAGAACAAAATCTATTGTCCCCTTAATATACAGTTATTTTCCCTAAAAGGTCTTTGCCTTGCGGGTTAATGAAATACAGTTTACCTTTTTCTCAAAGTTTAAAATAAGCGCTGTTTGTGACTTCAAAATAAATTGCATTTTTTTAGGCAAAAAGCATTTCTAATTTGATTTTGATTTAGTTATTTGACAGGGATAACTTTTCCAACAGTAAACAAAATAAAAAGTTACGAAATAAAAGAACACAGAATTACTCTGAAGTTTGAAGAAACGCTTAAAGGGCCCTTTAAGGTTTCTTGGCGACCAAAAATTCATTTAATTTCTTACATTTTTTAATGTATGATGTCTTAAACATACTATACTCAAAAAGTTTCTAGTCAATTCAATAAAAATTGTTGTAGTTATAAGCACATACGTAAGGAGTGACATTAATTTTAGCAGCAGCGATATAGAATTCCTTAATAATTTTATAAATGTTTTAGTTTTGCCTGTGTAAGTCAAACTGTATACAGTGTAAGATATTGTGAAAGTAGAAGCAATTAATTAATTTTGTTTTTCATTTTCGATAAATTATAATGAAACACAAAATAGTATAAGTCGAATATGATATAAATAAAAATATTTAAGATATATTGCACCACTACAGAACTATGGTTCTGTGAATGTCAACTTAAAAGAATGAATACAAATAATGATCAAAACAATCTAAATATTGATTAAAGGCCAAAGCACATAGATAGCATGCATGCCTCAAGCATGTATCATGTCTGTGAAGCATGATTTATTAAAACACATAGCAAGCATACATCGAATATGCAAAAAATGCCAAAAATGTTGAAACTAAACACAAATGTTTTAGAAAAAGTTTAGGAAATACATTGAATTAAATTTAAAATAATTCAAGCAATCAATAAATGCAAGTGGATGTGTAAATATAGCTTTTTCAAGCAAAGCTAACTGATGCTTATGTCTGTCAAAGCTTTGATGCCTGCAAAAAGTTAAAAGTTGAGCAACTTCAGGCATGCTTCAAGCATCATGCATGCATGCATACTTTTGATGTGGGCCACTTCATAAAAATATGTATATCGGTCATTCCGTGTCAAATCGAACGCTTTTCGAAACTCATATTTCTTTAAAAATTTGGTACTTTGCACGTGGTTAGTACTTTAAAAAAGAAAAATATTTGCATATTTTTTTTTTGTAATTTTCATTTTTTTTTGCGGTTATACACAGTGAAAAATTATAAAGAAAAACAAAATTTGTCATTCTGACATGTACGCAAAAAACTATATCTTCTAAGCCGTTAATCCTACAAGAAAATGTTGAAGACATATTTTAAGGATCTTGAATTGGTCTTTATTGTGGTGTCCTTTCGTAAAAAATTTTAAATTTTTTGACCACTAAAAATTTCATTCACATTTTTCATTTCACCTCTATTTTTTGGCACTTTGAAAATATTATCGTATTGAGGTTTTCATTCTTAATGCATTCTCAAAATGTGATGTTGGAGAATCAATGTTTACTATTTTAAAGAAATTTTTAAAACTGACTACACAATTTTAAAGTACAAAATACGTTAATTTTTAATTAAAAATGGAATTTTTAGTATTTTTTGCTAAGCTAGGTACATATCGTCGCTGCGCCAACAAAAACAGCTATAAGTATTTCAGTAACTTTTCAGGAGAGCAAACAACAATTTTTTTCCATATCATTTCTAGTACTGCTAGCAATAACTGTTTTTGATCTTTTCTAAATAAAAAAAATAAAAAAATATATAAAAAGCTGTAAGTCTAGAAATATGTACAAAAGATAGTTTGAATAAAATATGCAATAATAAAATTTACAAAAATCACATAATTGTTTTTTCTGACGCAGCTACGATATGTACAATCAGTCACATTGACAAATTTTATCAATTCGTTTAAATATACAGGGTCTGCCATATAACGTTTTTTTTCAACTAGTGCTTATTTCGTGAATGGTAACACTTAGCTCATGTCTGATTTGACACATAATTAGTTTTATCCTTCCGCTGAACGAATATGGTTGTGTATACGCTTGAACAACGCTAAGAAATATTGCGACATTACTTTGAAAATCATGATGCCGATTTTGCCAAAAAAATCATCTTTTCAGATGAAGCTCATTTTGATCTTTGCGGGTATGTAAACAACCACAATTGTCGCATTTGGGGCACAGAAAACCCGCACGCATACATTGAAAAGCCGCTGCACCCAAAACAAGTCATTGTTTGGTGCGGATTTTGGTCCAGAGGCATAATTGGGCCATTTTTCTTCGAAAATGAGCAAGGAGTGGCCGTTACAGTCAATGGCGATCGTTATCGGGCCATGTTGAACGAATTTTTGTTCACAAAAATTGAAGAGGAGGATATTGGCAACATTTGGTTTCAACAGGACGGCGCTACGTGCCACACAGCCGAAGCTACACTCAATGTTTTGCGCCCTGTTTTTGAAGATCGCATTATCAGCCGCAGAGCTGATGTCGTTTGGCCACTTCGGAGCTGCGATTTGACACCGTTGGACTTTTATTTGTGGGGTGCCCTCAAAGATAAGTGTTACACCGACAAGCCAGAGACAATTGACGCTTTAAAGGACAATATTCGTGAAGCCATTGGTGAAATACAGCTGCACACAATCGATAATGTGCTTAAAAGTTGGACCGATCGTGTAGGCTTCTGCATGTCCAGCCGAGGCAGCCATTTGAATGAAATTATTTTCCATTATTAACCGGAAGAATTGTACTTTCAAATAAAAAAGGAAATTTAAGAAAATATTTAACAGTTTTTTTTAATAGAATTTTCAAAAAAAAGTTATTTGGCGGACCCTGTACTATTCCTCTGCAGACACTCTGATTGAAAATTGCTAAAATACTTCTTGGTTGTAGTTCCGTGATGTATCCCTATGTTAATACTAAATTATGTAAAATTGCTTTAACATTTTATTTATAATTTTTTTTTGTTCTTGTAAACTCAAACAATAGTTGAAAAATATGATGTGTATGTAATGAGCATATCAATTTTCCCTTTGCCCCGTGGTATAAAGGAATGGTGAGTTTAAGTCCCTCGTATCATTATTGCTTTTTTGAATCGCTTTTTGAGAGATTATTTTTCGGAGTTGTACTGCTTTGATGAAAAATATTCCGATTCAATACTTGTCATGTTGTTTGAAACCCAATTATAAAATACGACAGGAGTATTTGTCGGACTATTAATGTTTGCAGACTAGCCTTGGCCGCAAGTCTTTTTACTGTACATGCCAAACCATCACATGGCCCTTTGCAGTGCGATGTTGCGAAAAAGTGCCATTCTGCGGGGATATTGAAATCGACTTTGTGCTTGGAAAAATTTATAAAATTTTTTTTGTTCTTATATTTTGTTCTTATAATTGAGTGACTGCTCCATCTGAGAAGTTAAATATTTTCTTTACTTCTCGCAATTTTTTACGCAGGAAATTAGTTAAGCCACGCTAGAATAAATGAACTGCTACTGTGTCGTGCTTTAAGCATTGCGAAATTGCTTCGTAACTTATGCGCACTACATCCACATCAACTTTTTCAACTATAGTTCAAGTTTACAAGAAAAAAAAATTATAAATAAAATGTTAAAACAATTTTACATAATTTCGTATTAATATAGATAGGTATATATCATGGAATAACAACCAAAATTTTTTTTTGCAAATTTAAAGAATAGATTATCTGCCGAGTGATGGTTTATTTTAACGAATTGATAAAATTTTTCAATGTGACTGATTGTACATTAGAACTTATTAAACTTATTAAACTTATCTAAGAAAATTAGAACTTAAACTTATATAGAACTATTTTATATAGAAATATATAGAACTTTAAAATATTTGCATATTTGCATATTTGCATATTTTAAAGTTCTATTGACGTGAACAATTTGAAAAAAATTGGAATTTTCAAAACTAGTTTTTGGACAAAAGCGTCCGATTTGACATGGAATGACCGATATACAATTTCAAATGTCAGATGCTTGAAGCATGCATGCCTCCTAAGTGCTTTGGCCTTATGTGTTTGTTGGAAAATGCATCATAATGCGCAAACTGCTTTTGCAGCATAAGTAAAATGTTCGAAAAAAACCAATTTTGCAGAACTGCAAACATCAAACATTCTAAAATGTTATTTTTCTGTAAAGCGTCACTTATTATTCCCATCAAAAAAAATTCACGCTATATTTGGGCGCTTGAAAAATACCAGTTGGGCGCATAGTCCCTATCTTAGACCCCATCTTAGAAAAAATTTTGTGCGCTTTAGAGTGAAATTATTTTTATTCTAAAACAAATCGATTAAAATGTCAGAACCCATTTTACAAGGCAACACTTGTATTTTATCTGGCTGTTATCACATTAAATTATTTTGTAAGTAATACAAACAGTTAGTAATTTTTGTTTAGTAAGAAAAGCAAATTAACTTTCCAAGGAAGTAGGAGAAGAAGCAACATTTTGGCCGTGATGAATTTAAGTATTAAATTTCTGTAAACAAAAAATATGTTGCACATACGTCAAAACGTTCTTTACCCATAAGTAGAAGACATGAGTAGATGAAGGTGATTTGTCGCAAAATTCTAATTTCGAAAAAATTGTGTTCAAAATTTCGCATTTGTACTGTTATCTATACTAACTTCTTTATTCCGTATAACGAAAATGAACACCAACGACAAGCAAGACAAGAGAAGCAATAGAATTTCGTATAGAATAAAGTATTGCTTCACGCGTCTTGCTTGCCGTTGGTGTGCTGCTTCGTGATACAGAATAATGCACTAAATCAAACTTTGTGAAAAATTTATTTTCTAAAATAGCCACAAACATGGTTGTTTTAAGGTTTAAAATTGTTTGTACGTACATTACATCTTAATCCATGCATATAACAGCGAAAATCCGAAAATGCAACGTATCAACTTCAGCCACTCATGTCTTCATTTATGCTTAACCCTTTACAAGGCAGAGCTGATATATTACCACCAACATTTTTTATGAATTGTTTCCAAAAAAGATCTTAAAATAAGCAGTTGCTTCCAATAAAATCTTAAAATCTTAAAATCAAAAAACTGTAATGTTCCTTAAAGATACTTTGCCAGAAAAAAATTGTTGTTTGTTTTTCCCTTGTGCATAAATCTATCTATAAAACTTAAATTCATTAAAAATGCTGTAGTTATTTATTTCGTTTTTTGAAACATAGTATATTAATAAATGTTTGATATTCTGTACTTTTGCTACCCTAAGTATATAAAACACGTTTTGTATAAATAATATATAGATATATTTATATATTTATATATATAAAATGCATACAAAAACAACATTTACACAATTTTGTGGCTCTTAACAGTCAAATGTTTTTTTACTTTTTGTGGGATGGTCTTTTCCTTTCGCATTGTGGCTGTTCCTTTTGCAGCTCGAATTAATTATGAATGCAACAGCAACTACAATGTGTCAATGACAGGTTTGAACAACAACAAAACACAACAAAACAACGAGTGCCACAGCGGTAAGGCTGCGCAAATGGTGCAAGCGTGACAAAAAGTTTGAGCAGGAACGCAAAAATAGTTGATTAAATTTTATTATTTAAAATTAGATTTAAAGGTTGTTGGAAACACAACTTTTATGACTCAAAATAATGAAAGTTTAGTGCCGAAGCGCAATTTATGTGGTGGGATTCTCGTTGCTTAACTAATAATATTTTCATCACATGAATATTTTTTCATTTGGAATTAAAACTCAAAGTGGAAAAAACTCAAATAAATAGCATTTATAAAAGCATACACAAATAACATTAAATGGCTAACTAATAAAAAATAATTGAATGCTGAGAAAAAAATTCATTCAATTTGAATGCCCACACAGAATAGTATTTTGATACTTTTAACGTCTATTGAAAAAAACTTAATCAGATTAATTTTAATTTTCTTATTTTTTTTTACAACTGCAATATAGATGTGTTGAAAAAAAAAATATTGTGATAAATATATTGAAAAGTAATGAAATTTATTTTGGTAGCAAGTTTTTTATCTGCACGTATTTAAATTCAACTAACTAATTTGAAATTCTATTAAAATAATTTTTCTAAAGCATTTTAAAAAGCATATTCTTAGTATTTTTAAATGGCAATTATGTGCCAATTATTTAATAAAAAACAAAAAACGAGCAAATTGGCCATTTCAGGCCTTGACAGTTCTTTGACTGTGCTTCTATTTAACAATTGTATTTTGCAAGTTATTAAAGATTTGAACACAAATCATTGAGAACTGCACCTACGATTTTTATGCCGATTCCTCGCGGCTTATGTACTCAAGATGCTTGACGTTGAATTTTTTACCCTCCGAGGCTTTCCAATTGAAAAACATTCTGTCTAAGCTTGTAATTGAACTCGAGAATTGTTACTGTTTCTTAGCTTACTGACCACGTTCTACTGTGTAGTAATGCTGCAGCTGCCAATGATTTAATAGTTATCAAAAAACCATGCCGTAATTGAGCAAATAAATAAAAAATCAAAAAGGTAACCGAACTCTTCCATCTGTTGCCCACAATAATTTTTCTATATTCTATTCTTTCCTCACTGGCAAACCTCTAAAGCTCCTTTCATAATAAATCAAATAGCATGTGGTAAAACTCCTGCTCTTTAAAACAAAGTCTACCTTAAGGCCCAACCAAAATAGACGAAACGAGACGATAGCATTTTGACGAACGTCTGCACTCGTTACGGATGTTTACGGATTTAACCCAAAATGAAACGATTTGCTCAACTCGTCTGAAACAGCTGATCAGCAGGCAGTCGAATATTGTTTATTTATTTATATTGTGCATTTTGTAATTTTTAATAAAGATTTGTGAAAAATGAGTGAAATAATTGCAAAGTTGAAACAAATTGATGAAAATAAAATAAAAACGCACTCTGCACAGCTGTTGTTGACGAGTTGCTACGCTAGCAGTTCGGTTCTTACGGAATAATACGTCTTGTCAAATTGTTTCGATATCAGATTTAGTTTCGTTCAGTTACGTTTGCTCATTTTGGGTAACAACAATAATATGTATTTAACCGAACACTTACGTTTTTACTCGTTACGGAGCAAAAGGTCTATTTTGGTTGGGCCTTCAGTAGTAGCCAATTTACAAAATTTACTACTTTTCAGACAAAAAATCCATAATGGCTCAGCTGCAAGAAGATCGAAACATTCTAACCAATTATCGTTGATTTCAGCAAATTGGGATGCAACCCTTGTAACTGACGCGTCGAATTTTGTCCAGCAGCATTCTGCAATCCCGATTCTTCCGGTCTTTGAACAAAATCGTTTCTTATTATTTACAACAAAAAAATTATAAATAAAAACTTGACACTCAAATCACTAAAAAATAATTTTTTTTAGAGGGCGGTTAAACGGGACAGTGCTGTTAAGACAGTTGCAACATATTAACAAATTTTTACCCACTTTTCTTTTCTACCCACTACCGTCTGCTCTAGTGTCTTAACTTTTTTGTAAACATTTGGCTAGACAGTAGGTAGAACAGTAGAATCATATTAAGCATATCAAATATCAGAAGGCGAAAAAATTTATTCGAATAAATTGGAAATTTACAATACTTTGGCGTGCTCGAAGTTTTAAACAAACATTTTCTTCATGAAATAGAAATTTTTTACTATTTTGTCCACTGTCTTGCCAACTGTCTTATCAACTGTCTGGACTCTAAATTAACAGACACAAAGCTTGACAAATAATATTTTTTTTTACAGTCTTGACATTACTGTCTCGTGTAAAACCAAGTGTAACAAGTGAAGTAACAAATACATCGCAAGATCGAGACTTCATATTTTTAGAATTCCGACATCAGATTTCCGATTTCTGGACTCCGTATCGGCCGGAATCGAAATTCAAGGCAAATTTTGTTCGCTTTAGATTTCCGTGAATAAATTCTTAGGTACAATGCACCCAAAAAAAAAAGCTTCGTACTATGTACTATGTAAAAATATTATTATATTATTTAAAGCTGTTTGTTCTTTGTACTAGACTAAGACTAAGACTAAGACTAAGACTAAGACTACGACTAAGTCTAAGACTAAGACTAAGAATATGACTAAGACTAAGACTAAGACTAAGACTAAGACTGAGGCTAAGACTAAGACTAAGACTAAGACTAAGACTAAGACTAAGACTAAGACTAAGACTAAGACTAAGACTAAGACTAAGACTAAGACTAAGACTAAGACTAAGACTAAGACTAAGACTAAGACTAAGACTAAGACTAAGACTAAGACTAAGACTAAGACTAAGACTAAGACTAAGACTAAGACTAAGACTAAGACTAAGACTAAGACTAAGACTAAGACTAAGACTAAGACTAAGACTAAGACTAAGACTAAGACTAAGACTAAGACTAAGACTAAGACTAAGACTAAGACTAAGACTAAGACTAAGACTAAGACTAAGACTAAGACTAAGACTAAGACTAAGACTAAGACTAAGACTAAGACTAAGACTAAGACTAAGACTAAGACTAAGACTAAGACTAAGACTAAGACTAAGACTAAGACTAAGACTAAGACTAAGACTAAGACTAAGACTAAGACTAAGACTAAGACTAAGACTAAGACTAAGACTAAGACTAAGACTAAGACTAAGACTAAGACTAAGACTAAGACTAAGACTAAGACTAAGACTAAGACTAAGACTAAGACTAAGACTAAGACTAAGACTAAGACTAAGACTAAGACTAAGACTAAGACAAAGACAAAGACAAAGACTAAGACTAAGACTAAGACTAAGACTAAGACTAAGACAAAGACAAAGACTAAGACTAAGACTAAGACTAAGACATAGACTGAGATTAAGACTAAGACATAGACTGTGATTAAGGCTAAGGCTAAGGCTAAGGCTAAGGCTAAGGCTAAGGCTAAGGCTAAGGCTAAGGCTAAGGCTAAGGCTAAGGCTAAGTCTAAGGCTAAGGCTAAGGCTAAGGCTAAGGCTAAGGCTAAGGCTAAGGCTAAGGCTAAGGCTAAGGCTAAGGCTAAGGCTAAGGCTAAGGCTAAGGCTAAGGCTAAGGCTAAGGCTAAGGCTAAGGCTAAGGCTAAGGCTAAGGCTAAGGCTAAGGCTAAGGCTAAGGCTAAGGCTAAGGCTAAGGCTAAGGCTAAGGCTAAGGCTAAGGCTAAGGCTAAGGCTAAGGCTAAGGCTAAGGCTAAGGCTAAGGCTAAGGCTAAGGCTAAGGCTAAGGCTAAGGCTAAGGCTAAGGCTAAGGCTAAGGCTAAGGCTAAGGCTAAGGCTAAGGCTAAGGCTAAGGCTAAGGCTAAGGCTAAGGCTAAGGCTAAGGCTAAGGCTAAGGCTAAGGCTAAGGCTAAGGCTAAGGCTAAGGCTAAGGCTAAGGCTAAGGCTAAGGCTAAGGCTAAGGCTAAGGCTAAGGCTAAGGCTAAGGCTAAGGCTAAGGCTAAGGCTAAGGCTAAGGCTAAGGCTAAGGCTAAGGCTAAGGCTAAGGCTAAGGCTAAGGCTAAGGCTAAGGCTAAGGCTAAGGCTAAGGCTAAGGCTAAGGCTAAGGCTAAGGCTAAGGCTAAGGCTAAGACTAAGGCTAAGGCTAAGGATAAGGCTAAGGCTAAGGCTAAGGCTAAGACTAAGACTTAGACCAAGACTATGAAAAAAATTTTTTGTAGTAGCTGGGTATCGAACCCTCGTCCTCGGAAGCTGGCTTGCTTTTATAATGACGCAAAGTAAGCAAAACTTTGCTAAAAACTACGATAGACGAGAGGATAAGATGTCGGACCAGCACACAGAGGACGTGGGTTCAGGTCAGGTGATGGTTGGTCAGAGTCAAATTAAATTAATTTATGATGAGTATAAAAGAATAATGAATAACAAATAAATAATGAATACCAAATTAATAATGCATAAAAATGTGTTATGAAAAAAATTAATTAATTTGTGATCTACTAAATTATTATATTAATTTCATTGCGAGCTTTACATCAAGTAAATTTTGAAGAAACCAACAACATTTTTAACAGTGAATAACAAGTGTATGAATGAATAAATAATTAATAATGAATCAAAAGTGAGTAATGAATGAAAAATAAATAACGATTAAAAAAATATTAAATAAAAATGCTGAAATTCCTTGTGAATTGCATTTTCTGTGAACAGATGTTAAGAAAATGATCATTATTATGAACAACGAAAATGAATAATTGAAATGATTAATTAGAAAATATTTTAAAATTGAGTGTGAACTAAAAATTTTAATTAATTTTACATTCATTTAATGGATTCTTGTGTCGTTTTTCAGTATTACTTTAAATTTTGAGCTCTGCCCAATATTGACAAGATGCATTTTTAAATAAAAAATTCTTGCAAATTTTGATTTTTTTTTAACTTTTTTAACTTATATTGCTTATTGATTAAAAATATAATTAAAAAAGTTATCAGTTGATATAATTACATACCTATATGTTCACTGAAACAAAAAAAATACAGGAAAACACGTCTTTTTCTAATCAATAGAATCACTTATTGTGAAAAGCAAAAATTGTTAAAAAGCAAGTTTGACAACTGTAGCTGAGTTACAAATCTTTCCACTTCTACCCTACCCCGACAATGATTATATTCTTCCTTTTGAATTTATTTAATAAAGGACATTTTTCTGTTGTATTATTTTATAAATAAATTTCTTCTTTTTTTCTTATTTTGTCAGGATTTGTAGAAGAAGAAAAATTTGCTTTAATATTAAATAGTTCGTTCGATAAAGTTAAAAATTGGACAAATTCAAGAAAAATTATGCGTATACTACACACGTTTTTTAAATTTCATTAAAATTTTTTTTTAATGGCAGAATTACAAGGAAAATACAAATTAAAACAAAGTAAAACAAGGCCGCTTCCTCAGAAATGAAAATATTTGCTAGATGAGCTTAAAATAATTTCTATTAAAAAAGAAATGTGATTCATTGGCTTCAATTAGGTCATAGGGCTCAAATTCCTCTGCCTGCCTCTAGCTTCTTATCATACTCAACACTTATCAATAAGTAAAGAAAATTAATTAACTCTAGTCTTAACACATTATTTAATTAGACAAAAGAAATTCTAGGAATGTATCTAGACTAGGAGAGGGTAATTAAAACTTGTGAATTTAACAAACATTATTTTAAGTGCCCTTAAGTTTACATGTTTCAAGTTTCTACAATGCAATGCTATTAGGTTTTATAGAACTTCATCAAGATATGGTTTTGCTATTGTTTCTTTTTAAAAAGATAAAAGCTACATACAAGGATTGTTAACATCTGTTGGCTAGAGTTTTTGTGGTCATTATTTAAAGAAAGTTAAGGTTCACACAAAGAAGAATGTGTTTTAAGAAAAAATGATGAAAAACTCAAATTGCTGATTCTAATGAAATTGCTTTAAATCTTTGTTGTTGCAATATAACGACTCGAATCAATTTAATCTTAAGCTAAAATTTATGAGTTTTTGTCTTAAAATTATTAAGTTGATAAGATATAATCTTATATTTGTGTTTATATATTTTCAGCTTAAACGAGGAAGTACATTATTGAAGGTTATGAAAGGACTTCTTTGAAAAAACGCTTCAGCGCAGATTTTTATTTGAATGTAAGTAGGAAAAACTTTTTTTTACCACCATTGAAACCCAAATCTGAGTATATAATAAAAATTAAATTGTATTATTTGTTTAGCAATAATAAAATATACAATTTATGAATATTGCTCGAATTTGTGTTCGGATTATTGCTAAATTGTGAATATAAAAGTTTTTGTGCTATTGTTGATCTGTTTCTTTTTCAAAGCAAAGTGTTCTCCCATTTTAGAATACTATCTAATGTTACTTCAAAAGAATCTGAGACCTTCTTGTTGTAAATCAATTTTACGTTTTCTACACGTGACTTGCATGCGAAACTACTAAAATTGCCAAAAAGATGGCATTAAAAGTCTTAAGGAAAACAAAACCATCTTGCTAACACTTATTCCTTGGCTGGCAGAACAAAGTTAGGCAGGCTATAAAAATCTTACTACTTTTTGTTTTGTTGTTGATTCTGGTGTGAATTTGTACAATATTTCATGAAAACTTTTGACAAAAAAAAAACAAGAAAATTGCATTAATACACAAAATACAGCGGCCATGCGTGGGTTTTAATCGCATGCGATAAATTATAAACTTTGGATGGTAGTAAATTTTTAGTTCAGCTTTTAAAATTACTTTTGGAAATTTTATAAAGCTTTTTTCTTATTAAAGTTGATTATCTTTGAAGAAAAAATACATGTTAATGTTAAACACAATAAAAATATAGCAAAATCCAAGCCATTCTTTCAAATTTAATTTCACAATATTCTTTTAAGCATTTGAGTTGAGTGGAAATATATCACATATTAAAACAGTATGTATAAACCTTTGTGAGTGTTTGCATATATTTACAGATGTGTATTGTGTTTTACTTACATGATTAAAAATATAGCTAAATAATATTTACATACACGCAAATGCTTCTTTATATTGAATATGTACTCTTAAAGAGTGTGTTAAATACTTTATTTAACAAATATTTCTAGTTTATGTTCAAGTTCAAATTAATTTATTAATTTAATTTGAGTGCAAATATTTATCGTAATTTTTTATGAAGCAATTAATAAAAATATTTATTCAATTTATCAAAAAAGTCTTCTTAATAAAAATAAAAATTTTATATGCTTTTTATTCATGACTCTGTAAATAGCACCATCATCCATACTTTACACATCAAATCATTATTAGCTTAAATTTTTATCTGTTTTATTTCTCTGTCTCTTTATTTCCTCGTCTCTTTGTTCTGCTTCAAGGGTGCGACCCTTGTATACACAAGCATTTAATTAGGCCTTCATTTCCCTCTTCAAGAAGTTACTAAGTAATCGTGATTAGGGTTGTCGTATTAGCAATGCATTTAAGTGTTTGACCTTTATTTTTTATTTTACGACCATCTTCCATAAAAAATGTTGTGATATTTCAGTCCACCCTTTTTGCGTTGAAGAGCTTCTTAAAAATTCAAGCATGTCGGATATTAAATTACTTCCTTGAAAAGTGAAAAGTGAAATATGAAAAAAATCGAATATTGTGCCGTTATAAATTTCCTTACCAAGCAAGAAAAATCAGTTGTGACCATAATGAATGAGATGAGGTCATTGGTTTACGGCGACGCTTGTCCAGGAAGGAAGAAAATTCAAACAAGGAAGGGAATCCCTTGAAGATGACCCGAGGCCGGACAGGAGCATCGAGGTGACCACGCCAGAACTTATCCAAAAAGTAGAAAAAATTGTACTCGAAGATGTTCAACTAAAAAAAAAACAACTCGCAGAAATGGTTGGAATATCCGTTACAACCATTTTTAAAATCCTGCACAATCATCTTGGCGTAACTAAGGTCAGCGCAAAATGGGTGCCGAGAATGCTCACGCCGCCACAAAAACAACAGCGCTTAGAGTATTCACGTGCATTTTTGGACCTCTGTAATGAGGACAAGGATGGTGTATTGAGTCGAATTGTTACTGGACACGAAACTTGGGTTCATCATTATGAACATGAGTCCAAAAAAGACTCCATGCTGTGGCATAAAAAGGGCACAGCACCTCCCAAGAAGTTTAAGGTGTCACAGTCAGCTGGGAAACTCATGGCAATGGTCTTTTGGGACTCGGAAGGAAAATAATTGATCGATTATAAAGTTAAATGTGTTTCTATAACCGGAGAATACTACGCTTCAATATTAGAGCAACTAAAAGAAGCCATTAAAGAGACAATATGAATAAAAATTAAAAAAGAGCTGCGGGGTAAAAAATCTACCACCGAAGTCAAGGAGGCAGTTTTGGCGTATTTTGAAGATAAGGACAAAACATTTTTTATGAGGGTATAAATAAATTAATTGAAAGATCTGAAAAATGTATCCGTCTTGCAGGTGAATATATTATTATTATTTTTTAACAAAAAGTATTAGTACAGTAAGCACTAAGTTCTTTTATAGCACAACATAAATACATTTAGGGTTTTCACAAGGTGTGCTATCATGTCATATTGTCCTTAAACTAAAATTTACAAGATAAATAAATGCAAATAAGAAACAGCTGTTTGATAACGACACTTCAATAAACATATCCTTCAGAGTTGTAATATATTAGTACTTTTTTTTATGGAAGGCAACAATAAAATGTTTAAACTAGTGAACAATCTGACAATATGACATTATGACATGATAGCATACCTTGTGAATACCCTAAATCAATATAAGTATAATAACAACTGTTTAGTGATTTAACTTCACGTTAACTTCAAGTTAAAATATATGTTTATTATCATTTTTTTTATAATAGCAAATTAAATTAATATAATAGTACATTAACCCATTAACGCTCAAAAAAACTGTCGGTCAAAAATTGCTTTAATTGATATTTATTAATTCATTAGCGACTAAATAAAAGGGATTCCATAAAAAACTTAAAATTCATTGCTCACTTTTGAGAAAAAGGGGGTGTCCCAACATGGGTACAATGGGCAGATTATTTATGAAATTGCTCAAAGCAGCTTCGTTCAACACAAAGTGTTTTTGTGCATAATTCACATCTCCAGCGACACTTTGCATGACAAACAACACATCGTAATTGATTTGATATGCGTTCCGGGTTATGGCCGTTGTTTTTCCGATCTTCACTAACTACTACGGACGAGGAATTGCGATGTCGTAATGTTGTAGCTTGAAATAAGCCCGAGTAATGCTTCGTCTGAACGATAACTGGTCCATCGGTAAATTATTTTTAGCTTTTCACCTTATAACATGCAACCGCCACGCGTTACTAACGGCAAAATCTAATATATACGTAAATATATAAAACCACCACTTTTTTTCCTCTTACGGACACTCTATAGAGGCTAATGTATTGATCTATTTGATCTACAGCTCCCATACCCTGGTTGTAATTGATGAGTCTTGGTATTTGGAAGTCCACCTTTTCCCTTCGATCCTTACACCATCGTTTCACGTTTCCTAGTGGATTTATATGATCAGCATTAAATTTTTGTTGTAACAAAAATAAACGACAGAACAAAGTGAGCAAAGTTGTAAAAAAGCGCAAATTTTGTCTTGAGTACGGTTTTAAAACAGAATCAAGTAATTTGTGACGGCGTTACAAATCTTACGATTTGGCCAAATAATTTACTCTTCATTCACGATTCTTCCTGAGCTAGGGAAGCCTAGTTTTCAGAATATGATTTGCCGCCTTTGTTTAATTCACTTATATTCGGAAATAAGTGTACCACTTTTCAATGATTTTGGCAACAGCGATGGACCAGAACTTGTAAAAATTTTATTAAAATATTTGCATATAGACATAACTTCTGCTGATGAGATATCTACAGCGATTTGTCATGGATGCTCCAAACACTTGAAAGAATTCGATATATACTGTGGATGTGTAAAGAAACAGCAGATAATGTTGAGCCAAAGGGCCCTTCTTGGCCAAGCAAACGCTGAAAATATTGCTGATGCTACGCTTAGCGTTGAGCCAATGGAAGTGGAAGTTAAATGTGAATTAGGATGTCTTACAATGGAATCTCAATTAAAATGTGAACCAGAGGAAACTGTTGTAACTGAACAGGAATTGATCCCAGGCTTGATCCGAACTTCATCAAGCTATTCGGTTTCTTCAAGCTCGTCATTTCTCCATGAAGCTAACAGAAGTGGCTCTGCTCAAATTGTTAACCCACAGAACATTGATTACAGTTCATCTAGCTAAGATAACCATGTTCACACGCTTCCAGATGCCAATACAATTCGACTTCTCCAGCCAATACAAAAAATTTACAAAAATTACTTAATGGGAATTTCTTTAACAACCAAGTATAGAATACAAATTGCCAAAGCTGTAATAGACGAATACTTTAAAGATGCACCCGAAAAGTTAGTGCATCAGGAAGAGTTTAAGAAACTGGCGGAAACTATAAAAGAGGTTTTTCCATCTGAGCTTGTGTCCATGTACTAAATTCCGTCTATAGGACACCAACAAGCAAGCGGTAAATTGTATAATGCCTACAACAATAAGATAAACGCATTAAATGCGAACAGAGAACTTAATACTCGGTCGAAAGCGTGTGTCAGCACAGATGTAACACCGGACACAACTTCAAATGAAATTGTGCGACTTTACAAAGAGCAGCGGAAAATATTGGATAATCAACAAGATATGTAAATCAATCAGCAAGTTTTGTTGGCAAAAATTACAGACAAAATTTTCTTTAAACATCCTCAAATAAACATATGTCTTCTTAAAACTGTGGCTGATCTACATCAGTTCGATGAAGAGGCAGAAAAAATAAATCACCATGATCTTATTACATACATCAAATCTATATTGGGAACGGCAAAAATCCACAAATCCATTGGCAGCCTTCTTTCCGATGAGGTTCTATTAGCCTCCAACTGGGATGGGGCTAAAAAGCTTTTCAAATTAAATTCTCTAAAAGTGTTCAACACATATGTATTCGAAGCAGTTCGTAGCGAAACGATGGGGTTCGTCCAATATGAAGAGGCCATTAAGAAAGGAATTCATTTAGCCAAACAACGAAGTTATAAGAAAGTATTCCGAAATAAAAATTAATAACTTAACAATTTAAGGGCTTATTGCAAAATCATAATAAGCCACATGATTTCAAAAACCCAATCAGCCTAATTTTAAATGATTTTTCCCGGGGAACCGGAACAAAGAGTTTTCATTTTTAAGATAAAGTTAAAAAACATTTTGGAAATTTTAAATGCCAATTTGTTCATCAACCATTTATATAATGAGTGTATAAGAAAGGATGTGACATCTTTATCAGCTATCTTAAAAATGAAAAGTCCCTTTTCCGATTCCCCAGGAAAAATCATTGAGAATTGTGCTGAATATTTTGTTCAAGTTATATTACGTGCGATGTTATCTTCGCTGAATTATTATTTTAAGTTTTTATTTTTTACAAGCCATTTTTTCTAACGAACTTTCCAAACATTTATTTTTTTTAACTCTTTTATTGTAATACGGTACGTATTTTAAAATTAATGGATTAAATGGTAATTATTAATATTTAGTTATTAAAAAAATTTTTGTTTCCACACATTTCTTTAATTTTTATTTATTTTATTGTAATACGATACGTAATTTAAAATTAATGAATTAATATATAATAATAATTAAAAGTTTGTCATTTATAAAAAAAAAATTTGTTGCCATCTTAACAACACTGTTATCTTTCCAACGTACTATTGCGATTTGATTATTTTTGTCAAATCGATAATCATATTCCGTTCTCAAACTCTTTTTCTTCATTTCTTTGACGAGTATAAGTGGACATTTTTTTGTTCTGTTATCTCGTATTGTGCAAGTGGCTCTATATCCCAAACGTTTCAATTCACACAACAAATGGTAGTCTGTAAAGAAGTTGTCAAAATATACGATGTGTTCCTTTGGTACTATAGGCATTTTTGCAAGCAGAGATTTAACAACTCGTTCGCCTAAAGGGTCTGTGGTTACTTCTGTAGTTTTACCACAGTAAACTTCAAAAGCGTAGCAGTTTCCATTTGAACTTGTTGCTGCCCAGTTCTTATAACCAAATCGCACTAGCTTTCCCATAACTGCTTCGCAGAATGGCGCCCAAAATATTTTATCATGGATTCGTCTACTGACAAGTTTTCGTGGAGAAAACCGCATTGAAATGAATTTCTTTCAATTAGATTGCAAAGAGGTCTCATTTTGAACATTTTATCAGTCGAACTTATGATTTTGCTGTGCACATTCATAACTTTTCCATAATCATCAACTATACTCCTACTATACTGCACCACTGGAGTTATAAGTTGTGCTATAGGTTGAAAAAATATATCTCCATTTAGGAACTCCAAAATCACTTTGAACGACTTTTTTTGTGTTATATATATCTAGACAGTAACTCATCGTCACTATCATCCCAATCCGAGTTATAACAATAACTCTCATCCTCAAATCATCTTCATTTCCTTCATCCGCGTTACTTACAACAGCAAGGTTTGGAGGCACGACCAACATATCATAGTTAGCATCAACGTCATCGTTCTCCATTATGCAATTAATGGCCTCCTCAAGTTGCAAAAAGTCATTGTGACTTTTAAAAATATTCCGATGTGTCATCAGTGAAACTTTTTTACCAAACACAACCGAATCGATACCGAGATAACAAAACACTAAAAATAACACATGTTTGACTCTTGGGACCACGTGTCATTGTTTATAAATTACACGTAGCCTGCAGCAGTCATATGAGTATTTACAATGAGAAACATAATGCTATTTCTTAAAGTTGTCTCTCTTTAAAGAGGTGTCTTCATATGGGGACAGAGGGCTGTAATGGGTTAAAGTAAAAACAGAATATTTAATAGAAAATTATGAATTTAATAGATTTCAAGAAGTTTGGATAGAAAAAGAAAGAATGAAGAAATTTAGTTGGACGAACAATAAGTAAGATAGATTCCACGTCCACGTGGCAGAGCATTCCACAGTCTGATGGCGTTAATGAAAAACTAGCGCGAGGAGTTTAATGAAATATATCTTGGAACTATGAGAACATTACTTCGTCTAGAAAAGCTAAATTGAACTTTATCATATAAGTAGGAAGGTGTTTTTGTATAAATAAGCTTGTGCAAATAAATACAGTTTCTGGCATCAAGGTAAGATGCAGGTTAGTCACACCCAAGTATAGCATTTCTGTAACTAGATAAGTGGCCAAACCTAAGCAACCCATAAACATAGCGCTTATCATAATTAAAAGCAACTTGTAATTTTAACTGAGAGCATGAGTCAAGCCTACTATTTACCAACTCAGCGTAAGTTATCACAGGTAGTACCAACTGTATTACCAACTTACGTCTAATATTGACAAGAGTCAAACTAGCGGACATTCTTAAATTACACAGGACATAATACACTTTCTGGACTACGCTATTAATGTGATCAGAACACAACAGAGCAGAATTTATATAAAACGCAGATTAGAACTTTCGACACTAATTTCAGCTTGTTTGTCCCAATAAATAAGTCAGGAATATCAACAACACACGTTATATGTTTACATATAAGTAGAACGTACGATTTAGCAGCATTTAATTGAAGACCATTGTCTTTGTCCCAATCACTGATGTTATTTAGATCTTCATTAATTTTACAACAAAAATCATCAATTAACCCAATACGGCGAGAAAGATACATCTGAACATCATCAGCATATGTATGAATGGATGAGTTCTTGCAGACAAAAAAATGTTATTAATAAATATAGAAAACAAGAATGGAGCAAGAATTGAACCTTGTGGAACACCACTCTGCACCAATTTATACTGCGAGAATTTATTCCCAAATTTAACTCTTTGCAACCGATTTGACAGGTAGCTTGACATTAAGTTAACAGCACTGTCACTAAATCCAAATAAAAGCTTGTGTTTCTGGCACAGACATTTATGGTTTACTTTATCAAAAGCTTTTGAAAAATATAGCAATTCTAGTAAATTATTTTCTATTGAAAAGGAAAAATAGTTTGGTTTTTTTATTTCCATCCCTTATTCCGCATTCCGCGAACATAAAAACGCTCCCTCATATGTCTCACAAAAAAAAAAAAAATTAAAATATAATTAACATTTTATCAAAAAATTTTCAATTATTTTACATGAATTTATCAAAATACAATGCATCAAGAAAAATTAGTAAGTTATTATAATTTGTTTAAAAATACATATAATGCATTTGTTAGTACCATGTGTTAGTAATATGACAACAATAATTTTGTTCTCAGTGTTATTTTGTTTATAGGCCTATCAATCCAAATGACAAGAGTTTTACACAAACCGGACGAAATTTCGCATGCTTGGGATGAGGATGGGTTAAATTAAATCGAAAACTTAATTTTAAATTTAAAATAAGAGAAAAATCTTTTCAGTCAAATCGTAAAGCAACATTCATAAAATAAAAGGAACACTTTCCTAGCTTATTTTAGTTTAAACCATTGTATATTTGCGTTAACAGGTCATTCTGAAAATTAAAAAAAAAATTACTCAGGGTTTAGGGTTAATGCTATAGAAGAATTCTTTTAAGAGTACAAGCGAATTTTCTTAATAACATCAACATGTTTTTTTAAAGTAAGATACAATCTTTTGAAAAACAAAATATAAATATTTTAAAACTTGAGGAAATCTCTAAAAAAAAAACCAAAAAGAAATCTTTAAAACATAATATGAAAGCTTATTCATAAAATGGGAAGAAATCTAAAAGTTAAAAACATTAATCTTTAAACAAAAATCGTTAGCAGAATTAAAAAAATTTTGTTTTTAATAAAACTCAGTATATGGTTAGAAAATTTGTACTAAAATTTATACTATTCTGTATAACATATAAGTCCACACTAGCTTTGGTTTCAAATCTAGTATGTGCAAAATACTAACATATGGTTTTAATACAGCTTTGGTTTTTAATTTAGTACAGGCTTATATTAAAATATAAAAAAATAAATAACAAACACCGTGAAATTTGAATCCACGACATCCAGTTTGCTAGTTTGCAAGTCTAACTATTGGACTTTTGCGCTATACGTAACAAAAGCAATAAACGGACAAATGAACCGAATCGTATAATATTTAATCTCAGCATTGCCAGGCTTACTTTTTACGGGTCCATTGTCTATTGGAAATCCAGGTTTAGTATCCAAATGAACTAGAATTTAGTCTTAATTGTATTAAGAGCAAAAATAATATAGAATTGTTCTTAAATTGAAACCAAAAAGCTAAAAAGAACTCTGTAATATTCATTTTTTACATACACTCAGGGAATTATTGAATTTCCTACACGGCTGCCATGAAAAAGATGAGGCTGTAGTAGCCATACTAGAGTTATTATATATGAAATGGAGTCACCTTAGCTGAAAGTTTATTGCAAGCACTTTATGAGAGCTCTCATAGCCCTAATTGAATCTGCAATAATCATAAAATAAACAAAAATTATGTTGAGCGTCTTTTGAAAATAAGAGCTGTGGTTACAGTTGTGATACATTCAGTATTGTGGCTACTGCAACCAACATTTAAATCTTGCGTGTAGAGAAACTCCAATACGGCTATTGTGGCCTCAATACGGTTTTCACGCTTTTACTGAAGATACTAAAACCACAAAAGACAAATTTCTCCATTTTAGTTTTGGCTTTGCAGCGTGCTTGTTGGCAAATACTAAAAAATTTGTTTTTAAAGTTAATCTGTATTTACTTTGATAATCGCTTTACTTTGATAATAAATATTATGCCTATTGTATTGAAAAAGGCATGGACTATTTTACAATTCCACTGTCTCAACTATTTGTAAGCATGTTTCAGATGCATGCTAATGGTTTGTTGCTTATAATATGGGATTTTTAAAGTTCCATAAAAAAAAATTTTTAAAAACAAATAGTTTGTAAAGTTCTATGAACAGTTAAAATTTTATATTAATTTGATAAAAAAAAAAAAATATTTCTTCAAATGATTTGAAATAAAAATTTAAAAAATATTTAAAAATAACACTTTTATTAAGCAAACGGCATTAAAAAATTGGTGATAACCTTAAAAGCGCAGAGGTAAGTAGCCTCAACATAAGGATTTATGGCTATCAAAACCGAATTCCTCTCACCATTGCAAAAGGCGCTGTTATGACCCCTCCACAATTCAGCTGTCAAAACCGAATTCCTCTCACCATCGCAAACGGCGCTGTTATGACCCCTCCACAATTCGGCTGTCAAAACCGAATTCCTCTCACCATCGCAAAAGGCGCTGTTATGACCCCTCGACAGTTCGGCTGTCAAAACTGAATTCCTCTCACCATCGCAAAAGGCGCTGTTATGACCCCTCGACAGTTCGGCTGTCAAAACTGAATTCCTCTCACCATCGCAAAAGGCGCTGTTAGGACCCCTCCACAATTCGGCTGTCAAAACCGAATTCCTCTCACCATCACAAAAGGCGCTGTTATGACCCCTCCACAATTCGGCTATCAAAAGCGAATTCCTCTCGCCATTAAAAGTTCTTACAACTTTCTGTGAGGTTGTCAAAACCGGCAGAGCATCTCTTAAACAGGAATCTAACAGCCCTTATGGAAGTTGTCAGAGCCTCACATATTAAATTTTTATGAGAACCGTAATGTTACGGCTAGAAGAAGCGAAGTTTTGATAGCATCGCCAGTTCTGTGAGTGTAAATTTAAACCAAACAGTTAAAAGGGAAGCTGTAATATTTCTTTAGTTGAAATTCTAGTACAGTAGAATTTTAATAATGCGTTTGCAAGGTTTAATTTGTAAACCGCAAGTTTTAAAAAAATGCAGTAATATTTTAGCTGTACTAAAATGTAGACCAAGATTTTTAACCGTGTAGAAATCCAGGAATAAAATTTTTGTTTTTCATATTTAATTTTACTATAAAACTAAGAATTATAAAAAGATTTTCTTCTAAAATAATATAAAAGAAGATTTTAGTTTTAAATATATATCTTTTCTACAAAAAAACATGTGAAAAAGCAATCCCAAAAATATACGAAGTTAAATTGTCATTTAAGTAAGTCATCAGTACAAGTATTAAGAAGAGTATTTTTTTTTTAAATCTCACAAGAAGTCTTAGAATTATAATAAGATCTTTATTTAAATAAATATTTCCTTATAAATATTAGAAGACTTTCATCTCAAAAATATTTTTTTTTATCAAAAAGCGTATAAAAAAATATCCCAAAATAGAAAAATGAGAAATCATCTTGTTATTTACAGGTCATTTTCTGTATAATATGTGTAATATGAGTAACTGGAAGTTTTTGTAGCGACCGTAACCTACTGGGTTACACCTTAGCGTGGCTCGTAAGCTAAGGAACTATGGTAGTACCGGTTCACTTCACAGCTCAGACGGAATGTTTTCTAATTGAATTATTATCTCACCTTTTTGTAAACAATTGCAAGCCACAGAGAGTAACAACTGCCATGTAAAGCTTCTTAAAAAAATAAGCCTTTCGGATTTGGCATAAACCTTGTAGTTCCAGTTCTCGATCACTTGTGTTCAAATATTCAATAATACGCACAACTCATCAATAGAAACTCGGTCAGAAACCTGTCTATGTCTTAAATGGCCAATGTATTTTGTATATGTATATATATATTAAGTAAATAGCAATATAATTGAAAATATTAGTTTTGAAGATCATAGTTAATTAACATGAAATTCATTAAATTTGTAATGTTGTGTACATTTTCTTATTTACAGAAAGACGTGATTTAAAGGAACATTCACAAAAATGGGTAAGTGAGATTTTTTAAAAAAATTACCTTTATTTGTAAACGACCATAATTCAGCACAGAAAAACAAAATATTTAATCGCAAAGACACTGGCATCAGAACTTCAAATTACAGTTGCTTTTTTAAAAATATCGTGATTTCATTTTCCAAATTTTTTCAAATTAAAAAAAATCAATTCTGACGTCAAGTTCAAATTCGGCGGGTCAAAATACTAGTAGATGCTAATGTCCTTGGTGCTTGAATTTATTTTATTTTGCATGCCGGTTTATTCTTTCCTTGGACTCTGATTAAGAACACAGACATACAAATTTAAAATAAAGCAAATTTTAAGGTCAAGCCCTGTTATCTTTTTGTGTTAAGGCCTGCTAAATTCAAATTTTATATCAGAATTGAATATTTCTTCAAATATCTGTAAAATATTATCAATTTATGCCTCTGATTGAAGGTAAAAATTGCAGGTCGTTTAAAATGCTCCGCAAAATTGAAATTCTGATATGAAATTCAGATTTAGTGGCTTAAAATAAATAAAAGTACATAGGCTTGACCTTCGGGCTTGGATTTATAGATATTTTTCTAGTTTCGTAATCATTTTAGTTTCGTAAAAGCTAAAGCTAAATTTCGGGTGGAGTAAGAGAAATATTTGCCATAGTCAAAACTCATAGGAAAGAAAGAAACAAATCAAAATACAAAATTTGGCAATATAACCCCTTTGCATAAACACATTGTACTCACGGAAAGAAAAAATGAAATAAACTATACTTGAATCAAGCAAGTAGGCTATCAGTTTTCACTCAAGCGTACATTTCTCAATTCAAGCATTATTTGGCTAGAATTGAGCAAGTTTAAGACACTTGATATTAAGAAAAAAAATGTTTAATCCAAGAAACATTTGCTAAAAACTCTAAATAATTTTTTCCCGATTTAAGTCTGATATTTGATTGAAGTGACAAAAATTTTTTGATTCATGTAAGCAAGTTGTTGAAAATTAGAATAATTAGCTTTATTTGAGAGATTCATTTTCCTTGAATTGAGAAAAATTTGCTTGATTTAAGTGAACAATTTAATGGAAAGTAGAATAATTTGCTTGATTTGAGAAATTTCTTTTACTTGACATATTGTTTTTATTATTCTTAAATATATATAATTTTTGGTAGAATTATATGTGGGCTTAATTTCAAATAAGTTCATGACCACCAGGCAGACTAGACATATTGCTTTGTTGATCGCTTCATCAACTCTTCAGTAGTCTTCTGTGGTTTTTGCAGTCAATCCTCTTTGATAAGCTTAAACGCACAACTTCTCTTTGACAACTTGTTATTTTTTTGCTTTTCAATGGTTTGTTTTTCTACAATTTTGCAAAAAGCAAAAGTTTAAAAAAGTGACTGCTTCCTAGAGTTGAGAACAGTTTGCTTGATTCAAATAAACATTTTTCTTAACACTGCAATGTTTTCAATTAAGTTATTAATTGAATAATATTTCTAATAGTCAACTCTGCGTTTGCTTAAATTTAGAAAATATTTTCTTAAAATAAAAAATCTTGCATTCGCATTTCATTTTATGAATTTTCGAATATTGCATTTTCGGCACTTGGTAATTCGAATGCGAATGTCAGACTCGTTTGATTTTCAGAAATTTTATTCGATAGCTTGTTGGCTTGCACAGAGAAGAAAACTGAATGTAAGTAGTAATTAAATTTATCAAATTGCTTATGGGTATTTAAATTATTTACAGAGATTAATTTTTTTCGGTTAATTTGGTTTTCGAATCACAATGCTTTTCGAATCGCTCTACAGAGTAAAGTCCGTTTTAAGAAAAAAAAAACCCCAAGTGACATTTTACAGAATAAGGAACATAGTTTTGTTTTCAAATTTTCGTAAAAATTAAAATTTTCCGGCTAAAGATATTTTAAACTTGTTGTCTATACATTCTGAAGTTTTTGTAAAAAATTTGTAAAAACCAAGCAAACAAAACATAAGCACTGATTTTTTGCTGATAAATAATTTTACATTTCCAACATTCATCATTCTTACTTACATTATAAATGTGTTATTCTTATGCAGTATCTATATTTTCACGTTAGTACTTTTGAAATCTTATTGAAAATGAAACTTTTTTATTAGAAGTTTCCGATTAACAAACAGCTTATAATTTCTGCGGTTCTACTTTATTAAGAAATATTAGGGGTATTCACGATGTGTTGTATTTATTTATAAAGCTGATATTTTATGTTCTTTTATTTGAAAAAAATAATTTAAATTATTATTTAACTAAAAAAATCATACAAAAATTAAAATTAAATACTAAATTAAATTAATTTGTGTTAAATAAACTCACAGCGTTGCAGGTAGCTCATCCATGCTAATTTGAAATGCTTTTGGGATCAGCTGATATAATATACAACGAAATTTACAAAGAACACAATAGGGTTCCATTGTTGTATTTATACAAGGTCAAATACACCACATTGTGAATGCCCCTATTGAATTTTTTATTTTTAATGAATTTACTAACATGAGCTAGCTATTGCTTTTTACATGAGCTAGTTATAGGCAATATAGAGACCAACATTCTCTCTTTTCTTGTGCGTCATAAGCAGCACACCTACTCCCATCGTTGGTTACTGTGTAAGATGGATATCAAAAATGTTTTAACGTGTTTTTAGATAACTAAAGCAATTAAGCAAATATTTCCATCCTGGAAGTTCAATTAAAAAATTTAAATATAATATAGTTACTACTAAACAGAAGAAAAAAAAGTTGCTTTTTCGAAATAAATTTAAATAGCTATATACACAGTTACAGTATAAGTTTAAGTTACTTCAGTTTCAAAAGCATTGAAAGCTCAATAGTAAAAAAATTCAAAAAATTTAATTATTTAATTTTTGATAAATAATTGTGATCGACGCCTTGATTTTACATGATTCTTAATTATGAACTTTTCAGATCAAGTATGTTTTTGAAGAAGACAACAACAACAAAACAACTCTGTATAGTGCAAATCATACAGCAGACTAGACAGCAGTCCTGTAGCCAGACCAAGAATACAGAGGGGGCAGGCATGAATCTTGGGGGGGGGGATTTTTTGTTTTTTAATTTAAACAAAAAAAAAAAAACAACTTTTTTAACGTGTGAAATGAATACCTTACACATATTTATTAAAAAACAGTTAATTTTATAATATTTAAATGGATATGTAGATCTTTTTATACATGAGATTAATACATAAAAACTAATATAAAAATTAATTCAGGACTTTTTAATAAAAAGAAGGTAAGAATACAAGATATATAGGAAGTGGCTAGATATATAGGAAAGAGAAACGAAATGGGCTAACATATATATAAGACATTTTTTAAGTAAAACAAATAAAAAAAATTGAATTAACCCGCATCCGTCGTTTGCATCAAATTGATGCAAATTTTTTATTCAGAATTATATATTAAGAACAAACATGCATGGTTTCATTTAAATCTTTTGCTTCTTTAAATTTTTGCTAGAATTAAGATTTGCAGTTTTTTCTTACTTTAAAATTAATAATCATTCATCAGGAATAAAAAAAATTTAAAAATTAAAAACATTTAAATGAATTATATATTCTTTTTGTATCTGCATCAAATTGGTGCACAACGTGCTTTTCATTTCTAGAAAGTTTTTATGGATGCGGGTTAAAAAATTATTAAAATTCAAATCATATTTTTTGGTAGCAAATGTGGGCGACCCAGTAGAAATTTGAAAAATTGTAACAGTTTGTCTGAAATGTTATGTTAAACAAATTTCATATACATATTCAAGTCATGAATTAGGTGAATGTGTAATAACAATAATATTTTAAACTAAACTAATCTTAAAGCAATAAACAAATATATCAACAAAATGCATATTAATTATTCATTTAAAGTTTTTCATAGTCTGATTTGGCCAGGGGGGAGAAACGGTTGTAGTAGGGGGGCAATGCCCTCCCCCTGGCTACAGTCCTGCTAGGCAGACTGTTTCGGAAGGCGCTACCCTTTCCATCTTCTATATACTTGAGTGATGACGCAGTGACCAACTACTTAGGTCCAATTTTTCAGTGCGAGCTTAAGCTTTAGTTAAATTAAACTGAGGTTATCTCACTTAAACAGAACGTTTAAACTTGGTTTAGGCACAAACAAGTACGTGATATGAAAATTTAAGTTAATATGACACCAACGAATGGTAAAATAACAAGTTAAACCTAGTTTTAATGTTCATTTTTGGTGAGTTAACCTCAGTTTAATTTGACTAGAGTTTAAGCTCGCACTGGAAAATTGGCCCATAATGTTTAAGTTTTATATGATTTTGCTTTTGTTAGATCAAATTATTGGAAATCATACGACAGTACAGCATAAAGCCTGGTTTTCACTAAGTCAATTTCAATGACAACAATCACTGATGTCAGTAGGCATTTTGACCATATGACGTCGAATGAGTTTTTAAACCCAAAAACTGACATAAAATCGAATGTCAAAGACTAACGTT
Source organism: Dichetophora obliterata (assembly GCA_963920525.1). Classification (NCBI taxonomy): domain Eukaryota; kingdom Metazoa; phylum Arthropoda; class Insecta; order Diptera; family Sciomyzidae; genus Dichetophora; species Dichetophora obliterata. Next base: position 45,224,446 of record OY986439.1, read on the forward strand.
GAATTTATAAGTCAATTGATTGCCATACTGTTTTCACTTTCGATGTTATTTGTGAAATGCCATCGATTTGTTCAGTTGTGCTTTTTTTATCAACAAGAGCTGATGTTTTATATTTGAGGTTGTTAGAAAATGTTTCTTTTTGGTGTAATTTATAAAATACTGTTAATTTTATTAGCTTAATAACAAAAGTGCACTTAAACAAAGATTATCACAGTGGCCGCTGTTGCTTCAAAAGGCACCCTCGCCACGTTCCATCGCAAGATACGTTTTCAAGATTCGCGCAAATGACAAATTCCTGGCAAAGCGACTGCAACAACACAAATGCCGAAAATGCGTCCTGCAACAAATCCCTTGGAAGCAACACCGGCCACTGCGATAATCCCTGTCTAAGTGCATTTTTCCTTTTAAACCAATTAAAATAACAATATTTAAAAAATTTTTCCAGTAGTGAAACGAAAAATAATTAAAACAAAATTTTTTTGTAGGCAACAACTGACACAAAATGCCAACATGTTGGCATTTTGATTTTTCTTGACATACAACGATATTTTGATTGACAAGCAAAATTCTATCTGTTCTCACTTATTTGTGATGTATATGACAATCAGTGGTCATATATGACAACAAATGTAAATGACAATACGTTTCAATTAGATTGACAACATTTGTGATTGAAAACTGACCTAATGTAAACTGACCTAGTGAAAACCAGGCTTAAGAAGTGGTTTTGAGATCAATTTTAATTAAATTGTATGTTTAATTATAAACCTGCTTTTCAATGTAACAAATTTAATTATTTTATTACTCAAAAAACACAGCTGTCTTTGATTTTCGTTTCTATATTTTGTTTAAAGCAGCTGCCTAGAGGTCCAATTATAATAGAAACGTAATGTGGTCTGATGTCAATTGAGCAGTGTATTCTTTCAGTTATTGTTTCAAACAATACTTTCTTGTACAAGTATTATAATAAACGTAAGGTAATGTAACGGGATGTAAAGATCCCTTGAATTTTGATTTCTACGTTACTTTACGAATTTGACGAAATTCATCAAAGAATTGTGAAAAAATTTTTGCTTTTGCTTGGTCTGGTTCTACCATAGAAAGATATTTTTTGATAAATAATTGTGATCTTTTCTTTGATTTAAGACAATTTTATGTTATGAGCTTTTTAAATTTTTATGTTTATATATTCTAAATAGTCAGATTTTATATCTTATTTATGCTTAAATACATTTACAATCCCACTTGCAATGCTTTCGATAATATCCTCATGCTGATGTTTCTTTAATAGGAATTCTTAAATGAACGGAGTCCTTCCTTTATTTCATTTTCATACGTTTCCAATCACATATCCGGCCCATTAAAAGCAACTGCAATAAGAAATTATTATTTTCAGAATATTACGAAATCGTTCATACTTACAGAATAGAACTTCAGTTAAAAACTTCAGTGTTTTGTTTTTGAGAGGTGCAAAGAAATAAAGAAAATTAAGAAAAAAATTTTAGTTTTTATTTTTCGATAGCCTTTTCATAGCAATATGCTGAGTACAAAATGTTGGTTCCGAAAATTTTAATGTTTTCAATTTATAAGCAATAAACATGCGATCTAACACGCAACAAAAAATGGAACTCGTTTTCAACTGCATTTAGAAAAATGCGAAAATTTCCGAAATGTAACATCAAATTTTAAAGCAATTAACTTTAAACTTAAATAGATTAATGTATCCTTCTAATGATAGCTGTTATGTTGAAATGGTTATCATCTTTGTTTTTTTTAAGCTTAAGTATAGCTATAGCTCATAGCAATATGCTGAGTACAAAATATTGGTTCCGAAAATTTTAATGCTTTCAATTTATAAGCAATAAACATGCGATCTAACACGCGACAAAAAATGGAACTCGTTTTCAACTGCATTTAGAAAAATGCAGAAATCTCCGAAATGTAACATCAAATTTCAAAGCAATTAACTTTAAACTTAAGTAGATTAATGTATCCTTCTAATGATAGCTGTCATGTTGAAATGGTTATCATCTTTGTTTTTTTTTTAGCCTTAAGTATAATCTAGCATGCAACATATAGCACACAACATATTTTTCCATTGCAATTTAATTGGGTATTAAGTAATTTGGTAGTTAAGTAATTATGTAATTTAATAATTAAAAATAAATTTAATATGTGTTTCCTTGCATCAACTATTTTTTCATTATCTTTAGCCAATGCCTTGCATTTTTACTAAAACAAAAATGTTTACGAACACTTACGAGAAAGAAAACTACATTTGTGAAATAGTGCAGACGATTTGCTAATCATCGTAAATGAATTTATGTAGAAATTGCTTATATTGATAAAATTAAAATGTTTCTCTTTATTTTTTTTTTTTTTGATTCGCCCGGAGGATGAAATCTTCCAAAGATACGTATACCCGTCCTATACGCATGCACGATTTACATTCTAGATCCTGCTCGAATTAGCCGGGACAGACAGAATGTACCTACGTACTAAAACATACCCCCTATTGGCAATAAGAATTTTCCACTAAGCACATTAATTGGCTTTTCAGCGGAATTTAAAAATTGAATATATATAAAACGCGTATTTAAATAAACTTGATTCTATATAAATAAGCAACATCGAATTAAATAATAGTAATTATGAATTTAAGGTACCCGAAAAACAATCTTGATTTCAAAAACAATCCAAAACACAAAACTCATTTTAACTGGTTTGCGGCCATTGTCCAACCCAAGGACCTACGTGGAAATGAGATAAATCTCATATCCGCCAAATCAAAATCCCAACTAGTTGGATATGCATTTGGGCCAACGCAGGCATAAACTTTTGTGGAAAAGAGATATACTCTGGCACACCAATCCAGGTGATAGTGTGAGTTCAGTCTAATTTCAAATCAGGAAATATAAAATAATAAGTTCTTAATAAGTTTTACATTTTTGGTCACGGTAGACTTCCCTGTGGAAATGCCCATATTTGTTTCGAGAGACTTAGAGTGAAAATTTTACTTGTAATTTTTTTCTTTAAATTGACAAAAAAGACCGACAAGTAAAAGCGCTATAGGATTCAAATATTCTACAAAAATATTTCTCATGAAATTTCTAGGTCTATTTCATGGCAGAATTAGAGAAGTTAGATGCATTTCAGACTGCGTGCTCTTTCTCATATCCAAAATTGTCAAAGTCAGCTTTTTGCGAATGAAAACAAAAGGAAATGGCCACATTCAGCGAAGTAAACAGTTGGTAACTGGCTGTTGTGTTAAAATTCGCTGAAAGACTAAAAGAACGCTGCAAATTTGAGTGAGAAACTTTTTCAATTAAATTATTTACATAATTAAATAATTATAATAATTAAATTAAATAATTGTCAACTTTTTAAGGTATTGCTACCATAAGAGTTCACAAAAGTTCACTTTGCTGAATGTGGCTAATTTTCGCTTTCTCATCAGATTTTCTATAAGCTGTCATTTTCGTTTTGACAGTTTCGGCAGTCTGTCTCTCCGAAATGCTTCTACCTTCTCTAATTTTACTACGGTCTGTTCTATATATCTGTGAACATAACAAGTTCAATATATGTGAAAAGCATATATTTTACTTATTATAAAGTGAAGTTATAAAGTGAACAGTAAAAGTAAAATTTTTACTTCTTATTTTTTTTTTTTTAAATTGAGAAAAAAGACCGATAAGTAAAGGCGCTGATAGTGAAAGGCGATGATTCAAATATTCTACAAAAATATTTCTCGTAAAATTTCTAGGTCTATTCTATATGTCTGTGAACATGACAAGTATTTCAAAGGCCATACCATATTTAGTATTTTTTACTTATTGTAAACAGCTAAATTAATTCTTTTAAGACGCTGATACTTGTATAAGTTTTTATATTCTCCACATTAATCTAATAGTTCAAGTTTGTTTTTATTGTGATTGTTGCACTGTGTTAATTTAAATTTTTTGAGTTTATTAAAAAGTTACATTCAACAAAACTTGAATGCAGGCAGTGTTACATATTTTAGCCTGTCTTCTGTTTGTAAAACAAGAAATATCTTATTTTATCAATGGTTACAAAGTAGGGCAAACCTCTGTTTTATCTTTTACGAATATATCTGCATATTTCCTGTAGCAATTTAATGTGTTTATCCAGAACGCTGTTCATTTTGAAGTAGCATTTGATTACCATTTTTTTACTGTGTTCCTTTAGGCGGCAACGACTCAGTGTCTGAAGTTTTTTTTTCGTTTTCGCCCTTGAGCTATTTACTTTTCCACGAAATATTTAATTAAGAAACAACTAACTGTAAGGACATTAAATAAAAACAAAAATATAAGATAAAAGTTGTTTAAGGTTTGTTTATTAAAGTCACTTTATTAAAACGATTTTGACCTTTTTTTAGGCTTTGCAAAAATTACATTAAAATGAGGCAGTTTTCTTACAGACTGTACTTTCGTCTGTAGACAGACACATACAATTATGTTTTTGAAGGACACCTACGAGTAGCTAATTGCCTTAAAATCTTTGTTATGGCTGTCAAGACAAAGATATCCCTAATGATATCCTGCCTTTGATTTAACAATACAAAAAACGACAAAGAAGCACCTACTTGTTCAATGAAGGCACTGAAGCGGCCTTCTTATTTTTATTAAGCAATTCTGTTACAATTCAGAGGGCAAATTGGGAATATTAACAATAACTTTTATGACTCCTACGCACACTACGAATACTTTATTCAATTCTATTCTTCTCTACTTTAGATACTTTTCGGCTGCGACGTTCATCATTTTCACGCTTTGCCGCAAATGCAAAGCAGGAGCCGCTCATTGTGGTGGAGGAATCAAATCAGGTCGATGATGATGATCAAGAAAGCTCAGGGACGCCATCGCATAAGGCCAGTCTCGACATTGACTCACCTGTAAATCCTTATCTGCTGTCGCCATGGCGAGATCCACGCGAGGGACGCAAGCATTCGCTACCCTCGCAACAAGTCACCGAAGGCATCACCGCCAGTCAAGTGCGTCGCCTGTCAGAACGTGGTGGCGAGGGTTCTGGGCCATCACCGAAAGAGGCCGCCTTCTTGGCGACCCTCTCACAGGCGCCGGCACCATCGGGACGACGTCATTCCGTAGTAACAATCTCCAAGGTGCCAATATTACGCTCTCGCCGTGAGTCAGTGGCAGCCTATCCAGCAAATAGGTGAGTTTTACTTATTTCTGACAGTCATTTTGTTGATGCTTCAATTAAAACTATTTGCATTCTTTCCCTTACAGTCGTGTTTTAAACTCACGTCGTGAAAGTAACGCCTCAACTGGCCCACCATCCACCGACCCCATTGGCAGCATACACAATCTCCAATTGGACATTATGGACGATATTGTACAGTCGCGTAAGGCGCGCATGAAACTCTGGACTACGAGCAACGAGAAAGTCTGCGAGGTGCAGACTCTGGATGAAGTAGGTGGCAGCACGCCACAACGCTATACAAATCGGCGCTACTCAGAATGTGTTTCAGCGGCTACAACTCCAGCATCCTCCTTTCGACGCGCCTCCGAGCATCCGGCGATTATTTCACCCTGTCTGCCCGCCCCAGGCAGCAATCGCAGCTCAACAAAGCGTAATAACAACAGTTCAACTGGGCTACTAGGCAGCCGCTCGAACATATCGTCGATATTTAGTACGCTTACCTCGTCTGCCATTGAGATACACAAGTGCGAGGACATGCCTGTAGCGGCCTCCACCAACTTTAGCAGTGCCACAGGCAAGACAAAAACCGGCGCAACCCTAGGCAGCACGCCAACCAACGCATCTGGCGCTATCTCGGCCAGCTGCTCTTCTAATCTGCTCGATCCGAATGCTGGCCGCTCAACGCGCTCCAACAGCTTCGACGTTTCGATACTCAACAACGCCAAACAGCTCGTCTCTGATGCGGGTAATGAAAGCACCGCTGCGCTCTCGGGTTGGTTTGCCAAGCGACATGAGCCAATGGCTCGGAAGAAAAGCATACGAAGCAAGAGCACCGCCATGGCCTTGTCCAAGGACATGTTGGAACGGTTGCAAAGCAAAGATGTGCTACGCGAAAGCAAGCCGAAGCTCAAGCCGCGCAGCAAGCAAAAGAGCTGGACTGATACCACGAAAGGCACGCTAGTAGATGCTACCGTCATCGGCTCAGCCATAGAAGGCTTCTTGCGCAAGAGTTCCACTTCAGGTCCTTCAACAACGTCGAGCGGCACTAGTGGCAAACCCAACTCTAGCTCGGGCAGCAAAGGTGCTGTTAGCAAGGATACGAGTAGCAGTCACAGCAATGCAAGTCGTCGTAGTCGCACTCAAGCCCAGGCAACCAATGCTGTCCGTTCCACTTTGAACTGGTTTAGCAAAGCGGAGGAGGACGATTCAAAAGATACATGTGATGCCTCACTCTGCTCTACGCTAAAAGATCTCTTCGTGAAATAATTAAAGTTTAAATAAGTGGGTGGGCGTGGCGAAAGGCGTACATGGGGATAGGTAGGGAAAGGGGCAGGTACTACTGAAGGGGAAACATATATGCGCATCTTATTCTTATTCTCAATTAATATGTAAGTAATCATTAAAAATATTGTCGATAACATTGATGTCATAAACCATTGACTTGGTTTAACTTGGTTAAGTTGTAGCTCTTACGTAGAAAACATAATACACTCAAAGAGAAAATTATATGCAAGAATTTTGCACAATATGCACACAATTCTAAAATGTATTTAATATCCGACGGAGTTACAGCGTGAAGTCTTCTATAAGTTTGACACACTCTTATGCTTGAACACACTTTAATCGTTATATTAAGGGACCCTACCATCATTTGGACGATAAACTGTTTGCCTTTCGCCTAGGTAAGGCGAAAGCGATGCTTCTGGAAGATATTTAGGCGAGTTTCCTTTTGCGCGAAAAAAAAGTGATTCGATTATTTTACTTCTTGGTGATACATTTTGTTTTAAAAAAACAAAACACTACAGTTCCCCCTTTTTTTTCTTCTAGGGGAATAAAAAGTGATATCATTTAGGCGTTTTCAAAAATTGGCTGTTTATTTTAAAGCAACTTTAACCCGAATCACCCTGTCGTTGCCATATGGCAACGCAAACACAAACACTTAAAATATGCTTATTTTAGTTTAGCAATTGTCGGCCTTTGTAGTCTAGTGGAGAGTGCGCTAGACTATCAACCCAGAGGTCCTTGGTTCGAATCCAGGTTCGGGCATGGTTCTTTTCACTTTCTTTTTTCTTTCCTACATTTAAGAATTATGGAAAACTAAAAATCCACAACTAAATTGTGAAAAATGTGGAATTAGTGGACAGGTACTACTAAGGGCTGGAAATGCTTGCCGAAGTTAAGGCATAACACTAGCCTTGTTAAAAGCAATTCAAATTGTCTTTACGGTTGTTTCGCCTAATCAATAATTCCACGTATGGTTCCAATCAATTCCTCGAAATAATTGTGTTCAGGTCAAAGACCAAACCTTGTTTGTAAAAGGCGCATGCTTTTGATCTTTGATCTTTAAAAAAAAAACCATGTTATATTTCCGTTAACAGGTCATTCAGAAAATTAAAAAAAAAATTTTCTCAGGGTGATTCCGGTTAAGCATTGCTCATTGGGAAAAATCGCTTTCTGCTTCTCAGTAAGAATAATTTTCTGCTCTTCTAGAAGATTTCGCCACGAGTGACTTTTTCTCCTACGAGAGAGCAGAAAGCGATAAAATGGCAAGCTCGCTAGAGAAAAATTGTTCTTGAAGGAGAATCGCCGCTATCAGCTCTTCCGCTATACAAAATGCTGGTTGGTTGGGGAACATAACTTTTTATCAATTGAAATCTTTATGAATGTCATGTGGAATTTTTTTTTTTTGATTCGTTTCTTTTCTGTCGTAAATTTCAAAGTTCTCTTATAAAAAGCATGTAAAAGGTGATTCATTCTGCCTGTGCATAGAGCTTTTGAGAATTACTTTGATTTTGCTACGGAAAGTGATGCTAAAAATAACTTTATCCAATCAACGTACAGTTGGGTATTGAAATGGGTATCAATTTGTCTAGAAGACTTTTCTATCTTTTGACATTATTTTTAATTAGAATGGGCTAAAAAAAAAACTGTCTGTCTCTCTGTTGGCGATTAAAGCCGAAGTTTTGAAGCTATCTTAATTAAATTTTATATTGAATCTTGTATCTTAAATACAAAGATCATGTAGGAAATGAATCAAATCGGATAAAAACCACACCTCTCCCATACAAAGTGGTTTTTTTAAAATGGTAAAATCTTTTCAAATTCTACAAAACTTAATTTTTTACTTGCAATTATGCATATAAGCTAAAATATTTCAAATGCACTTGAAGTATGAAGTTCAACCAAATCGAGTGAAGATCATGCCTACCTTCCAAACAAAGTGACTTAATCAAAACTGAAAAATATCTTAAATTCAACAAAAAATAACAAATGAACTTAAAACTCTGCACAAAGGTTTTGATTTTTAATATGCATTCTAAGTAATTAACGAAATCTATTTTGTGCTTTTTATTTGTTTTTATTTTCTCAAGAAAATCATAGATTTGTAACACGAAGCTATAGTAAAAAATTTAAATACCGCTAAAGTAAACAGCAATAACTCAACTTTTTTTTTTTAAATGTTCATAGCTTACGATAATCAAAACAGTTTTTCTCAAAGCTACTCAATTCACAACTATATCTCTATTAACGTAGTAAAAACACTTTTTTTAATGTAAATTAAAATTGAATTAATTAAATATATGGAAGCACTGTTTAAAAAAAATTATAATGCGTTGCGAATTTTTTTTTTGAAATATTTAAAAGTCAATTCTCAACCATCATTGGATTGTAAAAAATGGTCCACAACTTAATTTAAATAAAAGATTGCTCACACCACTTTTGTCATAATCAGTCTATAAATTTTTCTGGGATAATAAGCCTTAAAAATTATTATGACCCGCTTGATTAAAAAAAGTTTTAAAATTGTGAATGAACACGTTTGTCACTCAAAGTGAAGGAATTATGACTTTCAAAGCCTATTGCGGGAAAACGGTACACTATTTTCGACAATTCTATCACCTAGTGATGCTGAAATTTATTGCATGGGGTTCTAAAGTTTAAAGTTCACTACCACACTAAAGTAAAGTTCACTACCACACGGTTAAAAACTTGGTCTAAATTTTAAACTTTTCTTAAATTACATATAGTGTTATCCTATTAAAAAAATACTTTTTAATTTAAGGTAAAGTTTAAAATTTTCAACTTAAAATAAATAAATTACTCTGATCATTTCATGGTTCGATCACACGTCCTCTAATATGCTGGTCCAACATCTTATACACTCGTCCAACTCAGTTGTTAACTTTAGGATGTGCGACTGTTAAGGAGGCAGTTAGTGACCCTACAGGGCCTCGCGAGGCCCATAAATCATGGCCGGCTGTCTTTACGATTTTCGTCCATCTAGATGTCCTCTCGCAAGCTGTGACTCTTTAAAAGTGTTGTTAGTCACTACATCTGTGTGTGGGTGTCATTTTTAGGGGGTCTCTTAAGAGGGTGAGGGGGTTAGGATGCCTTAAAAGTAAAATTCCTTTTTTTATGACACAAGTTAACTTTTGACTGATTTAAATATTTTTTTAAACACAAATATACAAAGACGAAAAATGCGGTAACGATCGTTGAACTGTTATGCTGAAATTATAACTATTCAGCAGCGTAGCCATGGAACTGACGAACTTTCTGCGTGGTGTCGTGTTCAAGGCATATAAATCTCTTTGCATTTTTTTTACACGACAAGAATATTTTGCGCCTCTTTTTGCCGTTCTGAGCATTGCACGACTCACAATCTTTCCGTTCCATATAATTCAGGTTAATGCAATTGTGTATGCAAGGTAGATTACCGAATTTATAAAATATTTTTTTTTTATAATTGACAGAAACATTGAATTGAAATTTGAACGTTGCTATTCATTGTCCCATTTTTCATGTGAAAGGTAACAAACTGGGACGTCAAAACCTTTAGAAATTCACGATGTTTATCCGTTTATAGATTTTTGGCACTCTTGAAAGAGCAGCAACTGAGCATCTGGTCCATAGTTCTGACACCTGCTTTATTTTCGTTGTAGTCCAGAAATTTATAAGGCTTGTTTTTCCAAAAGGATAATATTCTTCTTCATTCCTAAGATTTTTTAGGGCGGTCAGCAGCCTAAAAAACTGAAAACCAAGCTCTTCCCACACTTCGTCACTTATTTCCGACATTTAAAATATTACGTACAATAAAAAATAAATATGTAATGTGATCATATGCACACAAGAGCTTTACACATATAGCGTAATAAAGTCGTCGAACGTGATCGATTTTGCTTGAATATATTTTGATAAGCAGCTTACAGATATTTCGTATACATTTAACAGACGGGCCTCGTGAGGCCCAGTTGGTTCACTTACGTCCTTGTTATAAAAACAGATCCGTTTTTTTACGAAAGTAATGCAAATTCTTTTTAGTGTATTTTGTTACGTCTAGAAAACATTAGCGGTAGTTGGAAATAATAAAATATTTCGGTGCTTAGAGCCAAGAAAATAAATTGACGACTTCTCAAAGTCACAATGGGCCTCGAAAAGCCCAGTCGCACATACTAGGGTTAACAAGGTTTCGCTTATTTTGCATTATTTTGAATGCGAGTAAGTTTCTTTCAGAAACGTGGGTTCGAGACCCAGCTAAATTGAACTAAAGTAAGGATTAAAAAATCGTACTTTTTGGATTGAAAATTCCTTTAAGCCAAAGTTTTGATTCAAAAGTAGTCCAAAATTTTTAACCGTGCATGATCTTAATAAATTTTCTTTTAATTAATGCTCACTTTTGCCTTAAAATACCCTATTGTGCATCATCAAAAAACTTGTGTGAACACGTGCATTGTCTTGATGAAAAACAATGTCTTTTCTCACGAGTTTTTTGTTAAGCTGATCCAAAAGACTATAATATTATTCAGAGTAAATGATAATCAATCAACAGAATATCTTTTGCATCTAGAAACACAGATGCAATAACCTTTTTTGCCAATTATTCTTACTTCACCTGCTGCAGGTGAACAACCAGCTTTCGTACATTGCAAGCGCTCTTGTTTCAGTTAAGGATCTCGGTGTCTCATCCAAGTCTCATCCATAGTTATAAAACGATGCACAAACTCTGTTTTATTCTGCTTAAAACGCTTCAAAATATGATGAGAAATATTTTTTATGCAGTTCTGTTGAATTGCTAATGCATGCGGATCTTACTTTCCGAACATTTTTTCATATGTAATTCTTCATGTAAAATAGGGAGTACTCGATCGTCTGATATTGCCTATGGATCAGCTATTTCACGCTTAGTCAAACTTCGATCTCCACAAACAATATCATACACTTGCTCGATGATTTCTGGTGTTTATGCCCTTTTTGGTACGTCTACTATGTAGTTCATCTTCAACGCTTGTACGAACATGTTTTAACTCTTAAACCTATCGATGCACAGTGGAAAATAAAGAAATAGATTCTTTTAACATTTTCACCATTTTTGTATGAATTTCTGTTGCTGATAAGCCTACCAAAACAAAGAATTTTATCACTGCACGATATTCCATTTTTTCCATTGTAAAAAATACACTGAGACGTTAGCTTGTAAACAAATACTGAATTGACAGATCGATTAAAATTTTTTTGTGAGCTCAAATAAAAGGTGAATCCTTATGTCGAAAATATTAAATCATTGTGTTAAAGTTTTTGGAATTTCTAAAGGTTTTTCTCTTATAACGACGTTACTTTGTATGGTAGGTAGTCAGAATTTTTATTCGATTTTGTGTAATTTAATTTTAAGGGCCAATATTTCAGTGCGAGCTTAAGCTCTTGTCAAATTAAACAGAGGTTAAGTCATCAAAATTTGATGTTTAAACTTGGTCTAGGAAAAAAAGAATCACACTATATGATAATTTAAGTCAATTTAACCAATGCTAAAATATCTAATTAGCAATTGTATTATTACACAGTACGACAGTGGTTGGTACACATGAGAAATTTTAACAGAATATGAAAACATACTATTATAAAAAGTTCTATTTAATTCTAGCCAGTTTTGAAAAGGAATGAAATTTGGATTTGTTTTTATTAAAAAACAATTTTTTTCTCCACTAGACGGCACTATAATTTTCATGTAAAGTTAAAAAATAACCAAAAATGTACGAAATTCATTAAAAATACAATGTTGTTATTTTTAAATCCAATAACTAAAGTAGAATGTGCTTCGCTAGCCGGGAACTGCTTGATTTAGCGATATTTTTAATGAATTTCTTACATTTTTGGTTATTTTTTAAATTTACATTAAATTAAAGCACCATCTAACGGAGAAAAAAATTGTTTTTTTAATAAAAAAAAACCAAATTTTATTTTCTTTTCAAAACAGGCTCAAGCATTAAAATCGTTTCACCCATTCAGTTTTTATAGAAATTTTTATAATAGTATTACATTACAAGTCAACCTCCACGGTCCTTCGAAGCTTAAAAGTTGATTTTCTCAAAATTCTGACGTGCTACAGCAAAACGCTAAGTATTCCTTTATTTTAAGCCTATTTTCATATTATGTTAACATTTCTCATGTGTACTCAAAAAAATTTGATTTTGTCGTACTGTGTTATAAGACGGAAAACTCTGAAGTTTTTAAAAAATTCAAATGATTTGGGTGTGGCGAACCGTATGATCATAAACACATAAGGTGTCTTTAGGAAGAGAAATAAAAAAATAGAAAAATGATGAATTGGAAAATTTTCATTTCGTGGCGTAGGCGTTCAACTTTAACGTAATGCACTTTTTTAATTATAAATAAATAAACTGGCCATTTCAGCCCTTGAAAGGACTTTGACCTAGCTTCTCATTGATCAATTGTGTTGTGCGTGTTATTAAATGTTTGATCACAAATGATCGAGAACTGGACCTACGTGTTTTATACCGATTCCGAACGGCTTATGTTCTCAAGGAGCTTTACATGGCAATTTTTACTCTCTGAGGTTTGCCATTGTCTGCAGAGAGGTGACGACCGAACAGAAAAATTAATTCAATTGAAAGAGACTTTCTGTCTGAGCTGGAAACACGCACTCTACCCACTAGGCTACGGCCGCCACTTTTTTAATTACATTTTCTTTTTTCTTGATGTTTATAAAACAAAACACCTCACCTGAGTAACATTTTTCACTTTTTTTTTAATACTGCATTAACAGGCACGAACAAGTAAACAAAAAGGATTAAAATGTCAATTTTTTTTTTTGAAAAAGCATACTTTTGGCTTTTTCACACTGTTGGAAGCAAAAGTTTTACAGTGGCTGAGGATTTTTGAGGAATTTTTTAAAAATGCTTTAATCGCGTATGATATATCATGCGTGTTCATTAATGGGTTAAACCCAGTTTAAGCGTCCATATTTGGTGAGTAAACCTCAGTTTAATTTAACTAGAGCTTAAGCTTGCACTGAAAAATTGGCCCTAAGAGTGCGTACTGGAGATAAAAGCTTATGTGAAAAATTTGAAGTAATTAAATTTATTTTTGTGGTGTAGCAAAAGATTTAATAATTTTTAATATAGTTACTTTGTATGGGAGGTTAGCGTTATTTTCATCTGATTTTAAAAATTTTAATCTTAGAGTGCGTGCTTAAGATCAACGCATGTATGCAATATTTCAAGACATTAAACTAATGTTTACGGAGTTTTCAAATATTTTCCAGGTTTCATATTGCCACTTTGTATGGGAGGTAGGCGTGTCTTTAATTTGATTTAAAATTTTATACATATTGTGCGTATTGAGATTAAAGCATGTGTGAAAAATTTCATGTAATTTGAACCCTCGTCCGTCCTCCAAAAACTTTGTCGAATGGGTTTTCGCCTTTGTGACCTTATAAACAATGACTTTTCACCTGTTTAGAATATAGCTTAATAAAAACCAATAGATGTTTTATAATTTTTTGGAATGTTTGTTTTTATAATAAATCAAATTTATGGTTATACATGTTTAAAAGGATAAAAAAACTGCAAAACAAACATCTATTCTTGTAAAAAGACAGAAAAATCAAGGAAATGATACATTTTTTAAAGTTTAATTTATTTTTTGTGCAAGTATGGTACAACTTTACGGTGTCAAATGCAAAAAAGTTTGCCTTTCACCGCATATGGCAGCAGCACCACTTGTTCTTGGTCTAGGTGATCTTCCCGCAATGTATGAGTCAACAAGAGCCATTCCAAAAGTACATATAAAGGGGTGACTTTTTAAGCGTTTGGTTTTTGAAAATTTAAAAAAAAACACAGATTATTTTAAAAAAGTGAATGAAATATTTGTTTGAAGCGATACATCAATGCCTGACATTTAGTTTTTTAAGTTTATTTTATGTAAATATTGCCCGCGGCTACGCCTGAGATGATCTATCTGTAAACTCCAATTTCGGCATACTTTTTCCAGCATTTCGGCCGGTATCTTACCTATGGCAGCTGTAATGTTGTCTTCTAGGAACGCAATTGTAGCTGGTTTGTCTCTGTATATAAGTGACTTCACGTAGCGTTACATAAAATACACCAGTGCACAGTGGGCCAAACAGCTCTGCTAGCGGAATTTAATTAATAACTCGAGTAAATAAGGAGATGTTATAATGAAAATTTATACTTAAGGTTTTTAACGCATTCATCATTTTTGAGTTCTTAACATTTTACATTTCTAAGTAATTTATTTGAAGTATATGAAGAAAAAAAAAAAACATTTATATATATGTTAACAACTAAGTTATTATTCAGAATCTGATGAATCTGAATCAATGGAAATATTTTCAAAATTATTGAGCAACCCAGCTACGACTCTGTCTAACTGTTATGTCTGTTTATGTCTTTTCTGGAAATATAAGATGGTTTTGACAAAGATGTTATAAGCGGATCTGATGAAATAAGTAACCCATTTATGACATCTTCCATTGTATGACTTCTATTGTCTTTACGGGAATGGTTTTGACGTAAGTCCCGAAATCCCTAAGCCTCGCTTCAAGGGCTTCTTCGGACATCATGCCAATTGGTAGTGCTACATGGGATATAATGTCTGCACCATGTATTAATATTTTGTGCACAGAAGACGGCATTTAATACCAAGGGTATGTGTCGACAAATATTTCAGCTGTTTCGGGGGCATATGAGCGGAATGCATCTGTATTGACTTCATATCCAATAGCCAAAACACGTAAAATTACACTAAACTTGTATATAAGCGTTTCGCAAACTCCTGCAATGCGGGCTACCAAATCTGGTTCGCTAAAAAAACGTCTGGCAGTATTACCATTGTTAGTATTGCCACTACCAGCCATAGGAATATCTACCAATAATCCCATGTGTTTTCTGAGTTGCAGTTAAATTTCGGATTTTCTTGCTTCAACCTCCGGCTTATCTTCCCCGCGAACTTGCCATTTTTTAATTGAAATTTTGTACGATATGTGCAAGATACATTCAAAAAATCGTATCCATGCATGGAGCGTTGATAAGCCATATTTAAAAAGATCTACATCAACTGGATAACTTTGCACCAAATTTAAATTGTTCATATTTTTTGGCACAGCTCTACAAATTCCACATGTCTGTGTAGAGGCTTCTGCAAGGACGCTAAATATTTTGCCATCCAGCATGGTACAATGAAATACATGGTCAATTGTTAATGAGTTGAAAATTGTTGGCTTAATTGAAAGTATTTGGCTATTTATACTATCAGTCTCTGCACGAATTAATTCAGTCGATTCTTTTTGGCATATTAGTTTTATGGGCCGACTATAGCGAGTTGACGAAGGTCGCGTGTTTTTCCACAAAATTGTCGATCCAAGCTGAACTTGTAAGGGAACAAGGCAAACTGCAAACAGGTGCTGATCGGCCATACTAATTTCACCATCTTGAAACTTTTGGCGATATGTTGCATGTCCACTGCTTCCATCGCAGCCCTATTTATGTATTGCAGTTAAGCTTATACTGTTGTTGTTGACTGAAATTTCATTTTCAAAATGTATAATTCGGCTAATAGTATGATCTACTAAGCTCTGCAGTGTTGTTTCAGCGGAATAATCTGTAAACATAAATTCCTTTGGATAGCACATAAGCTTCGCTAAATGCAGCTTATGATAACTGGGATATATATCTGCATTTTTTTCCTTGGCACTACATTGTGTTAGCTTGTATGTATGTTTTGTGTGGCCGACATCTATATACAGAGCAAGTGCTTCTTCAGGTGAATAAGGAATATTTAGCTTGACTTGTGTCTCCAGCGTCCTTTTAATTTTTTGTCCGGCTGTCTCATCTTTATTCAATGTACTGACAATTTTTGATGCGCTTCGCAGTCCAGATTTATACAACCTGGAGCTTGTTGCCACCATCAACTCTTCACATGTTGCTTGTTGAAAAAGACTAGACACTTTTCGGATCTGTGTCTTAGGGCAGAGGTCACCAAAATCTTTCCTTGGACGACCCATGTTTGATCCATTCTGTTGAAAGAGCGGCGTATCAAGCTATTTCTGATTTTTTTTCTCAAAAAAATTCCTATTGTAACGGCATGCCTTCCATTTTTCTGTAAGCCTGCTTACGAAATTGGTCAATTTTTTGTTTGTTTCTTCCAATTCATTTTTAGATAGGTTTATGTTCTTGTAAATTGTACCAAATACAAATTCATGTAGGGTCAATACTTTTTTTTTTGGCGCCTTTTTCGCTAAGCCAAATGAAATAAAGTGAGCGCTAGGAGACTGGCATTTCACCTAAAAAGTCCAACAGAGTTAACAGTTGGTCGTAGTTGGTTATCATTTTGAATATTTTTACACCACAAGGACTCAAACTTTACATATATTCTATAATTACCTTGAAAATGATTGAATGACGTTAGTTATAGTCCAAAGATATCAGTATTCTCTCTAAAACCATATATGCTAAAATAGCTTACTTCTACCACATTTTTTTGATACACATGAAAGGACGGGTCAGAAACATATAATTTTTATTTAGTACATACCTTATCTGAATGAGAAAAAAGATATTGACTCAATAAATAATAATTTGTTTGTAATTTGGCACAACCAACAGAAGTCAATAAAAGTCTGCGAAATCTTTTAGGCCACGTGCTAAACATATGTTCACTTCAAAAGCTCGCAGCAGATCAGGAATGCACCTAAAAGCTAATGCAAAAGCTTTAATAAGCTTTTACAAGTGTTGTCAATTAAAAGAAAACAAAAGAGGTCGGAATTTTGAAAAATTTAAATTCGACTTAAATCCCACTAGATTGCCTCTTTGGGCCACTGTGCAGTGGGGTCAAATCGCATGATCTTGGCGGCAAATGAACTGCTCCAAAACGTGAGATTAATTTGCTCACCAAACTTGAATCTCAATAGGTGGTCCATGATATCAAGTTCCGTGTGACATGTGGCAATGTTTTGTTGAAACCACATGTCAACCAAGTCCAGTTTGGGCAAAAAAGTCGGTAATCACCGCACGGAATCTTGCTTCATTGACTGTAATGTTGCGATTTTCATTATTTTTGAAAAAGTACGGTACAATGATACTGCCTGCACACAAACCGCACCAAACAGTGCTTTTTTCAGGGCGCATTGGCAGCTCTTCAGACCAAAATTGGCAATTCTGTTTGTTGACGTACCCATTGAGCCAAAAATTAGCTTCTTCGCTAAAGACAGTTTTTCGATAAAAAAGTGAATCTTCATCCAACTTTTCTAAGGCACATTCACCAAACAAACGTTCACGCAGGTCACCTGGTTTCAGTTCTTGCACCAGCTGTATTTTGTATGGTTTTATACCGAGGTCCTTGCGTAATATCTTCCAGGTGGTCGAATAACACAAGCCCAATAGTTGACAACGACGACAAATTCTTCGATGCGATCTTCATTGATTCACTCTCCGCATTCAGGCGTGGATTAATGTCAAATAAAGTGAAACTGCTGCGAAATTTGGTCAGAATAGCTTGAAAAGCCTGTTTGGTGGGTCAATTTTGACGACTATAAAATGGACGTAATTTGCGAAACACATTTCTCACAGAGCACGAATTTCGATAATAAAATTTAATAATTTGCAAGCCCTGTTTGTTTTTAAGTCTATTTATGGTGAAATAGCAAACATTACTGAGGATTTTTGGCTTAGCCACATGTTACGAATCACGCGTGAGGAGTCAAAAAGATTCCATTGAAAAAACAAATAGCGAAAAAATCACCGTTTATAACATTTGCTACCTAAATTTTCGATATATAAAGAACTATTCTTAGAAGATGTGTAGGTTATATTAAGAAAATTTTTACGGGTTTAAATACAGGTTTATAATTCTTCACTCAAATCCTATATCTTTACTTTACCTACTAGATACTATAACTTTAATCTAACTGCATTATTCTTAACACAAAGAAGCACAGCAACTATGAGAAATACACGAGAAGCAATATTCTCTTCCATACGCAATTGTATTGCTTCTCGTGTCTTTCTCTTCCATACGCAAAATACATAGATGTATTGTCTTTCTCATCGTTGGAGTGCTTCTTCGTGATACACAATAATGCAGTAAATCTTTGCATGTAATGCAGTAATGAATAATGCAGTAAATCTCTTCGACGAAAGTGATCGAGTCAATTTCATACCCTGTTTGTATGCAAAGGTAATTCAGACCCACCTGAAATACATAAATATATATATATATTACTTCAAACAAGATCCACAATGTAGCTCCAATCATGATATATAATGGATATTTAAAATACGTTACACCTAGATACAAATACATAGATTAAGCTACCTATAGGAAGTACTTGAAAAAAAAACAAAATGAATGTGGTAAAAGGCAGCAATAAATATTTTAAAAATATATTCCATAAGAGTCTGGAAATTTAAATTTCTCAATTAACAAACTCTAAATATCTCAAACTCAGATATAAAAATAATATATACAAAACTATATTTATGTATGTAACTGTTTTAAAAATCAATGTTAGTACAACTTTCGCAACACATCTAAATGTATGTTAAAACAACCGTATTTAAAAAAAAAATGAACAAACAAATAAGCAAACAAGCAAACAAACTAAACTCAAAGATTTTTAAGAAATCCATTTAAAATAAAAACAAGCTAAACTAACTAATATAAAAATCCTATGGAGAGATACAATGACTGCTGAAACCAAAACATTAAAATGATTTAATAAGGACAACAACCAAAATAGTAGTTGCACAAAACAACAACAGGAACAAATTTTTTCTAAATGTCTTCTTTACGCTTCGATAAGAATTATCAAAATAATTTTAAATATTTCAAAATTACAAAAAAAAAAAAAAACAAAAAGGCTTAACAGCAAAGTTACAGAATCTATATTCAACAATACTTGTGTCTTTCGCGTGATGTTTTTCCAAATCAAAATTAAAACAACTTTGAGTGTTGGTGTATGTTTTTATCTCTCTCCTGCCAAATTTAAAAAAAAACAACAAAGTTTTATAAAAGAAATTTATAAATTATTAAAAGAATAGAAATAATTTTAATGTAAAATTTCAATCAACTGTAACTAAAAGTTAACTTATCCAACATAATGACAACAGAATGTTGAAAAATCGAACTAAATGTACTAAAAAAAAAAACGGAGGGAAACTTTTAAAGAAAAGACAAAACTAACTGAATTAATGAAAACCTGACATAATCATAAAGACAATACCTTTTTTTATTTTTAATATAACAATTTAAGATGCATTACAACCAAACTTCAAAACAATGTATCTGCAAAACATTTTTGATACTTCCTGTTTATGTTTACTATACGAAAAGAAAAAAAAACATACAAAACAAGTAAGGTTAAAAAAGTTTCTACCAAGTTGTGTAGAGTTTTTTAATTAATTCAATATCAACAATAATGAAAACGTAACCTACCGTTAAAATTATTACTTTATAAAAATTTACTATTTTTACATAGATTTTTTACTCTTACTCTTTAACTTTCTCTATCTCTCGTTCTCAATGTGTGTGCAGATATGTTAAGGTTATAAAGAAAAACATATTACGAAATATTCCCACAGAAAAAACTTTTTGAAAAATATTTTCTTGCTAAATAACAATAACTGTCTTTAACATGAAGGAGATCAGCTAAATCAACATAAAAATATATATTTTCTATACTCTTATATATGTAAATAGTAAATAAAAACTAACACAGCTAAATTTTTGAACAAACCATTTCAGAAAGCTAACATAGATTGTCATTACTACAAAATTTTTTATACTTCAATACAACAGCTTTTTGTCGTAAAAAACTTACACAAATTCAATGTTTTAGTAGATGAGCGTTATTAATAGCGGTATTTCTTCACCGAGTATTAGCGCTAATCCATGGATAAGACCATATTACCGAATAAGACGTGTTACTTGAAAAACTCGATCAAGATTTAAAGCTCGGCAATTGAGAAATCGCATTCATATTTAGATAAAACTATAATTTTTGCAAAATTTGCAAGTAATTGTATATTAAATGTTACGAATTTTGAAATGTTATAATCAAAAACGCTTGTTATTTTATCGGAAAACATTGCCTATTATGAAGTATTTTATTTAAAAGAACAAAACCGGAAGAGTATTTTCCCTTTTTTTGCCTGAAAACTTAAAATGTGTAATATTTTTTCCCAAAAATGTCTTCAATTAACTTTTGTTCTTGTTTTTGTTCAACTGAGCTCAGTAATTGGTAATAATTTATGAAATACCAATACAAAAAAATGATTCATTCAAGGTATTATTTTAAGCAATCAGCTCAAATATCTTTCAGTTTTTTAAGTTTCCGTATTTTCTACAGTTTCTTAGACGTTTTATTTCTTTTTTACCAAGAAGTCTTTTTAAGTATATTTTCCAGTACAATTTACCAGTCTTTTTGAATGTTTTTGAATATTTTTAAATTTTAATTAATTTTTGTTTTTATGTGCTAAGAAAATGTATGCCTACTTTACTCTAAAGTAAATTTTTATGGCGCTTCAATGGGCTCAACGTATATGTCTCTACAAAGCTAAGATGTATATAATTGAAGCTACTAAGACTATACTTTGAAGTTTTAAGTTAGTTCAAAATCATGAAAATCGTTTATTAATTTAATAAACGGTGTGTCATGGCTGAATTAATTTAGTATCAATAATAACCAATAATAAGGAAGTATCTTTTAATTCAAAATGCTTTTATCGTGTAAAAACGTTAGAAATTTTTTTAATAAGATTACGGTATATTTGCATATGAAAGGCTTACTTGACTTCTCTGAAATCCTCTTCTATCTATTTAACCAACAAACCTACATTCAATTTGTCAGAATCTATTTGAGCATCTTTGGAGAAATATAATTGTTGTTTTTTTAAGCATTGAGGTGATTCCTCGCTGTGCTCGCTACCTTGAGTTTTCATTCTTACACATCAACGGTTCAGAGGTAGTATTAGTTTGTAACTTTATTTTTCTGTTCGAAAAAAAAATGTATTCAAAAAAGTCTTAAAAGTTAAGTTTAATTTCTTAACTTGAAACTTGTAGCAATGACAACAAAGTTGAAAGTTCGGTGAAATCAATAATATTGCCTCAACATTCTTTAAAATTTCTTAAAACGTTGCAAACATTAAAGAACAATACCTTATTTTTCTCAATATAGAAAATATAACAAATGTAAAGTAACATTCTTAAGCACATTAAAGAATATGTTTGTAAAAGACGACATACACAAATAAAAAAAAACATACTATATATTTACTAACGTTAGAGATATAAATTGATATCGTTGAAAAATGTTAACTTACAGATCAATTCTGTCGCGGTAACGTTAGAAACTCACTTTATGATAACTTTCACAGTCTTTTAGTATTCTGCAATCAAGCGTTAGCGGTGAATATTGTTACCATATCTCTAGGTGGTAACAAGCAAAACAGCCGAAATTTGCATAGCTTGCATTCGGCGATGTGGGTATTTTTTTTTTTGCAGCAGCAGCTCTGGTTGGCTGTGAATAAAATTAACATAAAACCGCAGCTGCGCCGGCGTAATTCATGCATATTTTCTGAAAATATTATTAAAAAAATTAACAAAATTCAATTAATTCTTTGTATTTAATTATTTTTGTCCTGTTGTTTTCTTTCACCACACTATCACACAGAATAAGGTGAGTTTACGGCGCTTGATAGCGTTACCGAGTGCACAGAATACCGATTGCTAAGACAGGTAACGAGTTTTGGTAACAAGATTACTATTGCTGGTAACACACTGAATCGATCTGTTAAAGAGCGCAACAGAAAAATACTTCAACCCTAGTAGCTTTATTTCATAAACAACACCTAATCTAAGTTTAAAATTTTAAGTAATGAAAAATACTTCAAAGCAAAACAAAAACTATTTTTAGACATATGAGTTTATTCTCATACAATATATTTACATATATACAATATTTGTGTTAGAGCCATTACTAAAAGTATATGAAAGAGTTATAGTTACAAAAAGTTTATTAATATTCACTGAAACTATTTTAAAATTAGGGGGAGGGGGAAAACGAAAATACGCAAATATATTAAATAAAGTATTAAAATTAATCATTCATGCTGTTAAACTGCACAGTTGATTAAGTAAATAATTAATTAATGATAATTGTTGAAATATCAAAAATGCATAAATATATTTGTAAAACATTTAAATATACATAAATATATATAGAATGTTAAACATATACATGCAAGATTAACAACAACAACAACAACAACAACAACAAAAACAACAACAAATATTAAAATTAATGTTAAGATTTATTATAGCAAAATTAAAAAATGTACAGAATCATTATGATGTGAATGAATAAATATTAAAAATGGGCGATGAAACAACAAAAATAAACATATTTCCTCTCATTAATGTTTCAAATTGTTTGCGTTTTATTTCAAGATTTATATGTTTTCGTTTTTCCACACAGCACTCATTTCAAGGAAAGAATAAACTGGAAAATTGTATGGCATCTAAATGCTGTAAATTGGAGGTTTTAAATGCTGTTTTAAGAATTACCTAACTTAACTTAACTTAACTTAACTTAACTTAACTTAACTTAACTTAACTTAACTTAACTTAACTTAACTTAACTTAACTTAACTTAACTTAACTTAACTTAACTTAACTTAACTTAACTTAACTTTACTTTACTTTACTTTACTTTACTTAACTTAACTTAACTTAACTTAACTTAACTTTACTTTACTTTACTTAACTTAACTTAACTTAACTTAACTTAACTTAACTTAACTTAACTTAACTTAACTTAACTTAACTTAACTTAACTTAACTTAACTTAACTTAACTTAACTTAACTTAACTTAACTTAACTTAACTTAACTTAACTTAACTTAACTTAACTTAACTTAACTTAACTTAACTTAACTTAACTTAACTTAACTTAACTTAACTTAACTTAACTTAACTTAACTTAACTTAACTTAACTTAACTTAACTTAACTTAACTTAACTTAACTTAACTTAACTTAATTTAACTTAACTTAACTTAACTTAACTTAACTTAACTTAACTTAACTTAACTTAACTTAACTTAACTTAACTTAACTTAACTTAACTTAACTTAACTTAACTTAACTTAACTTAACTTAACTTAACTTAACTTAACTTAACTTAACTTAACTTAACTTAACTTAACTTAACTTAACTTAACTTAACTTAACTTAACTTAACTTAACTTAACTTAACTTAACTTAACTTAACTTAACTTAACTTAACTTAACTTAACTTAACTTAACTTAACTTAACTTAACTTAACTTAACTTAACTTAACTTAACTTAACTAAACTTAACTTAACTTAACTTAACTTAACTTAACTTAACTTAACTTAACTTAACTTAACTTAACTTAACTTAACTTAACTTAACTTAACTTAACTTAACTTAACTTAACTTAACTTAACTTAACTTAACTTAACTTAACTTAACTTAACTTAACTTAACTTAACTTAACTTAACTTAACTTAACTTAACTTAACTTAACTTAACTTAACTTAACTTAACTTAACTTAACTTAACTTAACTTAACTTAACTTAACTTAACTTAACTTAACTTAACTTAACTTAACTTAACTTAACTTAACTTAACTTAACTTAACTTAACTTAACTTAACTTAACTTAACTTAACTTAACTTAACTTAACTTAACTTAACTTAACTCGATATCTCATAATTGGTAAGTTAATTAAACTTGTAAGTTACAAAACTAATATTATTTTACGACTTTTATACAAAAACTTAACCATAAAAATAACATGGAAAACAAGAAAAAGGAAGAAAACTAAATATTTTTCTCATGAAATTACATTTCACCCAATAAGTCCCCGGCCTAGGTAAGGTTAGGTTTAGGTGGCAGCAGGTCTTAAGGTCAGCCCACTTAGACCATTACTGGTCCGTTGTGATACCACAGAATGAAAGAAGGGAGTATTCAAGTGAAACTTTTAAATATGTAGGATTTTTTTAATGTGGCAGAAGCTGTAGAAACATGTGATATTAAATATAAAGCAAGTGTTATGCCTTGCCTTCAGTCAAATCAAGTTATTAAGCGTTCCTCTCCACAAACTTTTCCTACCATCAACTACCACAACTATTCGTCGTAAATTGACGTATTTTAAAGTTTCTTTGATTAGAAATAAGGAGAGAAAGGTTATAGCGTAGGACCATGGCCCGGCCAGGATTCGAACCCAGGACGCCTGTGCGGCAGTCAAGCGCGTTACCACTAGACTATCGAGGCCACCTATGTCCCGGCCTAACTAAGAAAAAAACATTTTTTTTCAAAAATTATTCTTGATTCATCAAAATAGTTTCCTTTGGCGGGCAATCATACCAACGCTCCTGTAACTTTTCTGTGCCACTACTGAAGAACGATTATTACTTGTTCTCAAAACAGTCATCATCCGAAATAAATTTCTTACCTCGGAGTATTTTTTCAAGTCAGCAAAGAGGTAGTAGTCGCTGGTACCAGATCTGTACTTTGTTCCTGTAACAAAATCGGCAAGTTAACGATTTGTTTGCCGTCACTCGTTATCGATCACACAGCAATTGACAAAAAAGAAACACAACCAAACTTTATAGAAATTCTTCAAAGAGACATGTTAAGAGTCCATAGCACCTTATTTTACCTCTCAATTTCAGCACAATTTTTTCAATTTATTTTTGATAATTAAGTGTTCGAATTTTGTTCTGGCGATACTCATTGAATTTTTACAGCCATTTGCCTTGTTTTAAATGAAAAAAATCCATTTATTTTTCGTAGAATTTTACGTTAAATAAGACTATGTAAAAATAAATCCAATAATATACAAAATTAAGCGTGTAGCAATACAAATTCTTGTACTTTTCTTTAACTCAAAAAAAAAAATGAGTTTTTTAAATTTAAAATCAATATTATTACATTAATATTACTGAGTGGCGGCCGTAGCCTAGTGGGTTGAGTGCGTGGCTCCTAAGCTAAAGAACTGCGGTAGGCCGGGTTCAATTTCAGCTCAGACAGAAAGTTTTTTCAATTGAATTAATTTTTCTGTTCGGTCGTCACCTCTCTGCAGACAATGGCAAACCTCAGAGAGTAAAAATTGCCATGTAAAGCTTCTTGAGAACATAAGCCGTTCGGAGTCGGCATTAAGCACGTAGGTCCAGTTCTCGGTCATTTGTGATCAAACATTTAACAACACGAACAACACAATTGATCAATAGAAGCTAGGTCAAAGTCCTTCCAAGGGCTGAAATGGCCAGTTTATTTTTTTTTATATTATTACATTAATGACATTTGTTTTTTCACAAAAATTAATTGCTCGTAAAAATACGTAATTGAACTGAAGAACATCGAAATCGATAAATGGCTCCGATTTCAACGTTATTTTTTGTTCGTTAAACACTAATTCCTATGCATATGTTTGCTACCATTCAAAACCCGAGAAACAATTTTATATTTTGTGTCAATAAAGTATCTGATATATGTCCGGCGCCCATGTCAGTAAATGCCCGACCTCTGCACCTTGGGTAGGCATTATGTACGAACGAAGACCGATTCGGGCACTCGTCAGTTTATTGTGACCGAAAATAGTCGCTCGTTTTTGAGCAATTTATTGACATAATACAGACTTACTACGGTACTATTTTAGGTGACTTTCGAGGTACTTGTTGGGAATGTTTCAGATACATTATAGTTTAGACTCGCACCAGTTTTGAAACATATCAGATACTTTGACACGATATATGAATTTTGTTCTTGGGTCCTGTTTCTGCAAAAATTTCGACGTTTTTCGTTACTACTCGTAGCTTTTAAAAATAAAATTGAGTCCGATACTCTAAACTTTTGTGCCTGAGTAGTTTGGTACGGACACAAATTGTTTCTCGGGAAACAAATCCATTTCGTCAAATCTTTTATAAAATCTAACTCCTAGCAAAATTCTACCCAAAAGAAAAGGATTTTGTTTTCATTTTCAGCAAGATTGCTGTAAAAATTCAACGCATGTCGGAACAACAAAATTCAGAAACTTCAACCTTAAATACAAATTGAAAAAAATTATGATGAATTAGGTGCAATGGACTCTCAACATATTCCTCTTTAAGAATTTCAATAAAGTTTGGTTGTGCTTTTTTTTTAGTCGATTTCGTCACACTGTGTTATAATTCAAGAAAAAAAAATATATGTTATAAAATTATTAAGTTGGCTTTTTTTACCGTGATTGCAAGTATTAAAACCTTTTCACAAAAAATATCAACGCTAGTTGGATTTGTATTGAAACTTCATTAACACTTCGCGTTTTACGCCATAACTTCTGAACCCTTGAAGATCACACTGTCTTTTTATATCGTTGCAATTTTTTTAAAAGTTTTATATTTTTCCCTTAAAAAAGACAAAATAACCTTTCTAATGATAACCAATTTGCGAAAATCGCATTTAAATTGACTGAGCTACGTTATCTCAATATGAGCGATATAATGAAAACAATTTGTTTTTACTTTGACGAAATTTAAATTTTAAAACGTGAAGTTTTTTCAGTGTATGTATGGATTTTGACCAATATTTTGAACCCCATATTTGTAGGCACTGCTTGCATCAGACAAATCGACCTGTAACTTTTATCGAATCCCTTAATTTTGCGATGCAATGATATATCAATAAGCCGATTGCTGAAGATTGGTGCAACGTTGCCGGTTTCAGTCGCTTCAAGCGAACGTTCGTTTTCGTCACTTTGAAAACTCAAAATATACATGAGAAGTAAAACTGGAGAAGAAAGGCTCAATGGGTTTGCTCTTCTTAATGCTAACAGAGATGTGAATGGGGCCACGGAAGAAATTTTAAATGCACTAGCCCGAAATAAAAGGAGACTAGACATTATGATATAAATATTATTTAATAAAAAAAATGGAATAAGTCTAAATAAAAAAAAAAAAAATTAAATTAACCATACCACCGAAATTTTTTTCTGGGTACACGCCTGGTTTGAACTTTACTTAAAAATATGTTATTATTTTAACCGCAACATTCTTAAATATTTCAATGGAAATGAGAAATACATATGAGTATTTCCATACTGGCGTTAAAGGGGTTACACATTAGCGAACCTGTTAGTCATACGACAGCCATGTTCGAACTAATTTGATAGTTAAGAAGACAATCTGATGGTTTGTCGAACCCGAACAAAAATTCTTCGCTTGTATGATGAACACGTTGCTTTAATTTGAACGCTACCTCTTGCGAACAAGTTAGACCCACCTTGTTGTTTGAGGAACAAGTTCGTTAATGTGTTACCCCTTTTACGGACGATTTGTACGAAGAAATATTAAAAAAATATAATAAAAAAGGCAAATTTTTAAATGGTTTTTTATATTTTCGTAGTAACTAAGTAGCACTCTTTTAAGTAACAACAATGACAATAGTCGAATCGGTGTTGGTTAAAAATCGTTCATTTCAGGGGAGAAAGGGGGTTAACCATACAACCCTCCCCAGCGTTCGCGCCTGGTTCAAACACTTTTTTGAAAGACGTATCGATTTTATCACATTTTTAAGTTGCAAAAATTTAGAGTTAAAGGTGATCACATGTTCTTATAAGAATTCGTTTTCAAACAGTTAAAAAGTTGTGTGGTTACGTCGCTTTTAAATTCAGTATTTCTTTTATAAGATATTTTTGACCATGCAAGTGTTTTACAACTTTTTTTAAAGCATTAGCCCTTCAAACATAAATATGTTGCGAAATTTTTTTTATAATTGTAGATGTTTTTTAATGTGTTGTATAAGAAAATATACAACAGCTTGGCAATAATCAAACATATTGTTTTGGATTTCTGTTCACAAAATTATTGAAAATGTGGAAGAAATTTAATATCTTTTTTAAGTTAAATTCAACATAAAATACGGGACGTCCTTTTTTAACACGGGTAATACAACAATAGCATATTCTCACGACACCTTGAATTACTTAATTCGGCTCTCATTCGTAATTCGAGGCTCAATTATGTTCCGAATTAAGTAATTCGCCATACAATATTTGATAACCTGAATTACTTAATTCGAGGGTAATTCAGTTTGAATTACCACCCGAATGACGTAAAAATCGGTTTGATCTCTAATTTTGATCGATAATTAATCGAAAACAGCACTTCTATAGAAGAAGAAAGAAAAACAAAACAAATAGATGTCAGCAGTAAAAGTGAGTATTTTTGTTTTAAAATTAATTTAAACAATAAATAAACTTTTTACAGCACCCTGAAACCCCTGTTTCTGCAATTCCGCCATCATTTTCATCAGTATATGGATGGATCATTCTTCTCCAAATCCAGATCGGTCGCAACATCACCCACGGCTTCGATGCAGTCGAGTCTGCCAACAAGGAAATTGGTTTGTGGTTCACTGAAAAGGAGCTCACCGGCTGGACACCAGCGGCCGTGAAATGGGTGTACGAATAAATGAATCATTGCATCAGTGCATATCAGTGCTGCACAGTTGGTAGAATTAGCATTTGTCTTATTTTATGATAAGCAGGAAGATGTAATCTTTATGACCTAATTTTAGCATGTGGCTATTCTTGCGGCATCCTCGCAGCTCGTCCATCTTATGTAAAATGTGAAAACTTGTTTATATATATATATATATATATATATATATATATTAGGGCGGGTTGATTTGTATGGATGAAAAAAAAAAAAATAAAAATCGTATAGCGAAAACGTCATCTACATAAAATTCTAAGAAAATTCTCCGAAGAAACCATAGGTCTTAAATCAAACACTAATCCGCGCCTCTCGACTTGAAATTTTTTTCCTCTTTCGCTAAAAAAATTTTTTTTTAAATATAGCGATTATGTTTTATTTTATTATAGTTTATGCAATACAGGTTTTGTTTTGAGACTAATCAAAATATTCAATTATCAAAAAAGCAGTTGAACCCCAATTTGCATCTCCTCTCATTTGCGTTCTATATGAAAAATAGTTTGAACACGTTTTACCTAAACTGCGTTTTGCCAAAAACAAAGAATAATTCAAAAAAATTTTTTTTCGAATAAAATATGCAAAACATACTTCTCAAAACAGGAAAAAAACATGACCTCTAATTCAGTTTATTTGATCTATAGAAATATAGATCAAATAGTAGTAACTATAGAAAGTCGTGCCAAAGTACCTAGAATGGAGAGTAAAAAAGACTTAACAAAATTAACATATAACCAATAAGTAAAGTTTTCTTTGTATTCTATAATTGCTTCTCTGTATGTATTAAAGACCTTCTTTCTTTTAACGACACAAAATTTGTTTATGGTAAAAAAATTACGGAAATATTGTTTGAGCGAAAACACTTCTTTTGTTTGTTTTAATTTGCATTATAAAAGACTTGTTTATCTAT
Organism: Dichetophora obliterata; assembly: GCA_963920525.1. Lineage (NCBI taxonomy): Eukaryota > Metazoa > Arthropoda > Insecta > Diptera > Sciomyzidae > Dichetophora > Dichetophora obliterata. The sequence continues at coordinate 45,254,348 of OY986439.1, forward strand.
GTTCCTTATAAAAATATTAAATATAAAATTATATACAAACTTTTTTACTTGGGTGAATATTTTTTTAGTGTAAAAAAATGTTGAGTGTAGAAAAGGGGGCATATAAATTTTCAAGTCGAGAGGCGTGGATTAGGATTTTATTTTAGATACATGGTTTCTTTGGAGAATTTTCTAAGAATTATATGTAGTTTATGTTTTTGCTATACGATTTACAAATAAAAAAATCAACCCGCCCTAATATATATATTTATGTAAGATAAATGTTCATAAATGTGCCAGAAGTTAAAAATTAAAGAAAACAATTAAAATAATTTTGTTATCTCTTTTAAATAGGCGGCCTTCGGGTGCTGCTTAGGGACTACATTCCTCAGTAAGTCCAACGCCGGCTATGCTGTCTACAGTTCTTCTGGATAGAAGTATCTTTTTAAAAGGTGGACGGTCAAGTGTGCATAATACGTGAAATGTAATATCTTCAAAAGTAATGCATGCATTTTTATGATAAATTTACCCTAAACTTTGAAGTTTTCGTGAATTTTATCTCCTAAACCAAACGAGAGAGACAGTTTTTGAATTCATATTTAGGCTAAGGAGGTTCAAATACATTTAATGTAAAAAATAAAAAATATTCGGGCCCGGGCCATAAAGTAAAATTTTGGCAATAAAATTAACAAAGAACAGCTGTCAAACCGAATTACGATTGTTTCGTGAGAACGGGGTAAATCGCAATCGTATTTCACAGACCGAATAACTTAATTCAGAGTGTCGTGAGGACATGCCATAAGGGTATTCACAAGGTATTATAAGGTCATTTGCCTTAAGCTGAAAACATGAACATTTACAACTAGTGCGAACAGCAACTCATAGTTCATTAGGTCTGTTTCCGTACTAACTTCAAGTAAAGTTCAATCTGTGGGAGTAACTCAGTTATCTCAGTTATAACGACTTCAAGCAAGTTTCGAGCAGAACAGTTGCTGTTAACAGCTGATTGACAATAAATTGTAGCAATTGGAAGAAAAAGATTCGTGCTCGAAGAAATTTTTGAAGTAAAGTTCAAACTAGATTCGGATAATTGTAATAGAATAGAGAGCAACATTTAGCTTGTTTTTCTTCTCTCTCGAGCTTGAAAAATGTGGTAAGAAACGCTTTCAAGCAACTTCAAGTTACTTGAATCGAGTACGGAAACGTAACAACAACATTTTTAAACTAATGCAAAATCTTATGAGAAAACGATAGCATAAAATGATTTTTTATACACCTTGGGAATACCCTCTATATGCAATTCGTAGCTTATGAGCAAAATAGAAGAGAAAAATACGTAGTGAAGAGTACGATAACACATTTGGTTATATCCTCGTAAATGTGTGCGTGTACATCTATAAGCACATCTACATACATGACGTCCACTTAAGAGTGAAAAGGATTGAGATGCACTGAAAGACACAGACACAAAGGCACAACGACAGACTAACTTCCCAATGTGCACAAAAACGGATGCGGATCCGTTACGAACCCGTTACGAGTCCGTCAGTACGCACTACGCTTTCTTATGTTTCGACGGACCCGTTACGAACCCGTTACGAATCCGCCAAAAGAGTCTGAAACGGATTCGTATATGAAGTCCGAAACGGATTCGTATCTGAAGTCCGTTACGGATTCGTTTCTGAAGTCCGTTCTGAGTTCGAGGCGGATCCGAAAAAAAGGAAAAAGCAATTCGTATTTTTGAGAGGAATCGCTCTTATGTTTTGACGGACCCGTTACGAATCCGTCAAAAAAAAAATACCACAACGTTAACATAAAAGACAGTCTTAAATTTGTTTTACAATTTTTTATTTTATTTTCAGTGGATTAGGGATACGAAATACAATTGTGTACTTTTTTTATTTTAAACAACTTTTTTATTTCATTAGGCTCGTGCTCCTCAAGCTCTCCTTCAAATCGAAGAAAAGTACTTGTCAGAATTTTTAAATAATTATCATTACTGATCAAGTTAAATGTGACTATAGGATAGCCGTACACAAAATATTTTTCGGAAACTTTTTTAATTGCGTGAATTTTTTACGCTTTGTCATTATAGCAGTAAAAGTTATTGGGATGCTTCAATGAAAAATAATGTTTAGCTGTTTGAAGAAACAAGTATGAGCCATCCTGGAACTCACCAACATTGTTCTCGTTTGTTTGATATTTTGAATTATTTTTTTTACCATTTAAACTAGCCCAAAATTTTTTTTGTTTTAATTTACGTTTAATTTCCTGCAAAAAGTTTTCGAATTTGAATGCGTCAAACTTGTTTAGAGAACCTATATTTTTAACATCTGTAGCTAAATGCGTCAAACGAGTCCGTTGCGAGTTCGCATTATTTAAAAAAAGGAGTCTGAAACGTCTGTTTCGTATATGAAGTCCGAAATGGATTCGTATCTGAAGTCCGAAACGGATTCGTATCTGAAGCCCGAAACAGATTCGTATCTGAAGTCCGAAACGGATTCGTATCTGAAATCCGAAATGGATTCGTTTCTGAAGTCCGAAACGGATTCGTAACTGAAGTCCGAAACGGATTCGTAACTGAAGTCCGTAACGGAGAGAGGAATTTCATACGAAAAAGGATCCGTTCCGGATGCGAAACGCAATCCGTTTCGGACAAAATGTACGAAGAAGTGAGTTCGTAACGGATTCGTAACAGATCCGTTTGGCACACTGGGTTGCTGCTACAAGTGGATGCAGGATGAATGCATTTATGTTGTCGACATGGTTCTTTGGCGACTATTAAATTCACTTATTTTACAAGGAATTAAAAGGATTGCGGCATAAATAATCCTTCGTTTAAGGTAAATCTAGTAGAATAATTGCAATTAATGAGAGAGATAAATGATATGGCTTTAACTAAATCTGACATTCATGATGATATAAAGTCAAATCCTTTAAACATGCAATTTATATTTATAGCACAATAAAAGTGCAATTTGCTTTATTGCGATTAATAAAAATTAATTTTTGCCCAATTAACATGTCACTAACGCAGTAGCATGGCCTTAAAAAATGCATTTTATTGCCACAAATGTCGGGATTATTCCAACATTCATTAGCGTTAAGTTCATTAACAGAAAAAATTACATGTGTATCGTTTGTGGGCGTTGTGCAATTCATTACTCTCCTATGATACCAAATTCAATACAACGTTGCACAGTGTTTTGATTTTATACATTCTTGTGCCAAAAAATAGTAAACATTGACGGATTTTGAAAAAATTTGGTACAGATTCGTTTTTGACTCCTATTAAAAAAATTTCAAAAAAATGGTGCATATTAGAACAATGCAACTCCTCCCTCCCGTACAAACCCAAAATGGGAAACAGCAAAAGTCGATATGTTTGAATGAAATGTAATACGATGTCGTCTTTTAGGCTTATTAACACAGTTTTTAAATATAGTGTACATCTATTTACTAACACCTCTCCCTTTCCCCTCCCGTACAAAACGAAAACATTCAAACATTAACAGATTTCATTAAAATTATGTACAATGTTGTATTTTTGGCTTATTAATACAATTTTCGAACATGATGTACATTGAGACTCAAATGACCACCATCTCCAACCCACACGCTAACCACCTCTTCCAGCCCCACCTGAACCTGTACAATCCGAAACTGGAAAACAGGCAAGCATCCACAGATTTCGACAAATTATAAAGGAAAAGTTAGGAAGATTTTGTGTTTTTTAAGCGGGCTCATAGATAATTACAACAACATTATTCTATCTAGTAATTCTAGTTTAAGAAAAAGAAGAAAATTAAAAAAATACAGTATGCACGCTGTATATATAGAAGTGAAATTTCTTGAAATTAAGGATATAAGAGATTTTTGTGAAATGACAGAGAGAAAAGGAGAGAGGTAGAGAGCATCTTAAAAGAAATGCTATGCAAAATATGCATACAAATATTCTGCTTATATAATATTTACAAAGTCATTGGTTAGTGTTTTAATTGGTTATACTAAATTAGTGGTTTTTTATTACTAAATTATGAGATAAACATATGTCTGTGATTAGCATTTTTCGACGTAGAAAAACTGTATGTATTGTAGAGAAATCCATTGTGGGGATCTACCTGTATACAAAACCACAAAATATAGGAAGAAAATGTCTATTCAAATTATATAAAAAAAAAGTATAGCAGTGAGAGGACTGCCGACCGAAGCGAAAACCTATATATAAAATTAAAATTAGTATTCTCTGGAAGACGTTGTCCTGCCACGGACCGCCTTACTGCTATATAAGAATTTTCATGCTAATAGGGGGTTTCGAACTATCCTACATGTAGGATGGATTTGACAGGTCGGACGGACATGTAGGATGTGCGAAAGCTCATATTGCAGCCCGTCCTACATGTAGGATGAAATTAAAAAGTTTTAAAAGTTTCGCTCTGATCTTGTTCTTCTCTGTGCGTCCTTGTTTGTAGATTTCCTTGGTAATTGTTGTTGCCGCAGTTAGCCGGAAATTTTTTGTAGACGTTGTGAATTCTAATCGTGTAGCTACAGTCGGCATATGAAATTAGAACTATTTTTGTTAAGAGCTTATAACAATTTATTAAATTTTTTATATATTACTGAAACTATTTATTTTAAGGAAAAGTGTTACCATATCAAAAATACATATAATTAAAGTCATTTATTTAAATTATTTCATTATTGAATTAATATAAAAAATTAAAGCTTATTTATATCTATTTATATTATAACACTAACACAATATACATGTTCACCATATCTATAATGCGTTGTGTATTAAAAATAGAATATTCTAAAATTAAGAACTTTCTATAGCTTATAAATTATATATAATTCATATAAGAAATTAAAGCTAAACAGTTTTAAAAAATAGAATTCTTAGGATAAGCAGACTTTAGTTATTCAATTACTACTGAAAATGTTAATTATTTCGCAGGTTTAATACGTAATTAATATTATATAAATATACATAAATATTCTTTTAATTTCTTTAAATATATATTAAATATTCTTTAAATATAAAAATGTATATATTTACATATATATAGTTCATATATATGAACAATTTAGCTCATTGAGGAAATTTAAAGAATATTTATGTATATTTATACATATATATACATATATATATATATATATATATATATATATATATATATATATATATATATATATATATATATATATATATATGTATTTCCAATACAGTAACACTTTTACTAAAAACAAATAGATTTACCAATATTATATATATTCTTTAATTCATATGTAGATATAAACTGTTTTCTAAATTAGTTCGATGTCATATGCTGACTGTAGCTACAAATAAGCATCCACAAAAAATTAAAGCTTACTGTACAACAATAACTACTTAGTAAATTTACAACAACAACGCAAAGAGAATTAGAAGATCCCAGCGGTTGCGCAGCATTAGAGAGGATGAACCGAAGTGACGGAGTAAAATATACAGCACTTTGCATGCTATATTTTCTGTTTGCCTGCTAGCAAGCACTTAGCACTTGCTTGTGCTACTGGTGATGGCACTTAGAGGATGTTGGCTAGCAACAAATTTTGCACTGCACTTGCTGGTGGTGGCACTTGGAGGACGCTCGCCAGCAAAGAAAGCCAATTTAATTTTGCTGCACTTGCTGATGTTGGAGACCGTTGGCCCACACACAGGCAGACACAAACTCAAGCACTTTCGTTCATTTTTTTCATTAATTTGTTATTTTTTAAGTTTTTTAAGTTTACAATATTACAAGTTTACGAAATATGTTGCAAGTACAAGCTCTCGAATTAAATATGTCGCAAATTGATAAAATGCAAATAAAACGACTGAAAACTTTCCGATTGACACACAGCCATAGTTGACAACTCTGAATATAAAATGCCGCAGTGGTGAAAATAAAAAGCCACTGACAAATACAACAAGTATGAAAATTGTCAAACTTTGTTTGACGATATGTAATAAAATAAGAGCATGCATGTAATTATTTGAATGTTTAACATATTCCTTTATCACAACTTTAAGATTAAAATGTTAAGGGAAGGTTCTCCTGGATTTTTTTGAAAAAATCCATTTTTTTTTACATAAAATGAAAGTTACATATATGTAGAATGTTTGTGCCAAGGGATATTTCAATACGACGCGTATTTCTCGAGCTAGAGCGTGTCAAACGTACCCATGTCACGCGCGCGTACCAACTTTCTAAAAACTTTAAACTCGTTTTTCTCGGAACCATGTTTTCTAATCTAACGGACAGCACAGGGCTTGTTCTATTGATCCGATTTCCTTCATTCAAAGAATGTTTGAAAGTATATACTTTTTTGTACGCCTGGAACCTAACATTGGCATAAAAAATTGTTTATTTATAATTTTTAAACGAGATCTAAGTAAAAAAAAGCAAAAAATTTCAATTTTTTTTTTAAAAGTCCATAAAATTGGTTTTTTTTACCAAACTTAATTGAAGTTAGGTTCCAGGCATATGAAATGTTATCAATTTTAATAAATTTTATACATTTCTCATTTCAGTTCACTACCTGAGGCCCCACACTGTCCGCGGGAGGTCGATGTTTTGCGCGCAGAGGTCGACGAGATCCGCCATTTTCAAGCCGCCATTTTGAATTTTTCAAATATTTTTTTTTACTCGTCAATAAACCACGAATCAAAGTTCAAAAGCATAAGTTCGTATGTCTTTTCATTTTCCCACAAACCATTCTCAAATTTTGCTTGTTTTTCGGCCAAATCCAAAAAAATCCAGGAGAACCCTCCCTTAAAACATTCAATCCAAACATTATTTTTCTTGTTTGCGAACGAAGTTCCAGCAGAAAAAAGCAGAAAGAGAAGAAAATCGATCCATTTTTAAATCTCACCATCGCCAAACTTTAAAGGCATATATATACCAATATAAACCAAACAAATAAAAAGTTTTGGTTGCAAACATCTTATTGCAACCTAACTTAAGTATTTTTATACTAACAAACAGATTATATGCGTTAATTTAAGGAGTTTCCAAGTGATTTCTTTGTGAGCTTGCGGCCGATTGTGGACGATTTCCTTGGGAAAATACGATGATGCAAACCAATGATTTACCCTCTACCAAAATCGTTCAACGCGCCTAAAGAAGTTTTCACTTCAAAAAGAGAGAGAGAGAGAGAGAGAAAATCTTAAAAGAAATGCAATGGAAAATTTGCATAAAAATATTCTGCTTATAAATAATTTCTGCTTTATACTATTTACAAAGTCATTGGTTAGTGCTTTAATTGGTATTTAAAATTGTATTTATTGTAGAGAGATCCATTATGGGGATCTAACTGTATACAAAAACCACAAAATATCGGAAAAAATGTCTTTTCAAATTATATAAAAAAAAGATAACCCCTAGAGAGATAAAATAAATGAGCTGGTCCTATTTATTTTCTTCCCCATCAACATTTCTTATCAACACAACTACACTCTATCTGCCGCTCTTCTGGTGCAGCCCACACAAAAACATAAAAAAAATGTCTATTATAGTTTGTGCCAAAGAAATCTATGACCCCTAGAGGAATCAAATATGTGAGCTGGTCCTATTAATTTTTCTCCCTCAACATTTCTTCTGAACACACCTATACTCTATCTGACATCCTTCTGGTGATCCCCATAAAAAACACACACAAAAGAGCAATATAAAACGTGACGAGACTCGAAACATTTTTCATTACGTCAATTTTTCGTAACGAGACTCTAAAAATTTCACTCTCAGTATCAACTCGCCGCCTCAGAAGTTTCACTTCAAAAATAGAATAGCAAAACAAAACAAAAAAAAAATCCTTTAAAACATGTGTAATTGCTTTGTCATTATTGCTACTTTCACTGATTTTAGTTAATTTTTTATTTTTATTTATTTTTTATTTAGTTCAATGTTTGTTTTATTTATATATATTTTTTTAAATAAAATTTCATTTGCGAAAAACCTACTGGCTTTACTTTATCATAATCAAACCATTTTGGACCCATATTTTAAGTCTCTGCTGAAATAACCATTTGGAGCGACGAGGAGCGCGCCACTTATATTGAAATGATGCCATTACATATTTTTACTGAGTATTAGTTGGTCATGATTTATCTTTGCGTAAGTTTCTTCTTTTACAAAGTCAAACCATATATCTAATGCAGTCAGGTTTATCTTTTATTTCGAGCCATGCAGAGAAGATAACACTAATTTTCATAGAACATGTCTCATAATGCCTCATTTACACGAGTGACATTTACTGACTTTAATAATGACTTGATGACATATCATCATGACGCTGCTATTTAGACGGCACAAAAAAGTGACTTGCCCAGAGCTTTGTCACTAAGTTTCAATCTATTTTGGCAACTTTCAAATTCATAATGATTTGACCAGCAAAGTAGGTGTTTACATGAATGACAAAATTTATAATTCTTAAATACTGACAAAGCAAAGAAGTTAAAAATTATTTTACAAATGGAGGACAACAAAATAAAAGCTGTTGCTTATTTAGCATATTTACTAATTGAAGGGGGCCAAGGAGGAAGAAGAACGCTGGAGAAGAACGTTTCATCTTCTGAAAAATACTGGCTGGGCTCACTTAAAAAAAGAAATGAGATTAAATATTGATTATGATTATTATATTCTTTAAACTCTTTAAATTACTAAATACTAACCAGTCCATTTTTAAGCAAACAGTTAAATTTCTAGAAACAGTTAAACGCACTCTGTCAGTAAGGAATGAACTTTTTCATTTTTCTTTAAGTTGGTCACTATGTATAAATGGGTTTACACGGCATTTACACGATGTCATTCAAGCGACAACACTAATGACATCTGATTTTAATCATTATTTTATGATTAAAATAATGAAACAAAATAACATCATTTACACGATAATGGCACTTAATGATGTAAAAAATGACAAATATGTCATCCGTGTAAATGAGATATAAGAAACAAAATTTCGTCATTATTTGCAGGCACTTGCAGCTGTGATATTTTTTAGTCGATAAAACACATTTTTAGCAAACTAAAGCAAAACAATTTAGAATATACCTCGAAATATTTTTTTTTATTCTCTTTCAAACTTTTAAAAGCTCTGTTTTTTACTTCAACAATCATTACGACTTTGAAAATATACGTAAAACGAAAGTTGTAATCAAAACAAACACCGCATAATTTTCTTATTTGCATTTGATTACAAGTTTTTAAAATATGCTACATTTATTAGGGTTGCATTTAAAGTAACTCAATTAGAGGAATCGAAAAGTGAACCAATTTTTAGGTTTTTTTTTTTGCTAAAATATCAGTTTTTCTAACAATTTACTTTCAGAGCTCCGAGTAATCAAACGAAATAAAAAATTTAAAATCACTTTGTGCTTCTTATTAGTTGCAGTGTGTTCTATTGGAAAATAAAACTTTTTTTGTCTTTTTTGGAAATTGATTTTGTTCCTATTTATGGCAAAAAGAAAACACTGTGCGTCGCCTGCAAGTTCAGAGCTACTACAATCAATGCGCAATTGTTTGGAAAACATCAATGAGCAGTTTAAGTAATCCCAGCAGCAGAACAGTTTGTTATATGTTTTGTATTTCGCATAAATATGGCATTTTGGGATGAAAAGTAAACAGAATGTCAGAACAATGTGTCTGATTATTGCCAAACTCTTGTGACTTTTATTATATGACGCAGTTAAAAACATCTACTTGAAATAAACATTCTGTGAATCAATACAATCAAATACTTATATCTCATTCTTTCAGTGACTTTAAAAACAATTCCGTCACAATTTTTGACTTCAGGAAGAATTTTTCAGAAGAGTTTCTTTCACATTCTTCAATAAAAAAATTATTTTCTTCCTCATCGAATGTATTTTCATTTTCGTCCGAAATATTTAACAAAATTGTTTCTTTATTCACAAGACGCTTTATATGTCTTTTTGAAAACATGCTTACCTTTTAAAGTTTTTGATGAAAAATTAAATCAAAAACTTAACTGTCACAAGCACAACCACTTTTTTGAATTTCACTTGCACTACGGAAATCACTTCAAATAACGTTAAACTTCAATAAAAATATAACACGTGTTCTTCGCATTGAACAGTTAGAAATTCAAGGATACAAAATTGCACAAAAACTCAAAATAAAACGCAAAAGTAAAGAAAAAAAAAATCAAAAAGATAGTACCACACATTACCACTTCACTTTATTTGATGTGCATGATTTCTTTTATTTAGTTTTCAATGAAAAATAACATGCATTTCTGAAGTTCCTTCTGGGATGCTAAGGATCGCTTCCAAATTTGATGCACTTCTTAAGCAAATACAACTGGTAATTTTTAATCGTTCGATGTTTGTTTTAGAGAAATACTTTATTTTATAACCTACAACAAATGACTTTTTTAGTAAAAAATTGTTCTTTTCAACTACCATTTTAGTAAAAATCAAAATTTTTCAAAAATCTTCTATTAAAAACTCAAAAAATTTCAGCCGAACCGAAATTACTATTTTTTTTTTTTTAGATAAACAAGCTTCGAAAAAATCTTTTCCACCGCTTAATTTAGGTGCTTCACTTAACTACTGATTTTTGTTACAATAAATAATATTTGTCTACTGAAAATTCAAAAAATTCTCTGCAAAAGTTATCTTAATATATACAAGCACACTGCTCCGTGCCCAATATCTCTCAAACTGTTCAGCCTGAGAGTATGCAAGGTTGCTGCTCCACACACAGTATTTCTCAAACTGTAACTATTTTTTAACAGTAAGTTACTTTTACAAGACATACTGTTCTTAAAAATTTTCAGCTTGAAAGTATGCACAGAAAATGTGTTTGATACTACTTATCAAAATAGTGAGAATATTGGGTTTTTATAATAGTACGTTTTGATCTAACTGCCTTTTTTTCATCCTTTTATAAAATAGTTATAACGAATTTAATGAAATTCCTGGACCTGCAACTCTTATCAGTACTTACTTACTTACTTAGGTGGCCATAGCAACCCGTCGTCGGGTTTCGGCCGATCTCATCAGCTCTCGCCAGGCACCTCTGCTTCGCGCGCGCCTTCTCCAATTGGTTTCACCAAGCGCGGTTAGGGCTTCCTCGACCTGGTCAATCCATCGGAGGCATGGTCTCCCTCTTCGTCGTCGGCCTTCGGCCTTCGCCTCGAACACCTTTTTCGCTGGAGCATCGTCATTCATACGATGGACATGACCTAGCCAGCGTAATCGCTGGATTGCGATACGCTGAACTACTTCAATGTCGTCGTATAGCTCATACAGCTCGTGGTTCATTCGTATGCGATAGTCGTCGCCAACTCGAATAGGGCCGAAGATTTTGCGAAGAACTTTTCTCTCAAACACCCCAAGAGCGGCTGCGTCTGCTTGCGAGAGAACCCATGCCTCAGCGCCATAAAGAAGCACAGGTATAATGAGCGTCTTGTAGAGTGTCAGTTTTGTCGATCGAGAGAGGGCTCTGCAACGTAATTGCTTACTAAGCCCGTAGTAGCACCTATTAGCAATTGTTATTCTTCGCTTTATCTCCAGGCTGACATCATTATTGCTGTTAATGGCGGTGCCAAGGTAGGTAAATTCCTTGACCACTTCAAAGTTATAGTTGCCTGTTGAAACGTGAGAGCCTAGCCGCCCCGCTCCCCTGCCAGCAGGCAGCATATACTTCGTTTTACCCTCGTTTACCGTCAAACCCACCTTGGCTGATTCTTTTTCGATAGCGGTGAAAGCAGCAGTGACATCTCTCTTGGTTCTACCGATGATATCAATATCATCAGCATACGCAAGGAGCTGAACACCTTTGTAAAAAATGGTGCCATTGCGATGCACACCGGCCTTTCGTAGGATCCCCTTCATGATGATGTTGAAGAGATCGCAAGATAGCGGGTCGCCTTGTCTGAAACCTCGTTCAGTATGGAAGGTTTCGGAGAGGTCATTTTCTACCTTGACGGAGCTGCAAGTATTGCTCAACGTCATCCTGCAGAGTCTTATCAAATTTGCAGGTATACCGAACTCAGACATTGTTGCGTATAGGCAATCCCGCCTCGGGCTATCGAACGCAGCTTTATAATCGACAAAGAGATGATGCGTGTCGATTTGCTTTTCGTTGGTTTTCTCCAGGATTTGGCGCAGTGTAAAAATCTGGTCTATGGTGGATTTACCAGGTCGAAAGCAACACTGATAAGGTCCAATCAGTGTTTTTGTATACGGCTTAAGTCTTTCACATAGTACGCTCGAGAGGACCTTATATGCGATGGAAATAAGACTGATACCTCGGTAGTTGGCGCAAATTGTCGGGTCTCCTTTCTTAAGTAAGGGACAAAGCACGCTGAGATTCCAGTCGTCGGGCATGCATTCCGCTAGCCATATTTTGCTGATGAGTTGATGCATGCACCCTATCAATTCATCGCCGCCGGCTTTAAACAGTTCAGCTGGCAGGCCGTCAGCACCCGCTGCTTTGTTGTTTTTGAGCCGCTGGATAGCAACTCGAACCTCGTCATGGCTAGGTGGTAGAACTTCTACTTCGTCATCGTCGATTTGTTGTGGCGAACTGCATTCTCCATGGGCGGAGTTGGTGGGATCATTGCCCGTAAGCAGTTTGGAAAAATGCTGTCTCCACAATCTCAGTGCGCACTGCGTATCTGTAACCAAATTTCCATTCCCATCTCTACAAGTGGATGCTCCGGGCTTGAAACCTTGGGTTAGACGCTTAACCTGTTGGTAAAATTTTCGTGTATCCTTCTTGCCTTTGTACACCTCAATTTCAATTATAAGTTCTGTGCTGAATTTCATGCCTCTAGGTCCAAAAATCAAAATTGTTTACTTCACCGTTATATGGAAGGTGGGTGTGGTAGTGGGCGCACTCTTAACATTTGTTTTTTTTTTTAATTTGTTAACGTTATCGAAAGGAATGTCTATGACAAATTTTGTTGCTCTACAAGAACTACTTTTATTTTTGGCCATATACATTAGTATTACAACTACTATTGTTATGATGAAAAAAAGTTTTTCTAAAATTATAGCATCTAAACTTTCAAAAGTTAAAAAATGCTCACACAAAAACTTTATTTAAAATCTTTTAATTATACATAAATATGTTTCGTTAAAAAAAGTCTTTAGTGAAAGTTGTAGAAGCTTTTTTTTAATCTAATCCTAAGCCGCTTGCCACATCTGAGATATAATATTAAACAAAGTAAATACCAACATTTCAAATTAAGTAGCATGAAACAATATATCCCATAAAACACACAAAAAATATCCTTCCTTCCTTCCTTCTTTCCTTCTGCGATGCTTGTAGAGAACACATTCGCTTGATTTCACTTAATTGGATAATTAAAACCTTATTTAAACATTGTTTACTTTTCCCTCTGCGGTAGTAAAAAAGGGGATTTTAAAATAACCCAAGTTCATGGAATGGCTTTGCAAAGGATTTAACATGACGATAGACTTTATGCCTACGGACGCAAATACCAAAAGAATTCCAACTGATGTATGTAGAGAGAGGCAACATATCTAAACTTGAATAAGCACTGATTTATTACTTTAACTCGAGTTTGAAGTAAAGAAACCAATTTATGTGAAAAATGAATTGGCTCGATTCGGGTAAGGTGACAATATAACAAAACAATTTTTTTTTTTTACTTTCTCCCAGCGTGTTGTTAACAATTTAATTTGCTTTAACGAGCTTTGCTTTGTGTCCAAAATATACGCTTCAGAGGATCTTTTATGCTTGTCCTGTCCTTTTCATTTACCTGCTTTGTGAAAATGTCAGCAACAAAATACATTTCAGGTTAGTGTATGAGTTGTATGTGGGTTATGTGTTTATATTTTCAATTGCTCTATGGTTTGGTGGGGAAAGAGAGAATCATCTTAAAAAAAATGAAGCAGCTCATACCAATGTTTATTTTTATGAATTTAAAAATTTTTTTTATAATTTAATATTTTCTAACTTAGGTATAATATTTTGTATAATAAATAAAAATTAATAGCATCAAGCCTATGGTCAGTTTATGCCTTGTATAAAAGGGTTAAACTTCTAAAATTAATTTATTCAAGTTACTCTACAAAAACAAAATTTAAATACTTATAAACTGTTTATAAATTATTTAGAGAAAAACAAATATAAACCAATTTACTAATTAATTACAAAAAAAATTTGCATTTATCCCAATCTAAACGCCCTGAGTGGTTAAAATCCCTGTCCACCCTTGTAACGTAACGACGCATATCCATGTTGATAGCTTGGGGCACAATAATTTGAAGGCGTAAAAAATGAATCACCGGCGGCTGAAACACCGAAGGCATTATATGAATTTGTATAGCTTTTTGCCGCCGCAGCTGCCGAATACATGCCGAGCGAGGGAAATCCTAGCGAGTAGGCGTGATGATGTGGTGTGGCCAATTGCTGAAATTGTTGATGAAACAAAGTCGCTCCGGCCGTTTTGTCTGGGTTGAGCTTGTGAGCTGTGGTGATGGGCGGCACGGGTTGAGGTGTAGTCACAAGCATGGAACGGCCGCTCGTACAGCTGCGCTCGTTGCGACGAAATTTGGCACGTCGGTTTTGGAACCAAACCTATAAAAACAAAAAAAACCAAGCAAAAATTTATTTTATCAAAGAGCTGCTTTGCTATGTGATAAAAACTGAAACTATGTGGCTACCTGCACTCGCGCCTCGCTTAACCCCACCTTGGTGGCCAGTTCTTCACGCACAAATGCATCTGGATAGTGTGTGCGTTCGAAAATCTTCTCCAGTGCACCCAGCTGACAGCTGCTAAAGGTGGTACGATTACGACGTGGTTTTCTAGAACTCGAACTTGGCATTTGCTCTGTGCTGTATTCCTCACTTGTAGCGTAGTTTTCATCTGTTGATAGAACCAATACATAATTTTTAGAAATTAACGCAATATTCTTATAATCATTTAAATTCTAGGAAAACTTTTTAGAAGCGTAAATTTGTTTTCTATCCTATTGGCAATACAATAATGGCGCTTCTAAAGTTGCTCAGAAAAACAATCTGTTTTCAATTGATGCCTTTTCTTTAAACATTGCCTCGCTAAAGTGCTACAATGAAAGTGAGAAGTCGTTAAATTTTTATTGCCCCCTATTTATTTGACATCAATGGATTTTATGTCAAAATTTTATACTTAACAACACTTAGCGCATTCGAATTCTAGTTGTCATAAAATTTGTCCAGTAAATATTTTAAGTTTCTTGCAACAATTTGTTTTATGTTATCTACACGCAGCTAATGCCCTCAGCTCAAATGTCTGTCTGTCTGTCTGTCTGTGTGTGTAAAGTTGACACATTCCGAATGTCGTACAATGCTATTTATTTATATTCCTTTGAGGCATTAAGTTTTTTTGAAATACTGCATCGTAAAATGCGCCATACCTTTTGCAATTGCGGCAACCCTCTTTTTTAGTGGGTGTTTCAGTGATAATATTCATTTAATTTGTACATCGTAAAACAAGAATTTATTGTTGTCTGCTGAAAAGTGTTTGTTTTGTATAAAGATCTAATTATACAAAGAGTGAGTTCTATTGATTTCTATAACCAAATCGTTAATTGTTTTAAAATATTAGAGCTCTAATGGAATCCCAGGATTAGTGTTGAAATATTTTGTAAATTGCATCTGTAAATATTTTAATAATGCTAAATTTTTATTGGTTTATGTAACTTCTTTTCATAAAAATAATATAAAGTAATATCTATTGACTTTTAATTTTCATGGTTTTTGTACTACTTCAAAGGTTTAGTCCAAAAGAGCTTTTTTAAAAATAGTCTTAAAAAATCAATTAAACAATTTTGTTGTAATTTTTGGACCTATGTCCATCTAGACCAAAAATTTTATTTGGAAGCAAATAACTCTGTAAAGCTAATGAAACAGCAGACTTGACAGACTGTTTTTTATCTTCAGTAGCCTGTATTGATCATCTCTGAAGATTCTCTTCTTATCACATAACTGCGCACAGTGCAAAGACCTGTGAAAACAATTCGAAGAACTTTTTCGTAAAAATGAAAAATTTTGGTATCAGTTAGAGATAATGATATGTATGTATTAATAGTATTTCAAATTGGAAATCCTGCGAAACTTTTTTACTTTTTTCTGTGTAATTTTTAGGTTGACCATTTTTCATAAACATTAGCTGCGTTCCTTTTGCCTCAATATAATCGCTATAACAAATTTTCTTAAAGGAACGGCAAGAAAAACGACTCGTAGAGGGCACTACCGTTGCAGTCAAAATTAAATTCAAACAAGCAATCATGATACAATAACTATTAGGTGTCATGTAAACGTGTGTCGTTCAAAACTGTTGTGAACTATTATGGTTGCGATACCTTAGTGAACGATGTTTTTCTCTGAATATGTTTTAGTCTAAACGTCAGGAAAATTGTAAATTATTAAATTTAATTATTAATATTTTGCAATTATATAAATAATTTAGTGCAATTGTTGGCTCCGCTGAATGCGTTCAATGTGTGTGACACACGTGGTTTGTTTTGTTTTCTTTTGTTTAACATGCGATGGTCGCAGCTCGTGAGAAAATAGGTAGCTGTCATGGCTACCTAATAGTCATTGTATCAAACAAACAAATAATTCAAAAAATGAAATGACAGCTCATTCAAATATACGGCACCTGTGTTTCAAATTTTTTAAAGGCTATATCACAATTTTATATGGATATATAAAATAACATCCTATAACAAATAGGATTATTTTTGCTTTTGCTTTGCATGTTAAAAAAAATAATCTGGATTATTTTGAAGCGAATGGAACGCAGCCATTGTATACATATGAGCTGTTCAGAGCACAAGTGGCGTAAGTCCATTTTTTAGAGAAATTGAGTTAAGTACGTAGAAGTGAAGAGGAAAATGTAACCTATTTATGAGTACGCGCTAGAAACTCCTAGCTTACGTAATCTCTGAATAAAATGCAATAGTTTGTTATTGCTCTGACAAATAACATTATTTGTTCAGACCACATGTGGCGTTTAGAAAAATTCTTAAGATAAATTCCAAGTATAAGGAACTCAGTTTTGCTTATAAGCTAGGTCAAGAGCATAATTGTTGCTATCCATATCGTAAAAAATAAACTAAATAATACAAAAAAATTATGCAGCATATTGCATATTAGTAAAAACATTTGGAATTGCGCCACTGATTGTTGAACTGAATTGTTTTAAATTTCTCGTTTCTGCTGTAGGATTCTAATAGGAGATATTTTCCAAGAATTTTTTGATGAGTAATGGCAGCATGCTTACCTAGAAGTAGGACAAAACCACCCCTTAAAGCTAATCTTCATTACTAGATATAAAATAAATGGACTTACGCCACTTGTCCTCTGAAAATTTTTTAAAATTTCTTCTTTCCGCTGTAAAAATGTAATGGAAAATATTTTTTAAGAATTTTTCGACATAATTTAGTTTCAGAAGTGCGATTAAAACATCCGTTTGTGATTTTCTGATTAATTGAAGAGGCCAGAATTCATTCATTCTTATAAAAGTTTCACAGTTGAAAATAAACATAGTGGTTTTTATTTAGTAGGAATGTAATAATATACTAAGGGCCGTTTTATTCACTCTCAGTTAAATTTTAATCTGCAATTAAAATGGGAAATTCATGATATTGTGTTTTTTCACTCTCAGTTAGCCAATTTTTTTGAAGTTTCTCCAGTTAGCTAATTGGCAGTTAGGTTTAATTACGGAATTAGATAACTTAGGAAAATCAATCAGTTAGCGACTTTTAACAGAGGAATTAATTTTTTCTGTCCAAATCAAAACGTCATTTCATTTTGATTTTTATTTAAATTGTTAATTTTCTTAAAATGGATAACGAACTACTCGAGTTAAATCAACGTCGCGATACTTTCAATGATATACTTATTTTGTTTGATCCGGACGAAGCTGATAGGATGTTATTAGTTGAGCGAAGACAATACAAAATGCATGAGCGCATTAATTTGAACAAATGGGATAACAAAGACTTCATCTATCGTTTTCGTTTGTCGAAAGAATCGGTTGTTCAACTGCTGCAAAAGATTAAACCATCTCTTGTTCATATCCAAAAAAGGTAAACTTCGATTTAAGGAATATGTCTCTATTGAACTTCATTTCTTAAGTTTAATCCTTGTTTCTCTAGATCTCGATATATACGTCCCATCGCTCAGTTGCTGATTGCTCTGCGATTCTACGCGCTAGGTTCCATGCAAGTGGCTATATCTGATTTTGCCGGCGTGAGCATATCTTCAGTCTCGAACATAATTAAAAAAGTCTCTCTTGCAATTGCGCAGCTTCGTTCAACTTATATTCAAATGCCAAAAACAGAAACTGATCTGACTTCTGCCAGCGAACAATTTTATTCGTTTGCCCGCTTTCCACGATCAATCGGTGCAATTGATTGTACACATGTTCGAATTGAGTCACCCGGTGGTGAAAATGCTGAGTACTTCCGAAACCGAAAGGGGTGGTTTTCGTTAAATGTGCAAGCAGTTTGTTCAGCTAATATGAAAGTTACGAACATCGTTGCACGTTGGCCTGGAGCATCACATGACCAAACCATTTTCAATAATTCCAATTTAAAAATGCAGTTGGAACGTGGTGACTTTGGCCATTTCATTATAGTTGGAGACTCAGGATATCGTAATACGCATTATTTGGCTACTCCCTTACATCAGTGCGAATCTCATGTACATCAACTTTACAACGAAAGTCATATTCGAACACGCAATGTAATCGAGCGCACGTTTGGGGTAATCAAGCGTCGTTTTCCGGTGTTAGCTCTTGGCTTAAGAGTAAAATTGGAAACTACAAAACTCATAATAGTGGCATGTGCAATCTTGCATAATATAGCAATTGACGCAAAAGAGCCAACACCGCCCACAAACATTGACAATTTTGATGGCATATTATCAATGGCTGAAGTGCCACATGTAAACACAACTGAGCGGAATGCAACAAATAATGCCCGTGATAATTTAATTCTTGGATACTTCCAGACACTTGCTAATTATTCCTAGCTTCATTTTGAAAGAAAATAAAACAACATTTTTTTATAAAATAATTAACTGTATTTTATTCTGACTCTGATTCAGAATCAGAAATGTTATTTCTTTTTTTTAGCATTAAAAATCTTTTTCTGCGCAGCTCTGACTTTTCGCGCAATTCCACCAACTGTGCCGCAAACACTTCCATCTTAGCGTTATGCTCAGCCTTTTTTTGAAGGACATGTTCAGCATGTTCTTCTTCTCTCATCTCCATTTCCCTTCTTATCATCTTTATTTTAAGATCCGCGCTTGATTCGTTTTTGGCCATAATCGAACGCGAAGCCGAGCGCTTCAACGCTGTGCTCACGGGCTTTTTTAGCATACGTGGTGAGTACTCAGACCAATTTGGTGCTGCACTCTTCTTTGCACTGGCTTGTGTTAAAGGGTTTACTGGCGGTGGTTCTTCAACTTCCGGCTCTATGGCTGGCGGTGCTTCTTCAACATCCGGCTCTATGACTGGCGGTGCTTCTTCAACATCCGCATCGTTGTCCGACAAAATCACATTCCCAACTAAATCTGCGAACGAATTTTGGATTTCAGAAGAGCCACCGTTGTCGTCATCATCGTCACAGTTGGGAGTAGTACCACTTATGGACATTTCGATTGTTTGCGCTAGTTCTAGCATTGCGTCACTGCTGGGCTGCCATTCGGGCATGCTTTTGCCTCCACCAGTGGCTTTACGACTTGCTTTTTCCGCAGCAAATTTTTTGCGCAACTTAGCTTTTGAGTTGCCATATTTTTCACGCAGAGCTTTTGCTGACCGTGCCTTAAGAAAAATAAAGGTTACAAAAGTCAACATCAAATTTTCTGTAGAACTTACCACCATATTTGGGCAACGTGAATTGAAATCCACTGCAACATCTTCCCAAGCACTTTTTTTTTCATTAACAGTGCAAGCATCAGTCTTTTTGCACTCCAAGACTGCCTTCCGGAGTAAAACACATTTAATTAGTAAGTCCTCTTCTGCAGCGCTGAAATTTGCTGAACGCTCACGTTTTTTTTCCATTTAAAATTGTTTTTTTGCTCGTCAGTGAAAAATTGTTTAAATTTAAAACGCACAATAAGTAAAAACAAATGACAAACTGTCATTTCTGTTGACAATAAAACCAAATTTCCCTGGGTAATTTTTAATAGAAATTAAAATTTAATTGACGTTTTTTAACTGCCAGTAAGATTTAACTGTGGTTGAAAAAAACGAAATTTTAACTTTGGATTTTAATTCCAAAGTTATTTTTAAGTGCCAGTTAGATTTAATCCACATTAAGGAATTTAACTGAGAGTGAATAAAACGGCCCTAAAAAATGTAATCAAAAATCTTTACAAATATAAATTTTCATCGTTGTCGTTATCTTTTTTTTATCGTTATCGTTATTTGGAGTAAAGGTAAATTTTCGAAAAGGTATATATCTCCGCAAAAGATAAATA
The DNA here is from genome assembly GCA_963920525.1 of Dichetophora obliterata. NCBI lineage: Eukaryota > Metazoa > Arthropoda > Insecta > Diptera > Sciomyzidae > Dichetophora > Dichetophora obliterata. The sequence continues at coordinate 45,274,819 of OY986439.1, forward strand.
ATAGCTAAGGGATGGTTATATTCAACTTCTATGAAAAAATGTTATCATTCCCCATAAAAAAACTCTTAAAAATAATTTCCATTACATTTTTACAGCGAAAAGGAGGAATCTTAAAAAATTTTCAGAGGTCAAGTGGCGTAAGTTCATTCATTTTACATCTCCATTAATAATAAAAATAATCGCTAATGGGTAGTTTTGTCCAACTTCTATGTTAAAATGCTGTCATTCCTCATCAAAAAATTCTTAAAAATATTTTCCATTACATTTCACAGCGGAAATAACCAATTATAAAAACTTTTCAGAGGACAATTGGCGTAAGTCCATTTATTTTATATCTCCCTTATTAGTGGAGATAATTGCTAAGGGGTGGTTTTGTCCAACTTCTAGGTAAGCATGCTGCCCTTCCTCATCAACAAATTATTGAAAAATATCTCCTATTAGATTCCTGCAGCGGAAACGAAAAATTTAAAAAATTTTCAGTGGCACAAGTCTAAATGTTTTTACAAATATGCAATATTCTGAATCATTTTTGTGTATTCTTTAGTTTATTTTTTACGATATGGATAGCTCCGTTTATACTCCTGACCTAGCTTATAAGCAAAACTGAGTTCTTTATACTTGGAATTTATTAAAAGAATTTTTCTAAATGTTAAATTTTCTCAAAACCTCCAAAAAATTGACTTACGCCACTTGTGCTCTGAGCAGCTCATATGTTTGTGTAAAAAAGCCTCCAAGGTAAAAAAAAAATCACAAAAAAAAGTTTTATGTTGAATTCGTTAGAAACAGTTTTTATTGGGCTAAAAATGTATGTTAAAAATATTGTTTCGAACAAAGAAGAAAAAATTTAGAACCTAATTTTTTTTAAAATTAGTAAAATAGAAATATTAACTTTTGAAAAAAACGAATATTTTGCACATTAGTCGTGCAGGATTAGTAAGTGTAGGATTTTCGAAAGAATGCAAGGCATGCAGGGAAAATTTAGGTACTGCAGTAAAATATAACTTCTTGCCTTTCTAAAGCCAAAAAACAAGCTGCAACTTTTTGCAACCTTAAAAAAAAACTAATTTAAAAAGGTACCTATTTTACATTATTGCACCATATGTATATTTTACAAAATACATTTACCTACTGAACGTTTTGCTAAGGCTCTGTTTTTACCCAATGAGTTAAACATTTATATTTATCTTTACTTTAAACCATGGTGTTATGACTATAAGGAAGCCTTGACAGCTAACTATTTTCTCAAGAGCTGTGACCATCGAATGTCAAACAAAAGAAAACTCAATAGAGCGCGCGTTTCACACACATTGGCCGCATTCAGCGGAGTCAACAGTTGAACACAGGTGTGTCAAAATTTTAGTTAGAAACCTTTGCAATTAAGTTATTTATATAATAACATAATAAAAATATCAACATTAAATAATTTACAACTTTTCTGACGTTTAGACCTTTTACTCACGGAACAATTGAAAAGTAATGCAACTGCAACAAAAGTTGCTAGCCAATGTATATATACCGAAGCCTTCATATGAAGCAACAAATGCACAACAAGTTGGCAACACGTTTGCGACTATTTTAATGCAACACAGCTTGCTGAAATTTTTAACGACGATTTTTTGTTGCATATTGAGTTTTTTTTACATCAGTTTGCTGCCGTTCTTTTTCTGCGATGAACATTCTGCATTTAATATTGTTTCTTTTGTATGGATGCACCCAAATTATATTTTAACGTTGAGTTCTTCAAGTATAATAATATGAAATAACATCTTTTTTTCTCGAATAGCTTTGACTACTTTAATTTTTTGTTTCTATTTAACAAAGCTTCAATTAAAAAGTATTTGTGTTGTTATGAATTTATCGGTGTTGCGTTGCGACTTGACTTGCTCATCTGAATGCATAGGTTGCAATTCAGTTTAAAATTGGAGTGGATTTCAACTTTTTAAGCTATTTCGTTGTAGTTGCATTACTTTTCAATTGCTCGATGTGTAAAAGGCCTTAGAATAAAAACACATTCAGAAAAAACTAATATTGGGGGTTGGAATTAGTTTTAAAGGTTTTCTAAGAGATGGCGTAACTATCAATAGATCGCATCGGGCACACCTGTGACTATATTCATTTCAAAGCACATTGTCTAAGCTTCATTTTTCAGTATGTGTCATTCCACTGAAGTGTAAACAACATATATTTTTTTCTCTGTGAACATGTCGACTTTCGTTCCAACAAAACGCAATTTGCGGGAAGGTTTACTTTTGTGCTTCCATTTGAAGAAAAAAGCGGTTGAAGCACAACGCACACTTACTGAGGCTTACGTGGACTATGCTCCATCGATTTCTACTTGTGAGTACTGGTTCCGTCGGTTTAAAAGTGGTGATTTTGATACGGAAGACAAAGAGCGTCCGGGCCAGCCGAAAAAGTTTGAAGATGAGGAATTGGAGGCTTTGCTCGATGAAGACCCGTGTCAAACCCTTCAAGAATTGTCAGAATCATTGGGAGTCGACTTATCAACGGTCGGCAAACGCTTGAAGGCCATGGGAATGATTCAAAAGCAAGGAAATTGGGTGCCGTACCAGTTGAAGCCGAGAGACGTTGAACGGCGATTTTGCATGTGCGAACAACTGCTTCAACGGCATAAAAGGAGGAGTTTTTTGCATCGTATTGTCACTGGCGATGAAAAGTGGATCCATTACGATAATCCTAAGCGAAAAAAATCGTGGGGACCACCCGGCCATGCATCAACATCGAGGGCCAAGCCGAATATTCATGGCGCCAAGCTTATGCTGTGTATTTGGTGGGATCAGAAGGGTGTCGTGTACTATGAGCTGCTAAAACCTAACGAAACCATCACTGGGGAACGCTACCAACAACAATTGATGCAATTGAGCCGAGCATTAAAGGTTAAACGGCCGGAATATGCCAAAAGACACGACAAAGTGGTTTTTCAACATGACAACGCACGGCCACATGTTGCAAGAACCGTCAAGGAAACGTTGGAGGCGCTGAATTGGGATGTGCTACCCCACCCGCCTTATAGCCCAGACATAGCCCCTTCCGACTACCATCTATTCAGATCGATGACGCATGGCTTGGCTGAGCAGCGCTTCACTTCTTACGAGGATACCAAAAAATGTTCTTCCGGCGCGGAATCCATATGCTGCCAGAAAGATGGGAAAATGTTGTAGCTAACGATGGAAAATACTTTGAATAATATACATTGTACCATTGTTTCTAAATAAATGCTCAAAAACCGAAAAAAACCTTTAAAATTAATTCCAACCCCCAATAGTTTCTGAAAAAAAGTTCTGCCCTCACAAAATACAGATATTTTTTTTTGACCTGAATTAAAAGAATGTTGACCTCTTTTGAGCTGAGAAAAGAAGAGAAAAATGCAAATTTTTTTTTATGTTAATGTAAAAATATAAATATCAAAATTATTTTATTTTGTTTTTATGTTGGTATTCTAGAGGGCAGAATGCAGAGCCGTCGAATTTAACAGGTCAGAAAATTCTGCATATGTTATACTTTTGCGGTCAAGATTTTCGAGAAAAGAACATGATTTATTTCAAGGTCAACATTTTTGTTTTTAGAAAAGAACAGGAAAAATGCTGCATTCTTGAAGAGGGCAGAAAAAGTACCGAATTTTTTTTCAGAAAAGAATGCACTATAAGATATCGCTACCACAAAAGTTCACAACAGTTGACTCCGCTGAATGCGGCTAATGCATGTTACACACCCTATTCAATTAGTTTTCTTTTGTTTGACATTTGAAGGTCGCAACACGAACTGTCACTCCTACCTAAAGTTATTATACCATGCTTAAAACAAGTCTATTGACAAAAAAGAAATGTTGTTTGGTGGAGTTATTTGATGCTGTGCATACACCATAAGAGAAAAAAAATTGCTTTTGTGGTTACTCATAGTGTTGAGAAGTTTATGGCATTGAGTGTAGCTGTTTAGAACGAAATCGACACTCAGCTATAAATTGAGCAGATGAATTGTTTTAAAACAATTTCGAAACCAATAGGATATATTTGTCCCATCTTTACTTTTTGCAGATTTAGCAAGCGGCTAGTCACATTTTTTTGATAATTTTTTAAATGGTTTTTCTAGCAGACTATTAATTTTGTTTACCATAATAAAGGCATATGGCACACGTTTATAAAAAAAATACTTTTTACGGCCATATCTTACGATATATCTGTGGTAACATGGAATAATGACTAAACTCAAAATATCGTAAAAAAGCTATGTGGAACTTACTTTATTACCAATTTTTGGAAGTATGCAGTTATCCATTTTTTGCCCAAAAGCGATCATCACTTATGTCTGCACATAATTTGTTTTGTAACGGTTCATATATTTCAAAAAAATGGGTCTTAGTTCGTGCAATTAAAATATCGTTTTTCACGATACTGTGAGTTTAGTCGTTATTCCTTTTGACCACAGATATATAATATATATAAATATAAATAAAAAGTGGGAAATATATATATACACTTATAATATTGCCCATTTTTTTAAAAAAAATCACCTAATAATTTTTTCAAAAACACTGTTTTTTATTTGTGTAACCTGAATACGAATATAAAAAATTCCTCGCGCTTAAAAGTTAATCGAAAAAGGGTTAAAAGAAAAGATTTATATTCTGTGATAACATATTTAAGGAGAGAAGGGGGTAAACATAATTTTTTAAAGATGTGATTATTTATTTAATGTAAATAAAATACTTTGTAATATTTTTAATACGCTTTTAATAAGAAAAAATCATATCTATAAAAAAATTAGGAATGAATTTTAGGACTGTATGTATCGACTTGTATGGGAAAAATCTGACTCCCGATTCAGGTACAAAAATAAAATTGCTTATAAAAAATCCTTTCGATTGGTATTCTTTTTTGGTCTGAACCAATTTTGGAGTCCCTCGAAATGTATTTTTGTGAATTTTTAAACAAATTTTGTACTGGAAAACCACTTGTTGTTGATTTGAAAAGAGACTCAAGCTATTCAATCAATTCCTTATACATAAAAAAATAGATCAGCAAATTTTCATCCCATTTGCCATTTCAAATTTCATCCTGTAAAGTACTTAAAATCGCTTTTTGTTTCGAATTTCGGCATTTTTGAACGGCCCTTCAACATAGAAAACAGTGTTTCTTTTCTTCATTATGCAGAAGCAGCAGCCACTGACTCCTCCGTGTCGAGCTTAACATGCCTCTCAATATCCTGAATATGACAAGGTACCTGTCGCATTTTGACATCGTCTATCATGTCACCAGAAATGGCTAAGTTATCAATTGTTTCTTTTGGCAACGAACAAGTGTACGATGGTTCCGTGAAATCGTCCCATTCAATCATTTCGTAGTATTTTTTGCAATATATGATGTCTTGATAGCACTTTATAATTTTGTTCACCTTCCAAGCAATGGTGTTGAATTTCAAAATTGGAATTCCAATTGTACTCCAAATTCCTTGAATTTCTAACGCGATAGCACTTGTAAACTTAGAAACTGGATACCTTTTTTATCTTCCAGGCAGCTTGATCGAATGCAAGCTTTAGACTTCGCAAAACATCTGTCTCTGTTGGTAGTTTCTCATCATTAAAGATACACGGGTTTCCCAAAATAAACGCCATTTTCTAAGTTAAAATAAATTTTAAAGTGTTCAAAAACTTTCATAAAAAAACAAAAAAAAATATAATTTAAATCAAATGACAGGTAGATTTACTTAAAAAAAACCGTAAAATCTCGTTAGAGCATATGTCAAGTTTGCAGTTTTATGTTTTTGTAGGTAAGGAATTGATTGATAAGCTTAATTTTTGTTTTAAAATCCAGCATAAGTGGGTCTCCAGTACAAAAAGTGCTTAAAAATGCACAAAAATGCATTTCGGAGGACGCCAAAATTGGTTCAGACCAAAAAAGCGTACCAATCGAAAGGATTTTTTATATACTATTTAATTTTTGTACCGAAATGGGAGGTCAGATTTTCGAATATAAATTTATTTTTAAATATTTTTTTATAACAAATCTAATGTATATTTTTTATTCGAAAAACCGGTAATTTGTTTTATATATGTTTTATATCAATGTTTTTTTTTATATTTTAAAATTGGCAAAATTAAAATTGCCTTGTAAAATAAAGTCTCTTAAAATATTGCTCTGAAAATATTAATTTCTAAATTGCAAATTTAATGATGGCATATATTAATTATTAAACTATTTTTATAGTTCTAAGAGATAATTTTTTTAGAATTATTTTTGGGCTTAATGTCAAATAAGTTCATGAAGCAACAGGTTGCAACAACAAGTTCTTTGCAGAGCAAACCACCAATCAGACTAGACAGACAGTTTTATTGATCGCTGCATTAACTTTTCCTTAGTCTTCTGTGGTTTCAGCAAGTCCATTCACTTTGATAAGTGTATACAAGCACTTTCTGTTATTTCGAAACAGAATTATTTGTGTTGTATGCCACCTTTCAAAGCAATGCTTATCTATTATTTTGCAAAAAGCAAAAGTTCGAAAAAGAGACTGCATTGATTTTGAAAATATTTGTTTGTTGAACTCTTTGTTTACTTCTTTATCACGAACGAAGAATAAGTTATTTCATTTTCGAGTTTGTTAGGTTTGGGTAATACAAGCATTTCCATTGCCGAAAAGTTATTTAGTCCAAGTGTTGCACTTAATATTAATGATAGGAATTGAACACACCTTTTTGGAACTAACTTCACGACTAAGGCGTCAATAAGGTTATACCTAAGAGATTTGTTGTTGCTGAGGCACTTAACTTCAAGTTGAATTTCTGAAAGTGAAGTGTCTTCAAGTGGACAATCCATTTGACAAGGTACATCGAGAAAACTGAATATTTATTCTCTATTTGAACAACTAAAGGCCAAACCAAGCTATGCTTAAGCAAATAAAAGTCTCAGAGAAAAGTTGACGAAAAGTATGATTAATTAGAAAAGTCGCCCAAGTTGGCAGATTTTATGCTTAAATAAATGTCAAACGTTTACAAAATCTTGACAAAAATATATTAAAAATGTTCAAAAGTTTTTTAAAAAAATTTGTTGAAGTAGTGCCTGTCAGCTTTTTAATAAATGTTTTTAATGATTTTTAGCAATTTTTATAAGATATTCAAGAAAATTGGGATCTGCATTAGTTTTGAATATATAAATTAACGCATCTTTTTCAATTGACAGATAAAAAAAATTTGTGTACACATGTTAAACAGGATTGCCATCAGCTAACACAAACAAAATGTTTATTATGCTGCTTGGATTATAAGCTGTGAAAAACGCAAAATTTCACAGCAAAAAGATAAAAATTTTCCATGATTTGCTTAAATATACACAAACAAAACAAAAACAATATTTTCCATTGAGAAATTTGCCATACAAATAATAAAATTTTAATTAATCACATTCTCAATACTGTTAGCAACCCTATTCTGCTTAGCAAACTACGATGTCAAGCGCTCTCTCTCAAGTTTCAAAAAGTAAACGAAAGTTGAAAAACTGAACGAAAGGAATGCTTAAACAAAACTTGGGCGATTTCGTATATTGTTGTGTAAGTGCGTGCTTTTGCTCTCAAACTTTTGTTTGCTTAAGCATAACTTGGTTGGGCCTTAACAAAAGAAATAGGTTGAAAAGTATCTATTATATGATCCGCAACCGCATAAGCTTTATTTTTGACTGATCTTCATCAGCAATCATTTATATTTTTAATGGCATCCGTTTTACGGGTCATTTAAATTATTTAAAATAATTTATTGTTAAAATTATTTAAAACTTTAGTGATAGCACATATTAATCCACGAATAATTTCAAGAAACTATTTGAATGAAATAAATCACTTACTCAGCCGTTTGAATGCTATGCCTTATAAAAATTGAAGTTTTAAAAATCCCGTGACTGAAACATTTCTTATGGGAGATGGGTGTGGCATAAAATATTTTATTATTATTCTGAATATTTTTTTATTTTGAGTGAGTTTATATGAAAGGCTCAATAACAAGGCAAACAAAATATTTATTACATAATCTTCAGGTTTAATTAAAAATGCCAAGGTACGTGCACCATTGTTGTATAATGCTTGATGGATGGGAAGAAATAATTCCATTAATTGATGATATTTCCATATATTTGAAAATGTTTTCTTAGGTGACAAATTTTTTTGTTCGAATCAATATTAATATCTAAACAAAAATTAAAGTAATTGAATCTATTAGGTCTTTTCCCGAATTTGAAAATTTGTAAAAACTTTCAGAAGCTAGTGCAAGTTTTTACCTCATTAGTTTTTCGTATGCCAAAAACTTGCAAAAGAGTGCGTTTCCCCTTCTTGTGAAAAATTTTTGTTGCACAAAATGCATGCAGTAAAAACTTGCAAGTTTTCATATGCTGTAAAAGATAAGTCAAACATTGTATAAAATTTTATATTTTAATGTATAAATTTCAAAAGTTAAAGGTTTTCCAAAAAAAGTGCTCTTGCTCAAAAAATTTTTTCCTGCGCAGACACATTTTTGATTTATATACACACCTGATCAAATTAATAGATATACTTAAGAGTTTTTCTATGAAACAAAACAGAAATACGTTTTTATTGAAGTAATTAAAAACAATTACAAACTCATTTATTCTATTATAGAAGGTAAATCAAAAAACAAAGAATTTCAATGACAATGTTTAAATGAGTAGATATGAGAACAATTACAAAACTGTTGCTCAAATTTTTACTGCTCAAAATAATAGATACACTTTACGACGCTGTACAAAACTTAAAAAAAACTTAAATAAGTTATACTTTTTTATAAAAATTTTATTATTTAATTAATATTCTGTGTATCCACTGTTTTGAATTGTTTTTGCCATTCTATTGGGCATGCTGTTAATAAGGTCTTTAACATCTTACATTCCTTTGTGCATCATTTCCAAACAAATTAATTTTGGTTTCATCTCTCCATAGTATATTTTGCCATTTCTTCTTACCGTCGGGTCCTACCCAGCTGGCGTGATCTTTTACAAAATTTAACCTCATGCCCACATTTTTTTTCGCAGCAAAGGTACCTTTCTAGCAATTTTTCCTGGTAGTTTTGCTTGTTGTAGACGACGTCTAACCGTTGGAGCGCTTATTATGTTGCCCATTTCGGCTGCAATATTTTTTGAAGACTTGAATGGGTCCTTTTTTGAGAACATTACTATGTGGTGATCATCTGCCAGGCTTGTTTTTAACGGTCTACCACGCGTTTCTTTGGATGGCTTGTTTTCAAAAATGTTTTGTACAAAATGCAATGATCGATTTAATAATCTGCTAATGTCTCGCAGAGATTTTCCATTTTTTCTAAGATTCGATGCCAAGATCTTCTCTTCAGCGGTGCAATGCTTATTTCGACCCATCTTCATTAAATGTTTTTCGATATTTTATAAAAATTAAATTCTTTATTGAGAACACTTACCATTTCCTTAAAAAAGTTTAAAAAAACTTGTAATACCAGCTCAAAATACCAATTATACTTTTGTTGTATCTATTATTTTGATCAAGCAAATTTTCGCACTTTACCCAAAAGCTTAGGAAGATAAAAAAACCAAGGATGCACACTCTAAATTCTTCGATCAAAGGCGTTACCAGTTTGCATTTTTTAAATTAAAATAACCGCTGTATACAAAAACTTACTTAAATGTGAATTTATGGTGAATAAACGTGAAATATTCAAGGTGTATCTATTAATTTGATCAGGTGTGTATACGTTAGGCTGGGTCGATTGTCAAATCAATATTTCCTGGGCGATTTTCAGATTTGGCATGAAAACTCATTAAAAAAAGGGACAATAGGGGTGGTCTTTACCCTATCCAAAAAAAAAAAAATAAAATAAGCTGGCCATTTCAGCCCACTTTGACCTAGCTTCTATTGACCAATTGTGTTGTGCGTGTTATTAAATGTTTGATCACAAATGCTCGAGAACTGGACCTACGAGTTTTATGCCGACTCCGAACGGCCTATGTTCTCAAAAAGTTTTACAAAGCAACTTTTACTCTCTGAGGTTTGCCATTGTCTGCAGAGAGGTGACGACCGAACTGAAAAAATAATTAAATTAAAAACTTTCCGTCTGAGCTGGATTTGAACCCGGGCTACCGCGGTTCTTTAGCTTAGGGGCCGGCCACACACTCTACCCACTAGGCTACGGTCGCCATTTTACCCTATTACGTCTTCAATTTTCTGAATTTTTTATAATTTTTTTAAAAAATTATTGTATAGAAGCGTGCACAGCTAGAGAAAAACTGATGCCAAAAATAAAATCTTCATACCCGATTCAACTTAAAACCAGTCTCACATTTATACGTTTTTATACAAAAATTTATCGTAAAAAATTCCTAAAGAAAAAATTTTACAAAATTCAAATTGTAATATTTTTTGTGATTCGTGTCATTCATTAATATTTTTTTAGTATACAAAATTGGGAGAACCACACATGTATTAATATAAAGTGAATTGCTTCAAAGGTGCAGCCGTGATGGTCAAAAATACAAACGCACCAACGTTAAGATTATACCATGAATTTTGTGAATTTTTTCTTTAGGAATTTTTTACGATAAATATTTGCATAAAAACGTATAAATGGAGATTGGTTTTAGGTTGCATCGGGTACGACGGTTTCATTTCTGGCATCAGTTTTGTTCTAGCTGTGCACGTTTATACACAAAAAAAAATTCTAAAAAAGAATTCACAAAATTGGAAGTGCACCTATCGCCCGCTTTTTTTTAATAACATTTCATGCTGGATCCGAAAATGGCCCAAGCAACATCAATTTTTTGCCTCCATACAAATCGACCAAGTCTAATTTACTTACTCTAGATTTTGATACTTGCAAGTTTCTACTACAAAAATGCTATGAATAACAGACTCAATATATTTTAAAAACAATAAAGTAAAGTATTTAAATTTACTTCATCTAAAAGACCTATCATTCACATTAATTCCCAGCGGCTACCCTTCACCAGCAAACTCTTCTATTCTGGAGCATAGTTTTTTATCAATCGAGCTGTGCACTGCACTGCACTGAAACAACTCAGTTTGTCGGTCTGTTTGTGACGAATAAATCTGTCACAACACGCGCGGCAATTTGTCAATGGCAGGCCGGCGAAGTTTCACTAAAAAACGAAGCTTCCCTGGAGGCAAAGCTGTAAAAAGTGTCGGTATCGAAGGCAGCAGCAAATAAAAAAAAAACAACTTAGTTTATTAAGCACTGACATTGATGGACTGGGAAAAACTCTACTTTTTTCTATTTTTTTTTTCTCCGTCCCCAAGACCACAAACATACCTACAACAAACTGAGAAAAGTTTTTTAACCAATAGATATCTATAGAAAAACGTGGCACCATTGGAAAAGGATACGCAAGACCAACGAATGGATTGCTGCACATGCTGCATACCCTGTAACCATGTGCAGCCAAATTAAGATAGACAAGCGGGAAAGCGAACAACTCTCGCGGGACACACTTGAAAACTTCTCCAGTGCAGCTAGTACTTTGTAGCACCAACAACAACCATAACATCATAGCCACGATGCACATAAAAATAAGTATTAAAAATACCGCTGCAAGAAATACTACAGGAAGAAGCAGAGCAAGAACATAAAATCAACCAGAAAAAAATTTTGTGTTTGTCAGCACAATTTTTTGAGGTAATGTTAAAAGTTTTTTCCCGAGCGTCGACGGTCGACCTGCCAACACGAATTAACATCCTATCATGTTTGAACTGTTGGGATTGTATGAATTGTCTGGAAACTGTTTGTTTGTGTGTCGAAATTAGCTACATAAATGCAAAGATAACCAAAATTACGCGACGGTTTGTTTTCTTGTGAATCGCTTTGCATTTATTTTATCGTAAAACATAAAATGCATCATCATAAATTGGTCGATTACAAATTTAATCTCATAAAATAATGGAATATGAAAATAGATTAATTTTTAATTGAATGGATTAAATGTACGGGTTTGTGAAAGCTTAATTTTTTTTCTTGAAAGAAAACAATTTAGGGCGTCGTATAAAGTTTTTCAATTTTACCTGTGGTTTTGTTGAAATGACAAATTCAAAATGACAGATTTTTTATATGAAGACTCCTACAAGGATGACGGATAGGTGGTAGGTTAAAAATGCTTTGAAGAAATGTTAAGGATAACAGAATAATAGGATCAGCGCACAGGTAGATATGACCTTACTAAGGGTCGACTAGGGCGAAGTATGAACTATTTGTTGACATTATTTTTTATATGGAATACCCCAAAAGAATGGCAGAAAGGGGGTATAAAAATAATAAAACCAACTTAACGGAGGTTTTATGCAAACAATTTTTTTAAAGTCGATTTTTTTAAATTGATAATTGTTGTAAACATATTTTTTCAAATCGGGCCACACTATTGCAAACAAACTAATCAACATTTTTATTTTTTTTTTACTCTGCACAGAAAAAACAAATTTAATGAACAGCATACGCTAAAATTAATTCATTGATTTTAATGAAAAAATCATTGAATTTTAATGAATTGCTCATAGTTTTTAAAGTACTATTCATTGAAATCAATGAATTTATATTCAATAAAAATGTCTAAATAAATATCAATGATTTGTTTTCATTATTTTAATGGACTTTTCATTGATATCAATGAAAAGTACATTGATTCCAGTTGTAAATCAAATTTTAACGAACCATACATTGTTTTTTAATGAACAGTTCATTGAATTCAATGTTTAGGTCATTAAATGCAATGTATAGTTCATTAAATTCAATGTATAGATCATTGAATTCAATGTATAGTTCATTGAATTTAATGAATGGTTCATTGAATTTAATGTATTTTTCATTAAATTCAATGTATAGTTCATTAAATTCAATGTATAATTCATTAAATTCAATGTATGGTTCATTGAATTCAATGTATAGTTCAATAAATTCAATGCATAGTTCATTGAATTCAATGTATTCAGTTCATTAAATTCAATGTTTACTAATTTATTCCCTTCCCAATTTTTTTTGAAGTGAAACGAGAAGTTGTGAAGACTTGTGGCAATTGTGTGTGTAAGTTTTAGATAAAAAGTGATAATAAATAAAATTAAAAGTGAAGAAAATGTTGTGCTGTGAATGTAAAAGAAAATTTAAATCTGTTGAATTACTATTGGTATTAGTAAATAATAGGAAATATACCTGGCATTTTAAGTGACTGCTGCCATCATTTTACAAAAATGTTTACATTTTTAAAGGATGAAAACCACATAAAAGATAAAGCTGTGCGGGCAAAGTTGGCAGAAATTGAAGATTTCACTAATTACAGTGGTAAGCTTAATTTTTTTCGAGGCTAAATAAATAAATAGTTATTTTTTCAATTAATATATTTCCAGACAGTATTGCTATGAAACTTCTTTGGAGCCTTCATGGGTATTTGGTGTCCACTCAAAAAGAATGCAGTAAGGACAACTTTGGAAGAAAAACTTTCCTAAAGCATACAATTACCAGTTCCCAAGAGGCATTCGTTTTTGTTGGAAGCAGCATCCAGGAAGTCGAAAATATTCAACCAGGCGAAAATATTCAACCAAAAATAAAGGCGAAAATATTCAACCATTAATCCTTGCTGTTGGAGAGAAGAACTTCTCCTCATTCCTCATTCATGGATGGTGTAAAATTTCAATTTGCTAGTTTTATTAGAACCGTAGATGTGTGCTTTAAAATTTTTCAATTATTTCAATTAAAATATCCTGCGGCATGCACTCTCCTGTGGGAGTTTATTGCCGTATATTTTTATAAATTTAAAAACTATTCAAAATCTTCGAAAATTTGTACATTAATTGACTCTTTAAAATAAAAAAATATTGTTTAATTTGTAATTATTTCTTTATTTTAAAAATGTTTAGAGAGGGATTAAGAATAATTCGTTGAATTTAATGTATAGATCATTTATTCCAATGAACTAAATACATTAAATTTAATGAAATAAACATGGAATTCAATGAACTGAATACATCAAATTTAATGAACTGTACATTGAATCCAATAAACTAAATACATCAAATTCAATGTACTTAATACATTAAATTCAATGAAATAAACATTGAATTCAATGAACTATAATACATTGAATTCAATGAACTATAATACATTGAATTCAATGAACTATAATACATTGAATTCAATGAACTATACATTGAAATCAATTAATTTTAATACATTGAATTCATTGAATTCAATGTAAGGTTCATTGAACTATACATTATTCAATAAACTATACATTAAATTCAATGAACTATACATTGAATTCAATGAACTATACATTCAATTCAATGAACTTTGCATTGAATTCAATGAACTTTTCATTAAATTCAATGAAAAAATCGTTAATTTTGGCATTTTTTAATGAACGTGTTCATTGAATTCAATGAAGTGTACATTGATATTCAAGGAACCTTTCATTGAAAATCACTAAGTTTAATGAACTCTTCATTAAAGCATGAAGAAAATTCATTGAAATTAATGACTACAGTTCATTGGACCAAAATCAATGAATAATTCATTGAAATTAATTCACCTTTTCATTAATATAATGTACCTTTTTGGTTCAGTGTGTTTTAGTAGTAGTTTGACACAATTTTTTCACACCACGCTTCTTAATTTCATTGATTTTCCATATCTGCTTTCCATTTTGGTAAAAAGTGTGCATTCAAGGATCTATTTTCGATTAATATTTTTTTAGTTTTTAGTCGATCTGGAGCCTAGCTATGATGTGGCCGAATTTTCACCTGTTTTGAAAGAACACCAATTCAATGAACTATACATTGAAATCAATTAATTTTAATACATTGAATTCAATGTAAGGTTCATTGAACTATACATTAAATTCAATGAACTATACATTAAATTCAATGAACTATACATTGAATTCAATGAACTATACATTCAATTCAATGAACTTTACATTGAATTCAATGAACTTTTCATTAAATTCAATGAAAAAATCATTAATTTTGGCATTTTTTAATGAACGTGTTCATTGAATTCAATGAAGTGTACATTGATATTCAAGGAACCTTTCATTGAAAATCACTAAGTTTAATGAACTCTTCATTAAAGCATGAACAAAATTCATTGAAATTAATGACCACAGTTCATTGGACCAAAATCAATGAATAATTCATTGAAATTAATGCACCTTTTTATTAATATAATGTACCTTTTTGGTTCAGTGTGTTTTAATAGTAGTTTGACACAATTTTTACACACCACGCTTCTTAATTTCATTGATTTTCCATATCTGCTTTCCATTTTGGTAAAAAGTGTGCATTCAAGGATCTATTTTCGATTAATATATTTTTAGTTTTTAGTCGATCTGGAGCCTAGCTATGATGTGGCCGAATTTTCACCTGTTTTGAAAGAACACCAATTTCGGAGCTGATTATGTAAAATTAACAAGCGAATGATATTTTTTGTACATATAATAAGCCTTTTTAGAAAACATCTTCTAAGACATGCCTTAATTCTAAACATTTTTGCCTAATACCTCGCTTAAGCATTTGAACCGTTAGCATTTAGCAGCTACTTATCCACACCGGCAGCAACGAGAGCACTGATCAACCGAAAGGTATACAAAAAAGCGAAAACTCAACTCTGGCGTGCAGAAAACTGTAAGGGTCAGTTTTTCAGTACGAGTTTAAACTTTAGTCTAATTAAACCTAGCTTAACTCACCAAAATTGGATGCTAAAACTCGGTTTGACTAGATATTTTAGCATTCGTTGAAGCTAAATTGACTTAAATAATCATATTATGTGTTTCTTTTTTGCCTTAACCGAGCTTAAACGCCCAATTTTGGTGAGTTAACCTCAGTTTAATTTGACTAGAGTTTAAGCTGGCACTGAAAAATTGGCCCTTAGTGTCGTCGTTGCGCATGCTATACCGCTTATCCACCACTTGCACATACACACATACAGTTATAGTAAAATTTTACAGAAGTGCAGAAAAAATGATTTTATTCAAAACTATTAAATGAATTTTCAACCGAACTAAACATTTATTGAAGTGAGATATTGGCTTTGTTCTCAAGTAAGCATTTGATGAATGATCAAAATAAAAATTAAATTAATTTTGGCCTCTTTGCAATATATGCGGTATAAGTGACGGATACGTGGTATTGCATGCGCAACGGCGATGTGTTCAGTCTGTTAGTATTAGACCGCATCTTAGCAACAGAAGGTTCCCAGTGGGCATTTTAGGAAGTGCTCCGCAAAAGAAGGCATGCTAGCACTGCTATTATTGGCGTCAATACACCTTCCATGAACATTGGCATTGATGATTACTTCTGTTAGGCCTGCCTTTTGAAGGTTCTGATTAATTTCATATTATTTAAAAAGAAAAAAATTTTAAAAAAAAAAAATTCCAAAAAAATGTTAATTACACAGTTTGTAAAAAATGTAGATGAAAAAAAAAAACAAAAAATTTTTTTTGTCCGAGTTGGGTCTCGAACCCGGACTCCTGAAAACTAACACATTACATATTATATTATATAAAAATACTTTTATGGAAAAACTTCAAGTCTTTTCTTATATATTTTTATGAAGAAAATTAAACACAAATGTAAAAAAAATGTTTAATACACAGAACAGTTTGTAAAAAATGTAGATTTAAAAAAAACAACAAAAAAATTTTGTCCGAGTTGGGTCTTGAACTCGGGCTCCCGAAAACTTACTTTCATTTGTACTGATACTAAATAAGCTATTGATTCTTAACAACCAATATAGACGAGTGGGTAAGATGTTGGACCGCCACATGAGAGGACCATGGTTCAAATCTGAAATTGTTAATCGATTTTTATTTCAAGTTGAACTTATATTGCTTTCCATTTTAACGTGACTTCTCGAAAGAGCGCTTCTAACAGGTCTCTTTTAAGCAAGGAGAGCAGAAGGCCTGAAAAATTTTTCCATTTCATACAAACAATAAAACAGTGTTTGCAAGGAGTGTGGACGGCCTTTTAAAACCTAACGCAGGCCTGCTAGAAAGAATTCGGACACCTGCAATTGCCCACTGGGTTAAGGAAAAATAGTATATTATGGGTTTGTAAACCACCCAACAGGCCAAAATGCTTTAGAATAATATTATAACAAGCTTAACAATATAAGCTTTAAGCTTGAAAAAAGCTTGAGAAACCATTAGGAAAGGCTATCGCAGCAATTGTAGAAAAATCTAAACGGAACCCTCGTGATAATATTACTTAGGCAAGATTTTTCTAAGCTTCTTCGTGCAATTGTAGAATAAGCTAACAAAAATAATATTATATTAACAAATTTTGCTTAACACAATAGCTTGAAAAGTATTCTATTGTGTAACAGTGGACTGAGATTTAAGAACGCTACACTTTTGAACATTGTTAATGAAACATAAAAATTTATATTTATTAAGAGTGCTTAGCAAAGAATATAAGAGAGAAATATCATTTACATTGCTGAAGAGCCCAGAGTTCTTAAAGCTCTGTCCTCAGCTGTAAAGGTTTTTCTTTAATTAATTTTTATGTTTATAATAATTTATTATTATTAATTAATTCAATTCAAGAAAATTTACTTAAATTTTTTTTTATTTAAAGTTATTTAATTTTTTTTTATTTGCATCTAGTGCACCCTGTTTTGCCAAATTGGAAAAAAGACCTCGCATCATTGATAAATTGATCTTTGCCTATTCCTAGTGATAGAGCCCCACCATGTTCACTGCAAGCAAAATAAAAACAATATCTTTTATTTGACAGAAAAAACATGGCTTGAAATTCTGTTGCATAAGAAACATTTTTCTCAGTAATATTTTATGTTGTATTGTGATATATAAGTGTTTATAAGCATACTTGAAAATCAGTTATAAATATCAAGCGTTTCTTAAATACGAATGTGATTTTATTGTGATTTATTATTTTAACAAGCTTGTTAAAAGTGGTATTATGAAAAGCTTAAAACTTTTTGTTTATATTAAGCTTGTTCTCAAGTACAATTGCCGTTCGCTTTCTGGATGGCTGGTTCGGCAGTGGCGCTCATTCTACAACATAGACATTTTTGCGTCTGTGATAGAGAGCTTTAAGCTTTTTCACTGAGAGAAATCAGTTGTGTTAGCTTTCTGTTGCACAGTTCTTCGATGTTTTCATTTCTTATTATCCCTTTCAGTGGATTTTTCCAATTATTGGACACGTCCGAAAGTGATTTTTATTTTACAACGCTGTTTTTTTAAACCAAATCTTTTAGTTCTATGACAAAACAATAAGCCGACATGATAAAAATTAACTTAAAGAGATATCTGACAATAAAGCAGGGTGCGTAAAGCAATCAAAATGCGCTCCCGCTCTTCTGAGTTATCTTTGCTCAAGGTTCATTTATAAGGTTGTGGCACTTGAGAGAAATGCACTCTTTTTTCCGCCTTGGCTTGAACTGACACTGCACTTTTCTTTGTTCTATGCATTAATTTTCTAGATTTCTTTTCATCCATTCTGACAGTTCAACCGAAAGACGCTCGCAGGGAGACTGTTCCACAACTTAACCGTACGACTAAAGAACGAATTATCGCGGTAATGTGAGGTTCTATTGGGCATCGATGCAATGGTAAAGGGGTGCATGTTATATTAAAATATTTTTTTAAAAAACTCAAAATTGAATGTTTTAGATTTGTTTGCCACACTAAAAGTATAAAACTACATTAATACATAAAATGTTAAAAACAAAAAATTTATTGTTATTCCCCAACTACACTATGTTTGGGCACATTTTGTACATAGGGTAAATAGATATATTGGAATATCATTAATATGGTATATTGGAGATACAAAGATATTTTTTTTCTTCGTTACATTCTCAGTATGGTGTTAATTTTACACTGAAAGTCGTTTGAGGGAATTTTTTGTACAGCTTAACAACGACATCTACTGAAATTTTTTCTTTGGTAATATATAAATTTAGGCATGATTTTTTCACTGAGCCAAATTCCCAAGTGAATTTGAGCAAAAATAGGAAAAATATAAGGTTTTATTTAAAAATAGTGTCAAAATTGAGACTAAAAGCGTTTGAAGGTTGATAAATCTTATCTTACCATAACATATCTTTTAGTAAATCTTATGATATAATAACATATCTTTTAATGAATTTTATGTTGTCATGACACATATTTTAATAAATATATTCTTACAATTATAATCTTCGTTTTTGTAGATTTATTGGGATGAAAGGAATTCAATAAAATTATTATAGCAATTTGAAAATCAAAATTTTGAACATATCAAATTGTCTTGTGCTATCTAATGATGTGTAGTAACTAATTCATTATGAAAAAACATTTTACCTTTTCATTAGCAGAAATCAGTTTGAATAAAATAAAAAAAAAAATGATGCACGAAAAATATATTTATTGTCCTAATAAAGAATATATTTTATAGTTAACGCATACTTTTTTTTGCGTGCATTGAAAGAACTAAGCCACGTAGTCCTCACCGCTTGAAATGCTAGAGCGAACTGTGGTAATTTTTTGTATGCGTGAGCTTTGTACACGTGTGATCTCACAAAAGCTAAGCAATTTTGTTATTCAAAGGACTCCACACAAAACAAAGAAGATGTATACAAAATTTCACAGATAATCACAAGTCTATAAACACAACACATAGTTTTACATGAAGAAGTTAAAACTTAAAAATTTTGATTTGTGACTCTATTTTAGTTAAAGTAGATAACTTAACTGCATCATGTATATTAATTTTGGTTTATTTTTAATAATAATACCTTTATTTTTATTAAAATTTGTTTTATCATTATATAAATTTAAATAAAATGTGTTATCACAACACATAGTTTTACATGAAGAAGTTAAAACTTAAAAATTTTGATTTGTGACTCTATTTTAGTTAAAGTAGATAACTTAACTGCATCATGTATACTAATTTTGGTTTATTTTTAATAATAATACCTTTATTTTTATTAAACATTGTTTTGGTTATTTCTTTATTTGAAGTACGGTGTTGCTCTTTGGTAGGTATTGAAAATCCTGCTATAGAAATTAAGTGAAAATTAAGTGAAGGTGCAAAAGGTCGAATTTTTGACTGTTTTTTTTCCATTTTATTCAGATTAATTCAATTTTATTAAACTTAAGTTAGTTTTAAGTCAAATTTTTATATATTTATGGCATACGGATATTTTAAAAATTATTTCGGATAATTTTTGTTTATTATTATTTTCAGAATTTTCAGAGTAATCATGATGCTCACTTTTCAGGACCCCTGATAGCGTCGCTCCAATGGATTCATTTGCTGATAAAACTGTTCACGGTGTTCGTTGCACATTGTAATATAAATCTTTTAATTTTTACAGAATTCCTGTTGGATCAAGTGTCTATTGGCTACGCCAATGTTTTACATTGTAACAACAACGTATCATCCAATCACCGCATGGTCTGAACCATAACTCAACATCTCCAGATTCACTGTGCAATGGAATCTCAGCAAAATATTTTCCGTTCTATTGTACCGAGTCCGCCCAGTAGCCGCCTTTACATTATTTTTGCTCCATTTCATATTAATTCGCGCATAAAGTTTACCTCTCAACTTAGTTGATAGCATCTTCCGACAACATGCATCAAATTGAGTCGTTTTTCCCATTCAAATGCGTCTAAGTACACCACTTCATACTCGTACACCACAGAGGCAATGTCAGACGTTGTGGCCGCCAAGGAAGCCGTTGTCGCTGGATCACATTCCCTTGGATGGTTGCCGCTGCCACTGTTTACAGGCACGAGTTGTCAGCGCTATTTCTTTATTTCTGAGTTTTTGTGTTGACAGTCAGAGATGTGGATGTTGTTGTTGCTGTTGTTGTTGCGATGGGTATTCATATTCAGATCATGTCTTTTATGTTGACAGCGCGCCCTGCTGTCAAACAAGCAACCGACGTGAAAATTACCCACATATGGGAATGTGCACTCCTCACCCTGACTTCGTCATCCACCACTGTCAGCATTGCGGTCGGCATCAGTGTCTCGGGGCTGCGGCTGACACAACTTGAGATGAATAATTAAAATTTAAAGAGCTCTAAATTATCACCTAATTATAAATCATGCGCCGTTTGAAAAACTTCGAAGATAGATGGGCGCCTGTAAATAAGTCACGTCAGTGGAGATCAGAGGATTCGGTACATTTAAGGGATTACGCTTGTGATTTGTTCGAAGGAAATGTTTTCGATTTTATTGCTGATATATTGAATGATTTGTGAACAATTTGCTTTTGATTTTAATTTGCAAATGAGGAAGTTGCGCTTTAAGAAGGATTGACAGTGAATATTTACAAAAATATTTTATGTTGAAAGCATGCAAAACATTAAGTAAATAAATATTTTTTTAAACGGAAAATACAGCTTATGACATCATCTTCTTTTTCCGATAAAAAATTCTAGTAAAATCTTGTAAATTCTAGATAAAGATTTTTTAGAAAGATAATTGCCAAAAAATAGAAAATATAAGTGATTGTTTTTTTTTTAAATTATTTAACATGACGTAAGTATAAAACATTTAATTATACAATTTTCTATATAATTTTTATATGGTTAAATAATTTATTTTAAAAATAAAAATATTTACACCATTAATAATAATATTATAAATAATTTATTTTAAAAAGCAAATGATATAAAACTTTTTTCATCGAATAATAATGTGGAAAAGATTTTTTGTAATAGGTAGTAAGATAAGATTTCTTAAATAGGTAGTTAGATAAGATTTCTTAAATAGGTAGTTAGATAAGATTTCTTGTAATAGTTCTTCGTAATAGGTAATTAAATAAAATTGATATATATAATGCAATTTAAGCATATATGCAAGAAGGCCTTAAGAAAGAGTTTTATTAATATAAACTAATAATTGTCAGACCAAAATAAGGGATTGAACTTTCTTACAACGGATTCAGTGCTTTTAAGTATATAACAATTTGTCAAAAATCTAAAGTAACTGAAAAAAACGGCTTTGGTCATGATATTAACATCAATTAGTTCAAAGTATTAGTTAAAAGGATAAAAAAAACAATGTATGGGAGATTTGTCCAAAGTGGGAAGTCTTCTATTGCGGGACACGCATTTTTATCCGTTATTCTCCACAGGCATCACTAATGTCTTGACATTGACAGTGTAGCTACGATGCGCTATCATTATTTTTTCATGTGGATTTGGAAGTAAACACGTATTATTTATATTTATGCCAAAAAACTTTTTTCATCATTGCTAGCAGTGATAATTTTGTCATTATTTTATGTGTTATAAAAATGGTGAGCATATGCTTTGTGTTGGTTTTTCGTTTATCTTTAAGATTTCAAAGTGATTTCTGTTCAAATTCAGTAAAAAAATAAATTTTTGATGCTATATAAAAATGTCCATGAATTTATAATGTGGGACTTCACATGTTTTCCAATGGGAACTCACTGCGCGGGCATAAAACATACCGAAGACCAGTTTTTACTGGTATCTAGAAAAATTTAACGAGAAATTTGATGATATTTCACAAGTTGATGATGAAAAATTTATGAATTGCCTTCGTGGAATTGTAACTAGGATTAAGACGTAGAATGAAGTGAATCTGAAGAATAATGGTAATTATATTCATGTTAAAGGTCAAGTGAATAAATAAAAATTAATAATTTGGTGTTTTCAATTCAATGACTTTACGCTTTCTGTGATTTTATTGAATGCATGATAAAGTCCCACATTAGAAGACAAAACATTTTTTGAGCCCATTTTAAGCCTTCCAGATTTTTTTAAAAAATACAATGAAATTTTCAAACAAAACTATAAAATCTATTAAGCAAAAAGATAGTAATTTAAAATACCAATCCAATAAAATACTCATTTGGAACTCGAAATATTCTCATTGTGAATCCCTAACAAATCTCAACTATTGCCACTACACTACTACACTCTAACAAAAATCCACAGGATATTACAGCAATTATTGCTGGCAACAGATTTCCTTCATTTAATATGGTTTTTTTTAGAGAGCCAAATTCAAAATGTTTGACTCTAGCAAGGTTCATTTATAAGGTTGTGGCACTTGAGAGAAATTCACTCTTTTTCCCGCCTTTGCTCGAACTGTCACTGTGCTTTTTCTTGTTTTAAGCATTACTGTCTGACCAGAATCATGTCGTTGTCGTGTCGGCAGGCAGAGCGCTGGCAGAGACAATGCAAACCTTATGGGAGAAAATTGCGGCAGAATACGACAACGAAAACGCCAAGATAGAAATGTTTCTATTTCTATTTTGACTTTGTCGTTTATTTGATAGCTCTCTCAGCTTCTCTCTAAAAATGTTGCCATATTTTAACAAAATTTGAAGAATATGTCAACCAATGTAGCGAGTAAACAGTGTTCCTGCTTGCTCTTATAATGATAGGAGTAGCCTTCAGTTGAAAATGCAGTAAATTTATATGAAGAGTATTGCAAAAAGTAATGTATTAAATGGAAGTGGAGTAATTATTAGTTCAATCGGAGTACGATGAGAACACTGAAGCAAATTCAAGAAAATCAACAATGGCAGATTGAATAAAAGCAAAACGACAAAGCCAACGCTACAATTCTGGGCCAACTCTTAGCGATTCTCTCTCACCGACACGACAACGACATGATTCTGGTCAGACAGTTAATTTTCTTCATTTCTTTTCATCCATTCTGACAGTTCGACCGAGCTCGCTCTCAAGAGCCATAACCTTATAAATGAGCCTTGGACTCTAAAAATGCGTAAAAACTTTATCCTACACCTTATCCTACACTCTCTCATTGTTTTCGCACTCTCTCCTAAAATGATCTCTTTCAATCTTGAACTGTATAATCTTGTATAATCTTGTATGTAGTTCGTCGGATAACAAAGGAGCGGTGTTGGCAGACAGAGCGCAAGATTGTGGGTTTAATTGCGTAAACGATGGATCAATAACTTTTTCCAACCTTAGTATAAAGTCAATACTGGATTTAACATTCATAAATAATAGTTTCAATAATATTAACTGGAAAGCTCCTAATGATAAAATCACAAATAGTAATCACCACCCAGTAATAATTGAATTAATGGATAATTTCAGGGCCCCAAAAAATATCAAATTTATATCAAATAATATGTTAATGGAAAAAATGAAATCACTAAAAATAGGTACTAGTCTTGATACGGTCACAAATCAATTTAAGGATGCAATAGAGAAAAGCACTATTTCGATTTCTCAAAATAACAAATACATACCAAAACCATGGTGGACAAAAGAGTCTGAAAAACTATTTCGTCTAAAAATGCAGCTAGACAAAAATACAATAGACACAATTCATTTGAAAATGCAATAGCGTTACTAAAAGCTAAGGAGGAGCTAGATAAACATATTGCAGAACAAAAGAAGTCAAATTTTAAGAAATTGCTAGAAGAAATTTCAAGGCCGGAATCAATCAAGGAAATGTGGGGAAAAATAAGAAATTTAAAAAAATATGAATGTCCTAAAAAATGCAACGACTCATGGGATAATCAGCAAAAAATGGACTATCTTATGTTCGTCTCGAACAACAATTCCCATATGGCTAACGCGGCCATCACATTCAAAAGACCGTATAATAGCTCGGATATTCCAAAATTTAAACAAGAAGACTTCCTGGCATTTATAAATACTAGAAATTTACTCTGCGAAGGGACCAGATGGCATATCATATAGAATGATACACAACTTACCAGAATCAGAAAAGCTGGCCCTCTTTCAATTTTTGAAAGGGAAATGGGAAAGTGGAATGATACCTGAGGAGTGGAGAAAAATTAAAATACACCCGGTAACTAAGAAAAAATGTGATCTATCCATCATCTCAAACTTCCGGCCGATAAGTCTGCTATCAACTCTGCTTAAAACTGTGGAAGGAATGATAAAAATAACACTTGAAAGACACGTCCAGGAAAACAGGCTGTTACACAAAAGATCGTATGCATTTCAAAAAAATAAGTCAACAGCAGTGTGTATTAATAATTTAATAAATACAATCTATATTGACACACAGAAAAAATGGGAGATTGTAGTGGCATGTATTGATCTTGAAAAGGCATATGACAATACGAGCAATAACATTCTAAGAAATATATTATTTGAAGCGAAAGTCAACTTACACATCGTTGATTGGATATTTTCCTTCCTACAAAAAAGAGAAATTATTTTGGGAAAAAATACGATAAGTAGCAATAAAGGTTTAATTCAAGATAGCGGCTTAAGCCCCATCTTGTTCAACTTATACACCTCGTCACTACACCAGATATCTGATGAAAGCACCACACTCTTCCAGTTTGCAGATGATTTCTTTATTATCTGTAGGGATAAACAAGCAAATATGGCAAGAAACATACTGCAGTCAAAAATATCGGCTTTTATGGATCACTGTACGGCATTAAATTTAAAAATCAATCTCCAAAAATCAAATATCATACACTTCAAAAATACTCGTACAGCACTTAATATTTTGGTAAATAACATACCTTTAAACGAAGTCAAGGAAATTAGATATCTGGGTAGCATAACTACAAACTTCATAACTACAAACAATTCTACGGTGGCTCACACCAACTTCATCATTGACAAAGTAAATAAAACATGTAATTTTTTAAAAATATTAAGTGGCCGTCGATTTGGAATTGATCCCAGAAAATCGTTACAATTTTTTAAAGCCTTCACAAGATCCAAAATAGAATATGCGGCTTCATCTTTCGCCAACATTAACAAAACGGCGCTACAAGAGTTTAAAAAATGCATCAATATAAACCTAAGAAGAAGTTTGGGACTTATTCGATCAACACCAGTACATATCATGTGCCACATGGCGGCAGAATTACCACCGAAATTTATATTCGAACTGATAACTGCGAAGGAACTGATTAAAATATTTGCACTACAGCTACAAATTTCGGAAACTCTACTGGCAGCAAGGGTTGGCATTAAAACGAGCTACCTGCGCATATTTCAAAAGTTCGAAAAAATTTTTCGTAGAGTAGCTGCGATTCCACCAGATAACCCAATCGAGGACACAATCATAATGGATTTAGACTTCTTTAAAGGTGCGGCGAAGAAAAAGCAGGACGCGAACTACTCAATGGTGCAGCAAATGTATAAAGAAAAAAATATATGATCTTAGCAGTAAGCAATTTGATATATTTTTTAATAATGTTTAGGTTAGATCAAATTCAATTTCTCAAAATATTTTTAATATTATATATTTTTTACTGATGGTTCAATTCAAAGTGATTTTTCTGGATTTGCATTCAGCAACACTACCAAAGCTTTCTTCACGTCCAAAATCATATCATCAATGTCTGCTGAGTTACTAGCTATTGACCTTACAATAGATTTTTGCATTAACAACAACTTAAAGAGAGTGGCGATATTAACGGACTGTAAAAGTGGTGCTTTCTGTCTCAAGAAAAATACAGGTGATAACTATTGTATATTGCAATTAATATAAAACAAAAAATCAATCAAAATACCTTCGAGGAACTAGAAATCCATCACATTCCGAGTCACATGGGCATTAAGGAAAATGAGCTAGTGGATGAAGCAGCAAAAAATGCTTATACGATTGGTGAGGAGCGGTGCATTGAGTGGGCGGTGTCTGACGCAATCAAAGAAGTAGAACGGGTATTATGACAAGATTGGGAAAGCGAGTACGTGTCGTTGGGTAGAAACAAAGGCAAATAATATTGTCAACTTTTTCCAAAAACTCACAAACAACCATGGTTCAAACATCAAAACTGCAAGCTCGACCCTATGGAAATAAAGCAGGTCAACTGGTTACTGGCGGGACAATCCTTCTGCATTTACACATTGGCCAAAATGAATGTTGTCGTTAGTGATCAATGTACTAACTGCAACGTCACAGAGAATTATTCACACATTATTTTCAAATGCAACAAATATCAACAACAAAGAGCGCACTTTCCAAAGCTACTTGTATACAATAATATGTTCGATTTCTTTAAAAATGAAAACATTAACAACTATTCTGTACTAATGAAATTTCTCAAACACATCAAAAACATCTTAATATTTTTTACGAACACAACACACAATATGTTTGGCCATACAAATAGTCATCTTCATTTGTAATACAAGTTTTTTCATCTAACACAAACACAATCAAGCTATTAAGAACAATCTTACAAAATTTATCATTCATATGCAATAACCTAAAATCATATCTCATTGTTCATACATTAATATAAGAACAAATAATTGGTGATGGCGTTGTCATTTTTAAATAAATCGGCCAAGTAAATCTCTACACCTTCAGCAGCACGCTTTTGATTACGGAGTAACGTTAAAACACAAAAAAAAAATCTTGTATTCGCTTATAAAAAAATGCTAGAAATGCATGAAGCCTCTCAAGTGAGTTTTGAAGAAGGCAACAGCAACCAATCAGTATAAAGTCAACCACACAGCAGACTATACAGACTGTTTCGGAAGGCGCTACAAATTCCTTCTTCAGTATTCTTGGTAAGTAAGTAAGCTTACCTTCTTCAGTAGGTAAGCTCTGACCAATCTTCTGTTTATGTTTTATATAACTTAACACTTGTTCATATAAACTCTTCAAAATCATATGACGTTAAAGCAAAGGTTTTTATTTTAAGTTAAGCGTACCACCCGATCCAATGTATGTCGTGCTACCAACATGCCAGATTAAAAGGATAACTTCTTTCAAATATATATTGTTAAAAAAAAAGTTGGATCTCTAGATAAGAACTTTGAAAATATTTTTTATGGCAACTTTTTAAATGGTTTTATTAATAATAATATTTAATTTTTAGTCAATTTTGCAGGTATAAAAAATTCAAAGTTCGAAAAGCAATCCCATTCTCAAAAATAAATGGTAAAAAATTGTTAAAAAGGTTGAAAACAAGAGCTAATAAACTTTTTCTCAGTTTTATAAGTTACAGTTTGAAGTTTGAGTAAAATTGTAAAAGAGTAAAATTTAAGTGTAAGAATCTCACTATGAAAAACAGTTTTAAAAGATCTGTATGATTTTTATTTATTTTTAAAACTCTTTTTATTGCTGACTGTTTCATTTAAACGTAAGTTATGGCCATTTTATTTTTTTGGATTAAATATACTAAATGAAATCTTAGGTACCTTTTGTTTGTAAATTTTATTTATTTTACTATGTTGTAGAGCAGCGGTTTTCTAACTTTCTGGCGACGGATCCCTTTTAAAAAGCGAAATATGTTACGGAGCTCTAAAATAATCAAAAACCAGTTTATGCGTATTCTTATCATGTGTATGAAGCTGTTTTTTATTATTTTTCATCAATTGTTTGATATCTGGCTTGATAGAAGAGAGTTGAATTCTCATATCAAGTTCGGCATCCAGTATATTGACTTTTTTTTTTTGTAACTGCATAGGTTAAGAATCTTGTGTTTCACATATAAAATGTTGGGAACGGGAGAAGAATGCGGACTTGTTTCGAATTCGTTTGGCGTATTGGGTATCGACGAAACACTGTAGCTCAATACCTGCTAAAACGTCAGTATCTTTACAGTATATTCTCGAAAGATTACACTTTTGGAATATCAGACCACCGGTTTGCCTTAACTTTAGTAAGGGACATCAAGACAAAAAAGAGGTAGAATGGTGAATGAGATATCAGATTAAAGGTCTAGGTAAAGAAACTTGCACAATATGATTGGGTTTTGGTTTGGTGACCTTTGATCGCATATATGAGCGTAAAAAAGCACTTCGTAAGCCATTTCGAGTAAGACACATATTTTTTTAAATCTATACGCATTTTTTGTGTTCGATAGGGCAGAAAAGGGCATTTTGAAGGATTTGAGAAAAGTCAAACATTTGTAATTTTCGCTTAAGAATTTTAGTTTTTTAATTTTTTATAAAAAATAGCTCAAGATCTTGCAGCAACTAGCTGTGGTGTTTTTTTTAAATTTTGCATTGTTTTGCTTTTGATAATTTTGTTTGTAAAAATACCCAAACTTGGTATTTTTGCTAAATTGCACATTTTTCAAAATATTGCATAGTAGCTAGGTTGTTCAAAGTAATTGCTACATTTTTTCTGTATATATTTGTCATAGTGTTAGAAAAAATTTTTACTAGATTTAATTAGAACACTTCCATATTATGATTTTTATGATTTTTTTAAAAATATCAATAAAAAAATTTAACTAGTCAAAATAAAGCTTAACTTGGCACAATAAAGCTTATTCCAATTGCTCTGATATTTAAACCCGCTTGGTTTGGGGCACAACCGCACACTTAAGGTCAAGCCTATTTAATACGAAGTCTCGTATTTTCATTTTCTCCAGTACATTTGCTGGCTATTCTAATGTGTATGTTTTATATTTTTGAATAAAGATATATAAATAAAAAACTAACAAGGAACTATCTTTGATTGTGTCTTTAATTATGCATGTTTTGAAAGTTTAACGTCACTTCGTACAGAGGATGGGCGTGTTGTTCATCCAATTTTTCCAAAACTCAAATGCAGAACACGTTGGAGATATGAAAGATTATTTGTTAAATATGCTGTTAATACACACATTTTTATGGAATTTATTAATGTTATGCTACTTTGATGACGTCATTTTGTAAAAGAGATTGTTCGAGTTTTTATACGATTTTGCAAAATTTAAAACTAAAAGTAAATTTTAATATTCTTAACATATTTGCAAACTTTCAATTCATTAAATCATTTTTTGTGGAGCTGAAACCAAATCATGGTCATAATCAAGCTTTTTATGGGAATGAGATGTATTTTTTATACTATTTTGACAAATTTGAAATATATGGTAAATATTTGAGACCAAAGCTTATGTGCACAATTGCAAGTCATTACATTATTTTTTGTGGCATTTAAGAGATTTTACCATTTTTTAAAAGTTACTATGCATGGGGGTAGAAGTGGTTTTCATATGATTTAAACAAATGTCAGCAGCATTAAAAATTTCAAGCCACTAGCTATATTAATTTTTGTGGCATTTTCAGAGATGTTACTGATTTGATAAAGTAACGTTGTATGGGAGCTAGGTGTGGTTTTTATCCAATTTTTACAAATTTCAAATATATGGTGAATATTTTACTTTAAAACTAACGAGAAAAATTCTGACTACATAAATTTTTGTGGTATTTTTAGAGATTTTATTGTTTTGATAAAGTAACTTTGTATTGGATTTCTAGTAAAAATTCTGGGCTTGGGCTTCCCAACTGTGGCAAGCCTTACTTAGTAGCTTTTTGATACTTGTCCTTTCCTGACATTTTATTTCACGCAAAATGTTTTTTGTATTGGACTTCATCTGCACTCTAATTAGAATTTCATGCATCGAACATATCGTTCCTTACCTCACGTAGTATCGTAACCGAAATTTTATCAAAAATAAGATTATAAAGTTTTTGTATTACATTAAAACTATTGCATCTTTCCACAACATAATAGATCTTTTTTACAACTTTAAGGTCCACATTTTGTATACTGCACACCTACCGTAACTGAATAAATAAAATAAAAAAAAAAAAAAATTCTCACGTACTATCGTAAATGAATCAGTGTGTATTTTTCAAAAAATGCAGAGTTTGTGTTACTTGTAAAAACGCATCTGTAAAGTAATAGTAAAATCAGTAAGATCTTCTACATTTTCTTTTTGATGAATATAACATCAAGCTGGTCAAAATCACAACTCAATCATGCCAGCCATGATGCGATATATTCGCTTTTTTGGAGCTTTCCATGGTCAAAGCAACGGTGATTCTGCTCATAGTGCCGCTGCTCATGCTATTTCAAAAGCTGGTGACGTTATGGTTCCCAGTCAGCTTAACACAATGGCTGAGCTCCTATATGCATTTGATGCAATGCATCAGTGTGTTTTATTTTGAATTGGTCGGAAGCTTATTAACCCATTGGTACCAGACTACATAAATGTGTTAATATCTTAATGAGATTTTCAGGGCTAGTTAGAAATAGGCCAAAAATAATTTTTTGATTTTTTTTTTTGTTTACCTGTGATTACCTGTGAAAATTGCTGGTCGAGATCTCGACCACTGGGATAATTAGAGCAGTAAATTTTCTGTGTGATATGATAGGAAATGACAATTTAAATGGTAAATAAATTTCATTATGAAAACGGGTTAATTAAGATAAGTAAATATGAGAGAGACAGATGAAAAAAAAGATCGAGAAGTTTACATATTATTTTTATTTAATGATGTAGGTTTTTTTATTCCAGAATGGTAGGTCAAACAAAGTTATTTAAAATTCGTGTGGTAGACTTCAAAGCAATTACCCACATGTAAATTTATATTACACTTAGCGCAAGTATAGTCAGTACGCTCGGTCCTTCATTTAATTGATTTTGGTCAGTTGCCGCATTGAGTGTAATTTCTTCTTCATCAAGAAGCTCTTCATCTGAAACTTCGTCAACGTTAGGCGGAGGTAAGCACACAACGTTGGTTAAATTATCCAATTGTATTTCACTATTGTCATCAACACTGCAACTCTCAATTATTTCCAAAATTTCACTTTTACTCATATACAGTATGACCTCGCTCAACGCAACCAATTAAATTCAGGCCAATTGCGAAAACTGAGGTTGTTGCAAAAACCGAGGAAAAATTTTCTATTGGCCAGTAGACCTATTTTCAAAAAAATATGCCTTTTCTACACATTAAAATTAAAGTAAATCGATTAAATCTGTGTTCAGAAACATAATTTCATTTTATTTAATTTATTTGTTGAAAAATTGGGAAATTTTGGTCCGCACTTTGTTGCAATTTATACTTTGCGTACAATTTGGGTGTTGAGATTATCGAGGAGTTGCGTGTAGCGAGGGTTGCGTTGAGCGAGGTCGTACTGTATTTAACTCGTGAAATTTTTTTAAGAATAAAGCTTAGTATGCTTAGTATAGGATCAAAAATTTTTAGGCATTTAATTTTACACGCGAAATTTTGGTGTAGACTCAACACTAACACATACCTAAAATAACGTGCTTTTTCAATGTGTTAGTTGAACATTATTACCCAGCAGTCTCGGGCATCGTCGAAGAATTGTTCTTTGATGATTTCTTAAAGAAACTTGCTACAGAATCCAGACTTGCAGAATAGTCTTTAACGTGTCTGTCTTGTATTCGTCAATAACAGACTTGCAGAATATTCTTTAACTCATCTGCAGTGGGTTTGTTAACAATAAAACAACAAAAATAATAAAGCAACAACGAAAACACTCGATAGCTCTTCTCTCTTTTATTTCTTGTCAAAAATTCTTTAACGCGTCTGCATTCATTTCGTTAACAATTAACTATTTTCTTTCACTTTATTAACTATATTAATTTTTCGTTTCGATTATAGCTGCAATTCATGAATGAAATTCGTCTTCGAGCAAAGCAAAAGGTACTGCAAGAGCAAAGCCATTGCCATTGAATTATTTATTTTGTAATTTGTATACATATCGTCCTTACAAAAGTAAACTAGCGAATCTGCAAAATTAAAGTTTTCATTTCCCATAAAAATTCTATAGAAAATTAAAAATGACATTCGTTAGTTTACTTTTACAACGACGATGTGTGCATTTGTGTGTACTATTAAGTTAATTACAGTGAATTTTTTGTATGATTTTAAACTAAACTTATTGTCTCAACTAAACAACTTCGTTTTTGTGGAATGTATTCAAAGTCTCTTATTATGAAATTACTTTTACAATTAATTTTTTTTTATGTTATTTATCTTATTTATTTAATCTTATTTATCTGAACTTCTTGATTAAAAATGATTCTTGTAAAAATATTCCAATTTTTTCATCTTTTTCGTTTCTATTACAGCTGCAATTCCTGATTGAAATTCGGTAACGAAATTTCATCAAATTTCTCAATATTTATGTACAAGAAATTTCATAAACATTTCGGTTTTTACTTCGCTTACGAAAATTCATCAACTTTGTCAATGTTTTCAAAATGAAATTTCATTAACTTTCACAATATTTTCGTGAACGAAATTTTCTAAAACATTTCGGTCTTCACTTCATTAACGACATTCAATCAAATTTTTCATTATTTTTGTACACCAAATTTCCTAAACATTTCGATCTCTACTTCGCTAACGAAAATTCAACAACTTTCTCAATGCTTTCATACTCAAAATTTCTTAAACATTTCGGTCTTCTCTTCATTAACGAAATTTCATCAACTTTCTCTCTTTTTTCACTTACGAAACATAGACAACGTTCTGCATTACGTTCTTGCACGAATTTGGAACATTTATATGAGATTTTCGTCAATGAAATGTATGGTCAAATCAGCATGTTTCGTCAATGAACCGGAAAATTCACTCATGATTCTATAACGATTTCTTTAAGAACGGAACTACTGGGTATTGAATGTCAAATTTTCACGCCAATTAAGTGTACCGACACATAAAAGATAGCGAAATTTTAACATTTTAACTCTCCAATCATGGTTGTAAGCTTGGCTACATTGAACAAATTTTTAGCGCTAATTATCCCAGCAGTCGAGAGCTCGAGCAGCCATGTTCAAGGATTTCTGGCGATGAGCAAGAGTAGCTGCAATAACTAGTTTGTATATATTGAAATGTATTTGAACAGTTAGCTATATAAATCGATAACCCTTCTTTATTTTTCTATTTTATGCAAGTAGTTACAATTATTTTTACAATGGGCTATTTTTAGTCTATTCTTGTGTCCTCCCAGGTAGAACTTTAAAAAGGGGAGGGGTGGTAAAAAACTTTAGGTCGGAAAGCCAATACACCAAACTTAGTTATAAAATAAAAAAATTATTTAATTCCATCACCTAATATTTTTAATTATTTAATGAAAAACAGCCTAATTTTGTGGTCGAGATCTCGATCACTGGTACAAAATGAGTTAACAAAAACTGCGCAACTATGCTATTTTTAAGAGTATAAAAAGAGTTTTCGAGAGCGAAGTTTTCGTAATTGAACTTAGCACCGATTCAAAATAAAATATACTGATGAATTTAGGAGCTCAGACAATTATCTAATTCTCCAGGATAAGTAATTCACACAAAATTTTCCTATAATTCATTTGATCTTTTTAGATTTTAAATCCATATCAAACGATCTTAAGGCCCAATCAAGTTATGCTTAAGCAAACGAAAGTTTGAGAGCAAAAGCACGCTCTTACACACCAATATATGAAGTCGCCCAAGTTTGCATTGCTTTCGTTCAGTTTTTCAACTTTCGTTTACTTTTTGAAACTTGAGAGAGAGCGCTTGACATCGTAATTTGCTAAGCAGAATAGGGTTCCTAACAGTAATGAGAATGTGTTTAATTAAAATGTTTTTATTTGAATGTCAAATTTTTCAATGAAAAATATTGTTTTTGTTTTGTTTGTGTCTATTTAAGCAAATTATGGAAAATTTGTATATTTTTGCTGTGAAATTTTACGTTTACCATAGCTTATAAGCCAATCAGCGCAATAAACATTTTTTTTTGTGATAGCTGATGGCAACCCTTTTTAACATATGTATACAAATTTTTTTTTATCTGTCAATTGGAAGAAATACGTTCATTTATTGGTTCAAAATGAATGCAGATCCAAATTTTGATGAAAAACTTTATTATACAGAGCGTCCAAAAATATAAAAATATATATGAAAAAGCTGACAGGCTTTACTTCAACAAATTTTTCAAAGAACTTTTGTACTCTTTTAATATATTTTTTTCCAGATTTTGTGAACGTTTGATTGAGATTTTATTAAGCATGAAATCTGCAACTTGGGCAACTTTTCTACTTTATCATACTTTTCGTCAACTTTTCTCTGAAACTTTTGTTTGCTTAAGCATAACTTGGTTGGGCCTTTAGAATTCTAAATCTGCAAAAAGATGATAAAGAGGATATAGTGAATTGGCCACAAATAGTAGAATTTAAACTTTTTAAAGAAAACTCCTCGAAAATACATGAAAAACGAGTCGAAAGCCCTGGTAGCTAGTACTCCTTATCTTCTAGTTATAATAATTTTGTTATTGTATCTAATTTTTTTTTTTGGGATTGTGGCTTACTCCGAAAGCTAGGCTTACCTAGCTTAAGTAGACTCCTTGAGATCTAAGGCCAATTCGTGAGATTTATAACGCCATCACAAGTTACGAATCATTTTTGGTTCTATTTAAAAACTTTACTTTAATTGCGTCAGTCGTATCAGCGGATGGACAAAACACAATTACCGTTGGCTGGTCGCACTTCACGACCTCGGAGTTAAAACGACGACTATCAAATCTTGTATCTAATTGTAATAAATAAATAAATAAAAAATAAATATTTAAAAAATAAATACATGAAAAAAAAACGCACAATATCTCTGATGCGTCAAATTGGCAAGATTTCTTTAAAACGACTTAACGAAACAACTTAAAAAATCTCAAAAAGAAACTATGACCGTCTGCTATCACTTTGTTATGGTGATACGCCAGTAGTAAGATGTATAACACACCGTTTTTTAAGTCACTTGAACCAAAGTAATATATTTATTTTTTGTTTTAATCATTTGTTGTATTTTTTTACATTAATAATTTAGTTTTTGCTTAGTTACTTTTGTCAGTTATGAAAATCAAATAAAATTAGCAAAGGTTTTGTTTTGTTTCTTATGTCATTTAATATCTTATCTCTGCTTTATTAGATAAAAACAAACAAAAAAAGTCTCATTTACTATCTCATCTGATTCAAGGATTTATTTCAAATTCAAGGATGTGGTAAATGAAATACATTTATATTATAATGCGAAATAAGTGTTTATTCTACACAAAAAACATTAGTGTCAAAAAATACACAATACATATTAGTGTCAAATTTGACAGAAAAAGTACACTTAAAACCCCTCAAAATCTTAAAAATGCTCCCCTGCAAAATGTAGTACAATCAGATACGATACTACGTGTGGTAAGGCACGATATGTTAGGAACTTTAATAAAAATGACTTGGCTTATGATGGAAACAAAGTCACTTACTTGCATTATCCATAGCGTAAAGTTGTCGTTGTAGCTTTCGAGATAAATTACTTTGGCATTCGGTGGCCAATTCCAGCAAATTATTGACCGAGAAACGTTTAACATTTTCTGATCCTTTGCCAGTTGGTGTTGATGTAAGAAATGGTTCGCTTGCTGGTTTTGCTGCATCAGCAACACCAGTAGCAGCAGAGGCAGCAGTTGTCAGCGTTGGCATTGAGTGCGAATTCGTTTGATGTTGCTGATGTGGATAGTTTGTGATTGCTTGACTGCTATGATTATTACTGTTGTTGTTGGTGCTGATGATGTTGCTGTTGTTTTGGTTGTGACCATCAAAGACGCTTTGCTCATGCGCTAAACTCTGCAAATGCTGCAAGGATGTTCCCATACTATGCTGATTATGATAGAAAAAACTACTTGATTCCGTAAGCGGCATGCTTCCTGCATTGCCAACACTTTCTAATTGTTGATAGTGTAACATGTTCGCAGTATATTCGTGAAATTCAAGTTTATTCAATTAAGCCAACATTAATTAGTGAAATTACAACACGAGAAGCTCGCTATTGCCATTGGTAACATTGAGCAGCTACACGTCACGTCACGTATTCCTACATCACGCCAAGTAATGAAGTAGACTAAAAGAAAAATTAGTCTAGACTAAATACTCTACAAAATTCAGAGTTCAATGTAACAATTAACGCGCAAGTTCAACACGAAATGGTATTCCAAATTTTTTTCGAATTTTTTTAAAAAATGTTTTTTGCTGCCTGCACATCCACATTCACATTACCGTCGCTTTCCTTCGTAGTGTTTACAATTTTCATGTATTTTTTCTACTCTTGGTTTTTTCGATTATTGCATTTAATTGAATTAGCAAAAGCACAAATGAGTTAATTAAGCTAATTGTTGGCTCAACACTAAACAATTCCTTTGTCGAATGACTACTGAAATTATTTTCAAATTTGGTTGATGTTTTCGTTGGTGTTGTTTTTTTCTTTGTTGGCTGCTAAATGCGTGCGTTTTTAAAAATAGCTACGATCATGATCACAGCATCTGTGCTAGTCCGATATAGTCTGTATCTAGCTTACTCATGTTTTGTCATGCTTGCCTTCTCTGACTCGCCAGGAGGCTGCGTCTTTTTCATTGGTTCCTGCTCATAATGCAAGAGTTTGGCTGTTGTTTCTATTGAATTTTAAAGTAGGCGTTAGCCACTGAAGTGCTTGTTGCGGTTACGCCTTTATTTTGGATTTTTTTATTGTTTATGATTATTTCTATTAATTAAGAGCTGCACTTTTGGCCTCCGATCATAACATGGCATTTTAGTATTTTTCCATTTTTCTTTTAAGTGTTGCTTTAATTATTTTACTACCATAATTAATTTTTAAATAAAATTGGATTAAAAGGCAATTTCAATAAGAGCTTTTTAAGTGATTGCTTATTCTATTTTATTTTTGATTGCTAATGAATTGCTAGCGATGTCAAAACTTGGTTGCTTTGATTCAAAAATGAAGTGATGATCAACCTGAATTTGTGATTTTAGAGTTTTTAAGTAATAAGACAAAAAATTATGTAAATACTTAGATACATAATATTACTCATTATATTCAATTATATTCAACTATACTTTCTACTGCCATTTGATTAAGTCTCTGTAAATAATAACAACTACAAGCAACAATTAAACATTTTACGCCGGCATACTTTTGTTGCCTGTTTGTATTTTTTTGTTTGTAGGATGATTTGGCTCTTACCAAGAAAGAGGGAATGTACTTAGAAGCACTTGAAAAAGAAATAAAGCAACAACAACAAAATTCAAGGATAAGGTAATAAAACCAAAAATTAGTTTCTGCAAATAACATTGTTTTTGATTTTTTTTTTATGTAAAATATATATTTATTTCTCCTACTGGGCTGAGCCCTTACAGATATAACTTAATCTAAAACAGATAGACTTAATTAAACTTACAAAACTAAAAGTACTTTGCTTAAACATATCTCTATGAGAGCAAAAGCCATTGGCGTCGGAAGCGGGGGAGAAAGGGGGCAGTTGCCCCCCACTTTTTTAGCTAGATAAACAATTTAAAAAGAAAACTTCAAAAGTTATTCAAAATATCAGTTTTTTTACAACGATAATATTTTTGTATTATATATTTTCCTCTTCTTTCTCTCTTCTTCATAAGCATGCTTTCGGATAACCATTTTCTTTCTCTGTGTTTGCAAAAAGATAGAACAAAATGTAGAGTTTCTACTGCAAACCCACCATTTCAGTTTAAAAGCACCCTTAAGTATGTAGCTTAATGCTTGTTAATTTTGCAACTCTGGTAAGTATAAATTTGACATGTTCTTAGGGGCTTTTCATATTGGACGACGTGTTCTACGATAAGTTAGATGGAAAACTAATGGGACTATTTGATTGAGCGTTCGAACGCTCCAACTTGTGAAGCAACATTATAATTGCAAGCTCTCAAGCAGAACACATCCGGCTAATAGCTAAGCAACTTTTAGATGTCCTAACAATTGAGCAGTAATTTTACATAGTTGTAAATACAATATTGTACAATCGGCAGAAAAAAAACCAAAAATTTCGACTATCGTTTTAGCTTACGCATGGTACTACATGTTGTACAATCTGCCATGTTGGTCCAATGTTTTGGACCATGCGAAAGCCCCTACTGTGAATTAGCTGATGAAAATCCACCTCGACGCTTTGAAGAAACATCAAATCCGGTTCCTTCAGTACAGTTGCCATTATATGGTCGGCTACGAATAGATTATTTCGAAATTTTAGATCTTCTCTCAAATGAGATAACGGCTAGATTCGATCAAACAGGTTGATATTTTACTTTTTTTTTATTTTTGCATGCTTACACCAGCTTCACTCAACCGACTCACTTTGATTTAACATTCGGGAGTCGGTTGAGTGAAGCTAGTGTAAACTGGCATTTTGTAAATCTTATTGTACATTTAAACAGATCTTGACACTCTGGAATCGTTGAAAAATATTGTAATCGAAGCCTTCAATGGAAAAGTGCCTTCTGAACAAAATCTAAAAACAAAACTAGATCTTTATGCAGATGACTTTTTTGCAGATGAAATTGTTGAAGCAATTGCCTGGCCAAACACCATCAAATTGTAGTGGCATTGTATCCCAATTTGCAAAAAATTCGGATACTGTAAAAAACTATTAAATGAAGTTGAAAAACTTATTGCTTTGCTTTTGACTGTGCCTGCATCAGCAGCTTCATCTGAGCGTTCTTTTAGTGCACTAAGACGACTTAAGACGTATCTTCGAGCAACTATGACACAAAAACGACTCACTCATGCGGCACTTAAACACATTCACAAAGATAAAACCGAAGAATTGAATTCGATGGAGGTGGTGAAAGAGTCTGTTTCTCGCAAGGACAGAAAGAAACATTTTGGAATAATTTAAATTGATATAACTTTTTGTACCTTATTGCATTTAAACCATGTAAAGATATACCTAGTCTTGCCTTATAAAAGCAACCATTATTTCTTATATTTTCATATTACCATATGAAAGGTCCTTTAAAGAATGATCTCTAATATTGAAATTGGAAGAACTTTTAAAAATAATGAAATTTTAATATTTTTTATATATTTTTTTATTTAAACTAAAATAAAAAATTTGTTTATTCACATTCATGTTTCTTTGAAGAAATTTTGGTGAACTTTTTTTTGCACCACAATTTGTACTGCCCCCCCAGATGAAATTAGCTTCCGACGCGCTTGGCAAAAGTCAATATTATTTCTAGCTAAATTGCAAAAATATAAACACCTAGTTATAGGTTCGTTGATACCGTAATTAGTCCGATGAAAATTATAAAAAATAAGCTTCCTTCCCCGAGCGATCTTGACGGAGCGTAAAAAGGAATGAGCGCCAACAATTCTTTCAAGTAGACTATTTGGTTGTCTTCTTTGCTTCAGACTTATTAAATTTAAAAACTGGCAGCGCGAAGCGTAGTCAGGCATTATTTCCCAATAAAACATACGTCGAAGAGCAAATTTAGTAAATTTATTTTGAAATTTCGTTATATCTGAATATCATAAAAAGGATTCCAGACAAGTGCCTTTAATGTGAACGGTTTCTTTAAAATTTTTGGAATTCTGCTTTAAGAATTCAAATTGTGAGTTTGCTTTAGAGATATTATATTCTCTATGGTAGTCATATGTAAAAAAGTAAAATATTTACTTTAAAAAAGTAAGTATAGTGTACACTCTACGAGAACAAGTTCATTTCCATTCAAGTCCATTTATATCACACCGAAATAAAAAAGAATTTATATCTTTTTGAAATTCGGTACAATCGGATGCATTATTAATAGCTTTAAATATTTTGAAATCATCTGCATATAATAGAGTTTTACAGGACTGAAAATTATAGTTTAAATCATTGATGAATAACAAAAATAGTAAGGCTCCAAGGTGGCTTCCTTGTGGAACCCCTGATTGTACAAAAATCGTTTTTGAATAACTATCATTAATTTTAAAAGTAAGTTGTCTATTGTGTAAATATGAACTTAACGATTTTAGGAAACTAGAATCAAAACCAAGCTTTCCAAGTTTAAACAAAAGTATATTCAGCGGCAAAGTGTCAAAAGCTTTCACAAAGTCAGTGTATAGTACATCTACTTGCTGGCCTTTTTCGACTTAATTTATACAAAAATTTGCATGAAATGATGCAGGGGTATAATAAAATTTTTTACTTCAGCAAAAAGTTTTCTGTTTACCAACTTATCTAAAATTTTTGGAATAACTGATAGCTTTACGATAGGTCTGTAGTTAGCTATGCAAAATTTAGGACCGTACTTAAAAAAAAAAAGGCGAAATACATGCGAATTTCCAGTCTTCCAAGAAGGTTCCAGAAGAAAGTGACTTATTATATATTAGTGTAAGCGGTATCGATAACGAAATGGCGCATAGCTTAAAAAAAAGGCGAAAGTAAATCGAACCCTGCTCCCTTGTTTAAATCAAGACCCATTAAGGTATCAAAAACTTCAGATTCGGATAGAATCATATTACCTTTATATACAATTTGTGGCAAACTGGAAAAATGCTCTGGGCAAATATTAGGGTTCTGCGTCTTAAATACCGAACCAAAGAAATCTGCAAACAAGTTACAAATTCCTAGCTGGTTGCTAGCTGTAGTACCCTCTAACTACATAACAATTGGGAAACCGCAAGTATTTCTTTTTATATTATAAAATTACCAAAAAGATTTCGGATTTGATTTAATGTTGCTTTCAGCAGTTAAAAAATAATTTTTATAAAAAATTGTTTGAGAAAATCAAACTTTTTTCTTCGCAGATAAAATAGATTTTTGTCGTGTTCCGATTTTATTTAAGTTCAACAAATTTTTTAAGTTAAGCAAACGGTGATTATACCAAGGAAAATTTGAGTTATGACTAAATTTATTCAAATAAATGAAATGCTTCTTGAAAAGATTTTTTTAAAATAAAGTTCATATTATGAAGATCTCGATTTCTAAAAATAATATTCCAATAAAAAAATTATTGAGACCTATAAAATTTGCCCTTTTAAAATTGTAAAATTCAATTAAATCTAATGATAACGTATTTAAAATAGTGTAAAAACTAAATGTCATTAAAATAGCTTTGTGATAGGCAGATTCGTTAGTGAGCGGTAAATCACAATGAAAAATATTGAATTTGAAATCATTAGTAGCAAAAATTAAATATATAAAATTCTATTAATATCGTTTTTAACAAAATTGATTTAAAACATTTCAAGAGAGTAAAGAGAGAAGACAAATTGTGTCAGGTTTAACTTGATGCCAGGTTTTTTTTAAAATAGTAAATTGCTATTTTAGCAAAAGGTGCTTTAAAAAACAGAAAAAACTTTAATAAAAAATTATATTTTCTATTTTAGTAAAAATATCGTGGTGTTTTACGGTTTTGGTTCGTGTTTAGTATTATTGATCTAGAATCTAAACTACTCACCATAAAATAAAAAATAATATTTTGTAATAATATCCGCTAAAACAAAAGATAAAAAATTTGTTAATATTTCGTTTGATAATCTCAACATTTTAGCTTCACTGCAGCACATGACACGAAAGTGGTTTATATATTGATGGAAAAGTTGATATTTTTTTCAAAAATACAAAATATTTTTTTTTTTATTTTATGGTGAGCAGTTTAGATTCTAGATCAATAATACTAAACACGTACCTAAACCGTAAAATACCACGTATCTTGAAAGTTTTACAATGTGGGACGAAACTCCATAAAGTTTTATACTCGCCTTATCAAGAGGAGCCACCACCCAAGGGAATTAATGGTATATCTGTTGCACCTTATATATATTTGATGGAGCTTTAAATATAAAAATACAGTGGTACCTATTTATTTATATTCAGTGAATTTTTTCGGAAGGGTTTTAAAGTTCTGAGTATGAAGATACAATTGTTTGCAGGACTTCAACAAATGGAAATGAAAAAAATAATACTATAAGACACTTTTTATGGGAAAAATATAAACAACTAGCAAATACCCACTGCTTCGCCTGCGATAAAAATATTAAATACCATGTAAAAATTTAAAATCTTAAAATGAAGAATTATGAAAAAATGGTATATATATTATATATATAATAAGTTGGGGATTTGCCGAAGCAGACCACAGTGGGTCCCTTTTCGTCCCCTATTGGACAAAGGGTACTACTGCTCGGAGTACTCGTACGTGAGCATGCTCCTCGTGTAAGCATCCTTTGTCACCTCAAGCATATCCTTATAGGTTAGTTGACCAATCTCGGCTTCGCCAATAAATGGGCGTCCCAGAGTGGTCAATCTTATGCTTGCCAGCGCCGGACACTGGCACAGAATGTGTGCTGCTGTTTCCGGCTCCTCTAGGCATAACCTACACGCATCGTCCTCGGTCAGAGTCATCTTCCCGAGATGGTACATGAAGGGACCGTGTCCTGTGACCAGTGCAGTAAGCCAGCTTAAAGTCCTTCGATTGTATCGGATAACTTTTGCTGCCTCACTACGAGACCACTTCACGGCCGCCTTTGATTGCCTGCAATTAACAGCTTCTTCCCACCTTTTACTGTGTTCCGAGTCCGTCCATTGTTTAATAAGGCCTGCCACCATATTGTCGCCTAAGGCGATACGTGGTTCTGGTCCACAGAATTCTTCTGCTGATCCTGTTCTTGCTAAAGAATCAGCTTCTTCATTCTGTTCTATGCCAGAGTGTCCTCTCACCCACATAAGTGTAAGCTCATTTGTCTGGGCGCACCTATTGAGTTTTGTAAGACATTCTATGGCCAACCTGGAAGTGATGTCTGTCCGTTGCATACACCTAATCACAGACTGATTGTCGAGAGCGATGACAATTTTCTTGCCACTGATCCGGCCATCTATCAGGTGGTCCAGCGCATGCACTACGCCAAACATTTCTGCCTGGTATACAGACACAAACCTCCCCAACCTCAGTACACAGGATAGGCTTAACTCTTTTGAGTACACGCCTGCCCCGGCCCGGCCATTCATCAGAGAGCCGTCTGTGAATATACTGATATCGCTACCAGCGATTTCTTCACAAACG
Organism: Dichetophora obliterata; assembly: GCA_963920525.1. Lineage (NCBI taxonomy): Eukaryota > Metazoa > Arthropoda > Insecta > Diptera > Sciomyzidae > Dichetophora > Dichetophora obliterata. The sequence continues at coordinate 45,318,387 of OY986439.1, forward strand.
GCTCCATCCGTTATAAGAGTTTTATAACATTTTTCTGTTATTTTTACTCTCTGCCTTCCATCCATAGGCATAAACGCCTCCCTGACATCTCTCTGTACAATATCAAGGATGCGAATATGACCATGCAGGGCCGTTGCCCCATGCCACGTAGCATTTCGCAACATCCTGAGGGCTGACAGCGCCGCTGTTTTCTTTATTTCTAAATCCAACGGCAGCATACCTAACAGAACCTCCATTGCGCTTGTTGGAGTGGTGCGTATTGCACCTGTTATTCCAACACACGCCAGCCGTTGGACTCTGTCCAGTCTCTTCTTAATGGTTTTCTGGCTGACTTTTGTCCACCAAATCACCGAAGCGTACGTGATGACAGGTCTAACCATCATAGTGTAAACCCATTTCATAGCCTCTGGGTTTAGCCCCCATTTGAGACCACAAACGCGTCTGCACTGGAACAGAACCCTCTTGGCTCTTTGAATCCTATCTTCTACATGCTCGTTCCAGTTCAGTTTGCTATCAAGGGTTACCCCTAGATATTTAACTTTCGTGGACATGTTGATTTCAGCTCCAAAAAGTCTGAGTGGTTCTGTACTCAGGCCTACCCTCTTTCTAGTAAAGAGAATATTGTCTGACTTGCCTGCGTTTACGGTAAGGCCTTGTTCTCGACACCACTCCTCCACCATTCGGAGTGCTCCCTTCATGATGTCAGAGATGGTGTCAATGAACTTGCCGCAGACCACCAACGCAATGTCATCTGCATACCCTATCGTGTGTATGCCCGATTCATCCAGTCTAACCAGTAGTGAGTCCACAGTTATGTTCCACAGGGTTGGCGATAACACCCCGCCCTGGGGACATCCTCTACTTACTCTACCTCTAGTCTTTACTCTACCATTCTGCATGTTGACAGCCCTGTGTTTGAGCATATTGTCCACCCAATTTGCTATCATTGGGCTTACATTGCGTTCTGTCAGGGCTTGCCGCAGCCTTCCAAAGCATATTTTGTCGAAAGCACCCTCGATGTCCATAAATGTGGCCATCGCAATGCCTCCTGAAAATACCTCCTTTTCAGTCACTCTTACCAATTCGTGAAGAGCACTCTCCGTAGACCTACCTGCTCTATATGCATGTTGGCATCTACTCAGAGGATTTTGCGTCAGCAAGGTGCTCTCAAGACAGTCAACCATCACTCTTTCCATCGTTTTCAGGAGAAAAGATGTTAGGCTGATCGGTCTGAACGACTTTGCCTCCGCATAATCTTTTTTTCCAGGCTTCGGAAGAAAGACAACTTTCGCCTCTCTCCAGAATCTCGGAACATACCCAGTCGCTAGGCAAGTAACGAATATACCCCACAGCCTAGGTGCAATGAGATCTTCCCCCCACTGCATCATAGCAGGGAATATACCGTCCATCCCTGATGTTTTGTACGGAGCAAATGAGCGTATAGCACTCCTCACCCCGTCCATAGTGATCATCCTTTCGGCTTCCAGCCTGTCAACCCTGTGCATTCCTTTCTTCAAAGGTGTCCACGGGTCATCAGACTTAAAACTTCCAGGAAAGTGCACCTCCATCAGAACTTCCATGGACTCCTCTAGGTTCTCTGCCATGGTTCCATCCTTCTTTCGGATCAGTCCCACTTTGGAGAATGGGTCTTTTGAAACCATTTTCTGAAGCCTACATGCTTCTGATATAGTTTCCATCCCAGAACAGAAGTCTCTCCACGACTGCCTTTTCCGTTGTCGTATGAGGTACTTCAGTTCCCTTTTCCGTGCCTTGTAATTTGCCCATGTTTCTGGGGTTCCCCCTCTCATGTGCAGGTTGAAGGCCTTCCTAACCTTCTTCTTCAGAGATTCGATTTCCGTGCACCACCATGGCGTTGGATCACCATCGTCTACTGAAAGTATTGGGCATGCCACCTCGTAGGCTTCGACCATGGCCGAGCTAAGGTGTTTGACATGACTTTCTACTTCCACCGTATTCCCTGGTACTTTTATCGCTTTTTGGGTCAGTGTTTCCCTCAACTTCGCCTTATATTTCGCAGGATCTGTATTCTTGGGAATCCTGACCTTCCTGCGATTCCGCTGGCGTCGGATTCCGTACTTGAATTCAAACTGTATGGATCTGTGGTCCGACATGGTTAGCCTATCCACGACCCTCCAATTTTTTATTCTGTTCAGAATCTTCCTGCAGATGAGAGTTACATCAATCACTTCCGCTCGCCTCGCATCAACGAAAGTCGGTTGTGCTCCTCTATTTGCTACCAACAGATTGTACCTCTCCACAAACTCAAGCAATTGCTCTCCTCTGTCGTTGTTGTTGGTGCTACCCCACGCAGTATTGTGCGCATTAGCATCACATCCTATCATCACTCCAATGTTCCTTTCCTCACAGTACTTTACCAGATTCTCCGCCTCTTTTGAAGGTGGTTGGTCTGGAGAGTCGTAGGGAAGATACGCTGAAGCTACCATACAAGCACCTGTACCGTCCCCGATTCTCACAACGGTGAGATCCGGGGAACATAGGTGTGGCATATGTACCGCTAGTATACCATGTCTCACCAAGATACAAGTCCGTCGTCTGCCATCTGTTACTGGTTGGTACAGCGTGGCCTTTCGCTCTGAGAGACCTTTAATTCTATTGTGAAGAATCCAAGGTTCCTGAAGCATTGCTATGTCAATTCCATCCTCCTCCATGCAACGCATCATCATTGCTGATGCTGCCCTACTATGGTGTAGATTGAGTTGACACACAATGAGGTTTTCGTGGTATATATATTTAGAAATTACTTTATTTAATTTGAATAACTTTTTTAACGGTAATTGTTACGATGACATAAATTTACCTGGCTTTCTTTTTTTTTACTTTTGAAAAAGTCCTGCATAGCACACTCAGAAAAAAGTTTATCGGAATAAGAGAGAAAAGGCATCATATTAAGTGAAAAATTGTATTGACTTTGCTCCAGAGAATGCTTTTCTCTAAATGTGATCCCAGAAATTCCCTAAAAATGGCAAAAAGCTTCCATGAAAATGAGAAATATTTTCTTATTAATAAAAGATACATTCTCTTTAATAAAAAAATATTTCATTATAATACGTTCAACCGTTTTTTTATTGTGTAAATTTTTCCCGAAAACAGAGAAATATTTATTTCATTTTAATAAATGTTTTCTTTCAGTTGCATTTATAGTTTCTCACAAAAAATAACACTTTCTTTAAAGAAAGATATATTTTCTTAACATCGATACAACATATTTCTTTATTGCGTACATTTTTCTTTAAAACACAGAAGTATATCCGCAATTACGATTAAAAAATTATTTTTGTCAAACATTTGTTTTAACTCAGTTCTACGGAAAATAGAAGTATTAATATCAAATTGTGTTTCGGTTTTAAAAATATTAGTTAAAAATGTGTTAAGAGGTAGAATAATTGTTGTGACATTGCTTTTCGGAACTCTTTATAAATATTCCAGAAATTTATTCTGAAAAACGATTTTGTTAATGCATCTTAAGAAACAGTCGTAATAAACAACATCACTTTGTATAGCTATGTTAAGTAAAAAAAACTTTTGAAGGAACAATCGTCATAATATGCAGAATATGCAACACTTGCTTTTTACAACATTAATCAATTGCTCTCTATTTTTCTTTCGCTTTCTATTTTTTTCATACCTCATTCAATATAAGAAAAATATATCTATTTTTGAGAAGAAGCCTTTTCAATTTTTGAGAAAGGACTTGTTGTTATAGAAGAAAATATTTCGCATAGTGAATTATTTATCAACAATAGAGAACATTTTTCATTTTCTGTAAATTTTTCTCTATAAATGAGATTTTTTCAGTGAGAGAAAAATAATTATCATTATCAAAGACATGAAATATTTTCATTTCCCACAAGGAAGGAAATATGTCTTCGAATATGTGAAAATTTATTATAATTGAAGTAAATTTTATTTGAAATAAAGAAAATTTCTATTACCGAAAATAGAGAAATTTTTTATCACAAAAAGATAGGTGTTTTTTTCTGAGTGCAGCATTATAAAAAAATTTGGGTAAAAAAGTTTTAAAATTTGTAATCAAAAATGTAATTTTTTTGCATATATTCTGAAAATATATATATTCTTCTTAAATTGTTGTAGTTAATCGGCCTTCTTCAGTTATTAATTGTTGTTATTGTGCTTCAGCCAAACAACAATTCTTCTTAAATTTAAAAAAAAACCGTTATAATGACATCAAACTTTTGGCGATATCTCAAAACTATAGATTTTCTCAGTATAACTCACAAGACTCAGAATGAGAAAAAAAACGATTGAAATTTCATGTTTTGACTTAGCCAGCAAACATTTCCGCCATTTTCAAATCGATTTTCATCCAATTTTCTTTGTTTGAAAGTTAAAGAAATTAAGAAATTAAGTAAATTGGTAAAATAAGAAAAGGTTTAATTTCACCAATGCAATGTTTTATATTCTTTTCATAAAACCTCTAAAATATCCAACTTGCACTAAACAATAGGTTGCTTTTATTGTGCATATTTTTTTAATTTGAATTTTTTTTTAATTTTACTTTCCTTATTCTTTCATATAACATAATTTACCTGCAAAAATTGCTATATTCTGACACAAACAGTTTCTATCATTAAACATCATGGGCCACCTACCCTCCCCCCCTGCGATTTTTTATGAAAACTAATTTGCTTAAAATGTTGTTATGTTTTTGCAATGTGCTACAACTTCAAAACTAATTTATGTGAAAAAAATTTTCAAATATAGCTTAAAAAATAATTCTGTAAAAAATTTTTAAAATATTTCAAATTATTCCAAAGTTATATACATAAATCTATGTTTTAATCTATTTCCTTATCTATATATTCATAGTTATAGTTATAGTAGAATTTGTCCTGACCCAATTCAATGCATTTTTTGTGATCGTTTTGTGAATTTTAAAAGTGTAAATTGACCTTCGAACAAAACACATGCTAGACGTTTCCGTTTGAAACATCAATGCATGACGATCAGAATTTTCTGATATATACAGCATTCTTATTGATGAATAGTATTGCCCGGCAGACGTTGTCCTGCCGCAAACCACCTTACTGCGATATACGAATTTTCATGCTGTTCGGAAAAAAAAATTTATATATTTGCCATTTTTAGTACAGTTGCCGAAAGTAGCCGTATGAACTAAATTATCAAATTTTAGTCTAATACAACTAAAACTGTTCGAAAAATAACATTTACTTTTATTAGTTCTGGGCGGTAATGGGGGTGTGGCAAAATTTTTTCACTTAAACCATCTCATACTCGAAACTATAGAGTCACAGAATTTCAGCTCAATTAAGCTTAAACCTAGTGCGCTTTGCTTTACTTTAAGCTTATCCCCCAAAAAGTGGACTTAACTAAAGTGGGTCATGCCCATTTTTAGTAAAGTTAGCGAAAGTAAAAAATTACCAAATTCTAGTCTCATACGACCAAAATCGTCTGAATAATAGTATATTTTGGGGAAATACCCCCAATCTCAAGAGGGGAAAAGCTGGCTGGCAAGGCTGCAAAACATAATTAATGCAGATAAATAAACTCTGGCAACTCCCCTCAAAACATTAACAAAGAAAATTAATTAACACTGTATGAAAGCAAGAATCTCCCTGAGAGTAAAGCTGGATTCACTGATCACCTTCAGCATGTTTTGAAAGTTTTTTCATATGAAGTTTTCGCTCAGAGAGAAAAATTTCTGCACGCTCTCAAATTGATTATTATTATTTTAAATCACACAAAAACATGCTGAAGGTTATCAGTGAATTCAGCTTGAATACACAACATGGCTGTCGTGTTATATTGAGAAAAGCTCTCTCGAAAAAGAGAGAAAAGCTTTGTTTGCTGTTATATTGTGCTGCTGGTTGAATGTAGGCATAAAATAAAATGCGTGATTTTGCAATAATTAAAGAATACATTTTTCGAAAAACTTGGTGAGCTATAACAATCTATATTATCATAGGAATCGAATAAAAAAAAATTATCAAAATCGGTTCAGCGGTTTTCGAGCTTATTCTGGATCAAATTTCGTGAGTCTCCTTTTATATAATAGTATAGATTTAGATTAAACATATTCAAAATTGCGATTTATAGAAGCTGTTAAGCTTTTAAATACGTTTATCTCCAAACTTGTTTTATGTGGGTTAGCACCTAATTTTCCCGAACCCTTCATTTGGTTCTACTAAAGGGTAATAAGGACACATTGGCCTTACTTCCTTTTCAAATAAAAATAAGGCTTATTTCGCAAATTTTGCCGTTTTTCCGTTAGAAAAGGAAATAAAGCCTATTTGGTCGTATTACATTTGGCCTTATAGTACTCCCCAAAATAGCACTTAAACATTAAAATTGTTATGTTTCATTAACAAAAGGGCACGATATCATATTCTCTAACATTTCTAGTAGCAAAGGATGGAGAAAATGAGAACATGGATGTGATTAATATTTATTGTTCTTTGCATGAAGCCGGAAGAAAATGTGAATACACGCAGAGAAAAAACATAATTGCAACAACCATGTTTTAATAGGATCATAGTATGATTCGGATTATGATTGTTGCTAACATGTTCTTAAACATATAATATTTTCTTTGATCATGAAAAAATGATTACAACAACCATATTTAGAAAAGGAACTTTTTTGTAGGTACCAAAATATTATTGAAACAATCATTATTCTCTTATTGGGTCAAAAATAGAATGATTGCAATAACTATTTATATTATGAATTTATTTTTAGGATCCAGAATGTTATTGAAAAAATAATTTTATTTCTATAAGATATCTCCAAAGGTTTGCCATTGACTAGGCTGAACAGAAATATTTAGGGTATACACTTCACTTCGTAATTTTGCGAAATCGCAAATTATGACGAGTTGAAATGAGCGACTGGTTTTCAATTTTTTTCAAAAAAATTTGTCAAACTGACAACGCGCAAACTGTTAATTTATTGAAAAATTTGTTGTTGCCGTTTAATTGTTAAAAATGAAGAAAATAAGTGAAAAACTAAATTATATGAAATATTTTTAAAGAAGACCTTTCAGGATGTTGTTTTTTTCTCATGAAACACAGTTGCTTGTGCGCACTGAACATATCTTTTCTTCGCAAATTTCCGACGAATATTTTACATCAACTCAATTGGTGATTAAATTTAAGCAATCTTCGGAAAACCAGAACAACAACAATTGCACTGGAATTTTCGTAAACTTGCGTTTACGGAAAATTACGAAGTGAAGAGTATACCCTAATTAATTCAATTGAAAAATCTTTTTGATAAAATCTTCTTTCCGAGCTGGGGTTGGAACAGCGGCTTTTTCGCTTACGAGCCACGCACACTTCCAGTAAGCCACAGCCGCTACTACCGCTCGCAGTTGACAAACGAAACAGCACATAGCCAGGAATTGATAAAACTTATTGTATCTGAATGAAGTGAAAGTTTTTCCTGCAAACTGTTCAGACACAATAAATTCTTTCGATTTTTGGTTATGTATATAACAAGCAAAGAATAGTTCAGACAAACATTCAAAATTCTAATATGTTTGTCTCTATAATAATATTCACATTTATCATGATTGACAGAACTACAACATTTTTGTTGCAACTAATAGTTGAGGCAATCATAGTATGTTGACGATTTCAATTATGTTATGATTTCAATTATAATGTTATTTTTGGTACCACCATTAGTAAATAATGACTTTATTAAGGCAAAAATTTGTGTTTGCTGAAATAATACACTAATTTTAGTAAAAAAAATATTATTGTAGTAATCATGTCTCAACAATGTCTTTTCTCTGCGTGTATGAAGTGATTTGAAAGCACAAGGGCAATGAAAACCAAACGATGGATATCTTACAGTTCTGTTCCTAGTTCTACATTTCTTCCCAGCAAATTTTTTATCAGAATTGATAAATCAAAGCATCAACAAATTTTTTAAAATATGAATCAGTGCCAAACCACTTTTGTTCGCATATATTTTGTAGTGTTATGTTAAGAAGCTACCGAATAATATTATTAAGTATATGTACTTTATATCTAAAAATCTATGAAGCTCAATTTTTTGCTTATATGAGCTCATTGCATGCTAAGCATTTTAAACTGATGGTTATAATTTTGCGTGCAAAATTTTTAATTTTGTCTTAATTCCAGCTGCTTCAACCTCCAACTCCTACAGGAACCACAATTAATTACAAACACTTAGACAATTACCGTCACCACTAACAGCTGTTACCGCTACAACACCAACAATTAAGGTTACCTCAACAAGTTGTAAATTTTCCATATTGCATGCAATCGTCAAGAGGCGTAACACATTTAAGTATGGCGCCAACACCACTTAAAGTTACGGCAATATTTAAGGATCACGCAAAGAATGCGGTTCATCTGATGAAATAATGTCGTCTCGCAGTCACAAAGTCAAATGCTAACGTCCTGTAACTCATAAGTGAACAATATGCGTGTGCAGCAAAACGCACACAACATATCAACATATACACTTGAACACTCACACACTCGCACCCACTTTTTGCTACTGTGCTGCTGTAATTAGTTAGCCTGAATGTGTTGGATCTCATTACGACATCATAAGGACATCAGAACATCAGGACATCAGAAGGAATGTCAATAGCGCGTCGCTTCGGTTACGTGGGCGCTCGCGTAGGCGTTAACGAACAAGTGACATTTTAATGGCGATGTATTACTACATAAATGTTGAAAAATCGTGTCAATATTTTTTCACCTAATAACTTTTATGATTTTTGTTTTACTTATGTTAATTTTTTTCTACTACCACTACTACTACTTCTTCTTCTTCTTCTTCTTCTTCGGTTTCCTCTGAGTTGTTGTTTGTTTTTACTTCAAATGTTTTCATTTCTTGACACGTTATAAATTAGCTGCAAAGGACATTGTTTGCATAGTTTGGAAGGAGGAAAATGTTGTAATGCCGTAATTGGGTGCAGCCCGAATTTGTGAGTGAATTTCGGAAATGTGTTTTATTTTTGTTATATTTTTAATTTTTTTTTCTTTGCATTTGTCGTTCGTTAAATCGGAAATAAAGTAATTGCTGTCAGATGTTATGCTTATGCGTTGGGAACTAAAATTAAAGACTTATATGAGCCAAATTGATTCATAAAATGATTTAACATTTAATTGCTTTAAGAACATGAAACTTATGGCTTACGTAAAGAATGTTCTTATCAGAATTCTAAAGAAAGCTATTGCTTGAACATTGATGATCAATCTTGTCGAGAACACTTCCGTTCCCATGTCAAAAATTCATGCCGTTATGCAAGAGAAATAGATGTAAGAGCTTTTGTGCTAAATGCAATAAAAATGTTTGCGGAAAATGTACTTAAAAAACAGAGTTTATATGTAAAAAATGTTTTCAATGAAGTTTTAAAAAATAAATCTTTTATTTAAATTCAGTTGGAACCGTTTTTTTTTTTTTGCAAAAAGCTTAAATTTTTTATTTGAGTCAAATTGGCTCACTTCAGTTAAAATAGGTATATAATAACACCCATAAATCTAGTGTTTAACTAATTTTGTAGCATAATTAAGAGAAAACTTTAACCAAAGAAACGTTTCAATGATATTATTAGCTCAAAAACACTTTCGTTGCTTATAAATATACTTACTCAGTAGCTAAAATAACTAAGATATTCAACTGTCCGACAATTTTAAGTATCCAGTTTTTCGATTTTACAAATACTCGAAAAAGTTACGAATATTAATATATGTCTTTTTATAGTAATTTTTTATAGTAAATCAATAGAATATTCAAATATATCATAAAATACAAGTTTTTAATTTTAAGTCATCTTCTCTTATATATAAAAAACTTTTTAACAAAAAAACCAACCAAAAATAATTTTAAATTACTTTTCACATTAATTCTTGGTCAAATTTTGTTAATTTATTTATAAATATTATTAAAATGAAAATATTATTACTATAAATTTTTTCTATTTTGTATTATTATCATAAAAATATTAATTTCTCCATGAATATAAAAAATTTAAAGCCGGAGCATTTATTTTATAAAAGTCTGATGATATATGCGCCGACTTTAAAGGTTTTATATTCATGGAGAAATTAATATTTTTATGATAATAATACAAAATAGAAAAAATTTATAGCAATAAGATTTTCATTTTAATAATATTTATAAATAAATTAAAAAATTTGATCAAGAATTAATGTGAAAAGTAATTTAAAATTATTTTTTATTTTGTAGTGGCTTTGAAGTTGGTTGTTTTTTTTTTGTTAAAAAGTTTTTATTTCTTCCTTTTTAGAGATTATGATAAGAATTTTCCCATCTTTGTAACAAATTTTCGTACCCCAGTGTCAACCTTAACTGAAAAACAGTATTTTTCTTATATTGACAAGCCCTTTTGTCCAGTAACGCCCACTTTCTTGACCGTAAATTTTCATAATTATGCCTACCCCTGTACCTTATTTCAGTATCCTAGTGTCAATATTTATCGAGTTATGGCGTTTTTCTGATATTGCCACGCTTTTGTCGAACAACGCCCGTAATGTGTAATTTGTAAAATTTTGTAAAATTTTGACCGTAATTTGTAATAATTGTTCCAAACCTTGTACCAGTTTCCAGTACCCTAGTGTCAATATTAACTGAGGTACAATATTTTTCTTACATTGCCACGCCCTTTTGTTCAAAAACGCCTACTTTTGTACAGTAAATTTTCATAATTATGCCTACCCCTGTACCAAATTTCAGTACCCTAGTGTCAATATTAATCGAGTTACAGCGTTTTTATTATATTGCCACGCCCTTAATCGAATAACGCCCACTTTTTTGACCATAATTTGTAATCATTGTTCCTAACCTTGTACCAATTTCCAGTACCCTAGCGAGATACAGTATTTTTATTATATTGCCACGCTCTTTTGTCCAACAACGCCCACTTTCTTTACAATAAATTTTTGTAATTATACCTACGCCTGTAGCTAATTTCAGTACCCTTGTGTGAATATTTTTCGAGTTACAGCGTCTTTATTATATTGCCACGCCCTTTATCGACTAACGCCCACTTTTTTGAACATAACTTTTTTATAATTGTGCCAACCCCTGTACTAAATTTCAGTACTCTTCGATAAACAAAGCCCCTGTGTCGAATACGGCACACTTTTTTAGACAAGCACCTCCGCGTATGATATCTCTATCTGCTGACAAAAAATTGTGGCAATCAGGCAAGTACTTTAGAAGTTATCGATGTACATACATTAAAAAAAAAACCAACCAACTTGGGAACCTCATCCTTTTTGAAGTCGGTTAAAAATGAGTGGCATACGTGAGAACGCCAATAACTCGAGAACGGATCGTCATCGAATTCTTTACAAAACTGCAAAAAACGCGTTAACTGCTAATACGATTAACAAACTAATTTTTATATTGGAATTTTAGATATGGTTATTGTTTTATCGCTTTTGAGTTTTATCTATCTTACACACTAGAGGGCGCTATAGTACAAATTTTTTACAAAACTGCCGTAAACTCCTAAACTGCTTTTACGATTAACATAATGATGTGCATATAGTTTTTAGGTACGGTTAATGTTTTATGGCATTTAATTTTGATCCATCTTGAACACAAGAGGTAGCTGTTGTACAAATTTTTAACAAAATTCATGAGTAGTTTAGAATTTTTTGGCAGTTTTTTAAAGGATTTGAATGTGTTCCGAATTGGCGATTTTGGCAGCTTCGCAAAAGAATTTCGATGATTTGAGTTTTGTAATTCAAAATGCAATTTCTGGACTATTACAATTGTTTCATCGTTTGATTGTGTGACTAATCCGGACGAAAGATATATTAAAACATTACGGACTTACCACTTCCATGCATGTTAAAAAGCTTACAATATATTAAAAAAAAATTAAATATTAATAACAATGTACTTTCCTGTTTCTTCCATATACAATATATTTAAAAAATATTTATGTGTCCATACCTGGTACTTCCATATAATTTGTAGAGTTTCAAATAAGGTTAATACATTTCTTTAAAATTGCATGTTGTCTTAAGAAATTAATTATGGTATTTATGTAAAAATAAAGAGATATAAATACCTTTAACTTATAATCATTTGTACACGGCATCCCACTATGTTTTTCATATAGATTTGGAAAAATCTATACATTTTCTTTACACGAAGAGTAAATTAAATTAGAAGTTTTCTGATTAATAAGAATGCTGATTAATTGATTGATCAGCTTCCTGATAAATAATTTTTAATACGAAGAGTGAATAATTTTGATCAAACTTATTTAAAATGTTTGTGAATTTAAAATAAATAAAAAAAACGTCAAGAACAATAATACAATTTTTAAAATGGTACACCAACAAATCATAGAAAATTTTACTTTCTCGGCAGAAAATTTCATAGCCGGGTGCAAAATGTGTGATAAATGGCTGCATTACAGGGGCGTCCTCAGGGGATAAAGGGGCGCTTGCCCCCCTAGGCAGTGACAATTTTTTAAATATCTTCATATCAAATCAAAAAACCGTAAGCTACAATTAAAAAATTTTACGGTAGAGTCAAAAATCTTTCTAAATTGTAATTGTAATTGTAAACCAACCACGCAGATGTGCAACGCATAACACTGAAATTAGTTTTCCTTAAAATATTTAGATTTAATATTAAGATTTATCAAATATTAAACATTAAAGCGCCAAAATCAAACATACCTAGATTTGATTTTAAGCTATTGAGTAGATTTTCAACTGATCAAAATTGAAATGAAATTTGGTTCAGCAATTTTGCAATATTTTAAATGTTTGTATAAATTTTAAAAAATTAAAAAATTTTCCGATCAACAGTTTAGAAATCTTTTTTCAACTGTAAGAAAGCATTCTAGTATCACTTTGATATTAAATATATCAATTCATAGTTTTAACCAGTGGTGCCAATTTCAGATAAACGGACAAAAGTAGCAATAAGGTAAATCTACAGATTTTTTTTTTTCAATTTTATGTCAAAAATTTTGGAATGGTAAAAAAATATACTCGTCACTAAAAAATGTATTAACATAATTTGCTAAAACTTTGCGCCTATCAACACTTGCAAAATAGGCAAAAAAAAAACACATAAAAACTGTTTTAAGTAATCTAATTTCGAAGTGAGCCAGTGGGCAGCCCCATTTGAGGCGAGTATATACAGCTTAACTCATTAATGCTCACCACCAGAACTCGTTCAGTTTGTTTTTGGAAATTTTCGGCATTAATTTGTAATAACGTTAGACGGAAAACTCTGAAGTTTAAGAAAAAATTTAAAGGATTTGGGTGTGGCGCAGTGTCTAAACGTATAAGATCATAAACATATATGGGGTCTGTAAGTTAAGAATTAAAAAAAAATATTAAAAAAATTAGAAAAAATAAGGAACCGGAAAATTTTCAACTCTTACCAAATGCAATTTTTTAAAATATATTCTCTTTCTTCTTGATATTCATAAAAAAAAAACATAACTCATCTGAGTGGAATTTTTCACTTTTTTTTTAAATAATGCATTTAAAACTGACTGGAAAAAATAAACAAAAAAGCATACTTTTCCATAAAAGCAA